>OX328129.1:37385369-37723623 GCA_946811695.1 Gonocerus acuteangulatus
GGCATTATTATAGAAGAGGACTTCTATATGAGTGGCTTATTACAAGCCTGAAGTGGAATCATGATTTTGGCTTTTAATAAGTGTCAACAACCACCACACTTGCCTGATCTCGCACTCTCGGATAAATGAGGAAAAACTCATTAACACATCGGAATTGGAAACGACTCATCATATCAAACGTACTCATCAATTCCCCCTTCTACACATTAAACCACTCCACATGGATGGTGTAACGTTTAACTTTTTATACCCGAAGTATATTTTTTTTTGTTTTATTATCCTCTCACTTTGGTCAGCCTGATGAGAAGCCTGAAAGGACCATACAATATAACATTCGTTAAAATTTTGCATAATCGGAGGTTTAAGTGTCATTCCTTGAGTGTTTCGGTACTCATTTAGGTAAAGCTGCTGCTGGACCAATATCTACCAGGAAAAAGTCCGACTCGCAGGAACTGCGTCATCTTAGCGCGGTTCCAGTTTTTTTTTTTTTTTTTTTTTTTTTTTTTTTTTACGGCACATCTACATCTAGGTCATTAGCGCCGACATCCAGGGTGTAGCGAGGAATTTCACCAGCGACCCGTGGGATGATAAAATTCCTGCCGGAGGTTATCCCACTATCTCCCGCTTATGAATCCAAGGCGCTAGCCATTAGACCACGGGAGACCCCGGTTCCTGTTCCCTATTCTCATTTAAAAGCATAGAATAGAAACAGATAATATTTTCCTCAGCCTTTGTTGAAAGGGTTTTATGGCTATACCTGGGGGTCAGGTCCGCAAGACCCTAGAATCCTCTTCTACCGATAATTCATTTCATACGTTTCAATGAATTGGAAAATATCAAATATTTTCACACATTCCTGTGTTCTTTTACTATAGTAATAATTCTACAGATAAAATCAATTGAAAAATAAAATAAAAAAACCAACAGCATAAAGGCAATTGAAAATATTCAAAAGACGTCATCGAATCTTTTTCTCTTGGCAAGCTATATTTCTAACAATGAATTGTTTTTCTTATTTTGCCTAATCTGTTTTATTGTAAAATACATTATCCAACTACAAGCAATTAAAAAATAACAAGGAATAAAAAAAAACAAAAAGAACAGTTCGAATAAGCAAAATCAATTACTTTAATGTTTTAAGCACTTATTTCTCCGATTGACATCGCCTAATCAAAACTTTCATCAGAACCTTTTTTGTAGAGCATTTAGTAAGCTTTCTAATGGTATTCTTTTGTTTACCAAGATTCTCAACCTTTTTCGAGATATTAAGGAAAATATACAAAGTTACCAAAACTTTTTAAGTCTGTTAATAAAATATTTTATTCTAACCCTTCCTTAACTCCAAACGTAACCAAAATTTCAACATATTAGTTTTGATGAAAGTAGAACATGCAGAAAATGTTTCAACTGAATCCCATGATTCTAAGTACCCAAACCAAAAACGGTATTCAAAAAATATTTTTCCAATTTTCTCGAAAACGGTTAAAGCTATCGCCTTGAAAATGGTTTCATTCGTCCCCAGGAATCATATAAAACGAGTACTTAGAAGCTTATGAACTCAAAAACGTAAGCGTTACGATTTTTTTTGCGCGAATTTCGCCCCAAACGCCATCTTCCAGTAGGCGGATTTTGCTGGTTAACGAACTTGACCTTTCAAATTGGGCGAAGGATTTTTGTACCAAATTTCATCAAAATCGGACCATTCGTCTTCTAGCTAGAGAGCGAACAGACAAATATATATATATATATATATATATATATATATATATATATATATATATATACATATATATATAAATATATACATATGTATATATATATACAAATTTGAACCACCGTTATTTTCGGTCTCTAGGGGTTCTGAAACGCGAAATTTTCTAGTCCGCACTTCCGGCTTGTTTCATTGTATCAACCCTATAAGCGGGGTCCCTCCCTATGGGGGAGGGAGGAACCGCGCTAAAAAGTGATGATCTTACGCCCAGCTGGAAACTTCGAGTCAAAATGAAATCAGATCTGCTTCTATTGCTGACGTAGCCTGGTCCTCAAGTAAACGAGAGCAGGCAAAGCCTCGATTTTTTTAGCGCGGTTCCTCCCTCCCCCATAGGGAGGAACCCCGCTTATAAGGTTGATACAATGAAACAATCTGGAAGTGCCGACAAGAAAATTTCGCGTTTCAGAACCCCTAGAGACCGAAAATAACGGTGGTTCAAATTTGTATATATATATATATATATTTATTTATATATATATATATATATATATATATATATATATATATATATATATTTGTCTGTTCGCTCATTTCTGGCTTCCCTGATGATCCGATTTTGATGAAATTTGGTACAAAAATCTGTCGTCCGATTTGAAAGGTCAAGTTCGTTAACCAGCAAAATCCGCCCACTGGAAGATGGCGTTTGGGGCGAAATTCGCGCAAAAAAAAATCGTAACGCTTACGTTTTTGAGTTCATAAGCTTGTAAGTACTCGTTTTATAGGCTTCTTGGGCTAGGAAAACGAATGAAACCATTTTCAAGGCGATAGCTTTAACCGTTTTCGAGAAAACTGAAACAATAATTTTTGAATGCCGTTTTTGGTTTGGGTACTTAGAATCATGGGATTCAGTTGAAACATTTACTGCATCTTCTACTTTCATTAAAACTAATATGTTGAAATTTTGGTTGCGTTTGGAGATAAGGAAGGGTTAGAATAAAATATTTTATTAACAGACATAAAAAAGTTTTGGTAACTTTGTATACTTTCCTTAATATCTCGAAAAAGGTTAAGAATCTTGGGAAACGGAAGAATACCATTGGAAAGCTTACTAAATTCTCTACAAAAAAGGTTCTAATGAAAGTTTTGATTAGGCGATGTCAATCGGAGAAATAAGTGCTTAAAACTTTAAAGTAATTGATTTCGCTTATTCGAACTGTTCTTCTTGTTTGTTTTTATTCCTTGTTGTTTTTTCATTGGTTATAGTAGGATAATGTATTTGACAATAAAACAGATTAATTAAAATAAGAAAAGCAATTCATTGTTAAAAATATATCAGGCTGTACCGTATGAAATGTCAGTTTTGGATTTGTCGATTTCCTTCAAATGTCTTGAAACTGTCGAGGCTCCTATTCCGAGTTCTTTGGCATATTCCCTAGTGTTTTTAATTGCTTATAGTAGTCAAATGTATTTGTCAATAAAACAGGATACGTATAATTAGAATCAATATTTTGTTTGTTAGAATTCGAAGATGCCGTATGAATATCTAGATTACAGTACTGGTGTTGATTTCGTTCTTTAGAATTATTCTTGGTATTCCCTATTTCATCTGTTACCATAGTTTTTTATTGTTAGTAGGTTTTTCTTATTGATTATAGAATATAAATCTATTTGGCTATAAAACAGGATACGTAAAATTAGTGACAATATTTCGGAGATTTCTGAGCGAAATACTTTTAAGATTTTCTACCACCACGAACGGCTTTTTTCCTCTATTTTTATCCACTAGATAGGCTTTATTTTGCATATTATTCTATATAAGTTTTATTCAGCAGGGGCTTCTGATGAAATGTCGTGTTTTTGCTGTGGATTTTAAATACGATGTATCTAAGATTGGATAACATTAGCGAGTCTACATAGTTAAGAACCGACGACGGAGGATTACTTCTTGCTATGATTTAGTCTACATATGTATATTAAGTCCTAAATCCAAAAAATAAACTTCACAACGGTTAGATACTATGAGCGAAGGTCCGCAGGAAATTTACCTGCGAAGAGTTAATCCTCAAGAGCTGTAAATATACCCCAGGTATCTGCCGACACAAATACAAAGCCTAGGCGGAGAGCACCCCAAAAACTCAGATCCAAACATAAGGTTATATACTAAATATTCATAAAGACTACTTAGTTGTAACCCGATTCAACAATTAGCAATCAATAGTTTTCAACAAAGGTTATATACTAAATATTGATAAAAAGTATTTAATTAGAAAAAAAAAACAATATTCCACAAGACTTGTTTTTGGTCCATTTGTATCTACTCCAAAGACTTAATTAGGTATATTATTCTATTGTAGTTGGGCAACTAAACTTTGTTTTATTTTGTTAAATTAAGTTTTTTTTCTTGACTTGTTATTCGTCAAGACTTTTATTTGTCCTTGTGTATTAACTAGATAGGTTTTATTCGGCATATTATTCTATATAGGCTATATTAGGCAGGGTATTCTACTCAATCTTGTGTACTTCTTCTTGATCCTTCTGTACATGGGCGTATATAAAAACAATTTCGGGGGGGGGGGGGGGTGAGACCATTTCCAGGGTATGGAATACTAAATATTTAGAGCTTGGAATAGTTTTAGGCAACTAAAACGCTATTACACGTAAAATAAAATATGTTTTATGAACTAAGTGATCTTATTTAATTTATTTTTAAGGGTTTTACGAGAAGTTTTTATCATCAATTCAAAATTTCGGGAGGGGCTGCAGCCCCCTCAGCCCCCCCCTCATATACGCCCATGCTTCTGTATCCACTAGAAAGGCTTTATTAGGCATATATTGTATTGATTTATAGAGCTTTGCTTTAGAATGAGAGCCAGATTCTGTAATTTCCGCTTCTGTGTAAAAGTTAGCTACTGTCGGTGTCCCTGACGCCTTAATATCACTTTTATTCGAGATGTTCGAGAGGATTTTGACAATTTTCACGAGATATATAAAAAAAATAAGTTTATTTCTTTTCTAAGCTTATCAAATGGCACTAGGGACATGAACGGAACCGCGCTAAGATGCTGCAGTTCCTGCGAGTCGGACTTTTTTTCATTACCGGGGAATCCCTGAACAATTTTCGTCTCAAATATGAATTTAAGATACCGCAAGATAATTGGTAAGTTAGACTTTCGGCTGGACATTCAACCCAAGCGGCTGCTATTTGTAAACCTGTTCCGATTTGTAGTACGACTTAGTAGGACTACTAGTTGGATAGTCGACTCCACTTACCCAAAGACTTCCTATCCAACATGCGTTCCAACTTTAGTCCTTTAGACTGTTTTCAGGACTACGTACGTCGCTCCCGAGCCGAAAAATGTATCGAGTGCAGACCGAAGTTACCGGAAGGGCATGGACTGACTGAGATAAGTTGGACCAATTTGATCCGACGCCCCCACTCACGCTCCAACTCCAGTCGGATGTCGGATCTTCAAGTCGGCCCTCTAAATGGTCCAGCTCGTCCAACTAGACTTCCAAAAATCCAACAAGTCCATTCACAAATTCGAAAGTTTGACAAGTCCTACTGCAAATCGGAACGTGAATAGCCTGCTTTAACAACAATCTAGCGTTTTAATGCGTTTGGGATTCTCTTAATTAAATAGTCTCACCCGGGTATTCCATCATGTCCAAAAGCTGGATTTATTCAAAGGTCTTTACTGTAAATTACCTTGGGTTCGTTGTTTTGGACGCATTACAGATAGTTTATAAACCCTGTAAAAGTTGTTATATTAGTTTATAAAAACTGTCCTTTAAGAAGCCAGGAGTTCCCAAACCGGGTGATAATGTATAGGTATCTGATTCTTGACTAACAATTTTTATGATTTAAGTACTGATTTCTCCGACTGCGATGGTCCAATCAGATATTACATCATACCCGTTTTTCATGAAATTTAGTTGTAACTTAGTTGGTTTCGTCTTGCCATTTTTTTTTTTTTTTTTTTTTTTGCTCTAGCCTAGTGTAACGTTATTTTTTAATACTTCCTGACTTGAAATGTTTTCATCTGTTATTTCGGATCGACCAAATCGAAAATTCGCCACTCTTTAAGGAAACGGCTACGAAAATATTTTCATCACTATTATTTAATTTGGGGAACTACGGAAGGGCGAATAGATACATTTAATATGTATCCATATATTTTCACAATGGTCACCTAACTGCTATCTTCCTCCATCCCCTACGTATTCATTGCTGACGAGGCTATATAGATTTTTACGAAAATCTCATAGTTGTTCGTACCCGAATACCAAATATTTTTAGACTTCTTATATAAGTAATCCGCCGTATCGCTAATATATAAATTTTATCCGTCGATATTTTCCTGATGTTTACTAACGTGGACATAAGTCATGATTAAAGTCAACATCTGGCAATTAATGGACGGACAGAGGGTCATCATAAATCGCTTGGGTAGAGTTGATTTCTCACTAAAATCCCATTAGTGCCTCGTTTTCCAGTGTATTCATGCAAGTAGCTGACTTGATTCTCTTCTCGCATCGTTAGTTCAAGAATAAAATTTTTCTCCTCAGAGAATCTCTTATGAGCATCCGCAACCAGATGAGACTGAATTAATGCCTAGGGTTCAGCCTCCTTCAGCAAAAAATTCCTGTGACAGGGGTTTTTAAATTTCTATAGTCCGGCAGCCCCTTCCTGAACAAAATACTGTTTTGAGGTCCCACTCCTCATACATCCCTCCCAGCCTCCCAGAACTTGCGTTACAGAGACCAAAATATTCCAAATAAGACAGTGACAGAAAGAGAAGAATTGCAAAAATATATACATATAACGCAAGCAATTTTCCCCTTTCTTCTGTACGCGCCTTAAAAATAAATGAAATTTTGACTTTCCCTGACCTTTTTCATAATAAATACCCTGACATTTTCCTTTCAATGGGAACTCTGTATATTCATGAGGCGACTAGCGAAGCTACCATATATTTATTAAGTCTGGTATCATATGGAATGCTTTGAACAGAAAGTCTATATATTTCCCTTGCAATGTCACGAACCAAACACTCGTAAATTCAAGGAGAGTTTATTCTAAATTAGTTGGCCTTATCTTTATTATTCCTTCAATTGGCGCGTGAAAAATTGATCAACAGATTCCAAAATAGACTTTCCCCATAATTCTAAGAGAGGATCCACATATCTCCTTTGAAGATAAGTGACTTTCCAGGCGGATTCCGTCATTAATTCATTACAGAGGCAGCAGAGAGTAGGGAGTGCTTTATCCTCTCCGGAGAGCGAAGGTAAGTGAATTTCAGAGGCAAAGGGACTTATTGTACGCATCACAAGTACCAGGCTTCTCTCTTAACTAATCTCTACTACCAAGATCCACCATTACATAAGTATTAAAGCGTTATTCTCTTTGATGTCAGCTCTACCTTATCAAGCAAGCTATATACCAAATCCTAAAAGGAATCCTCTTTTTGGATATACAATAGGATAATGGATAACAAACATTCTTAAGTTATTTCGTTGAGAGGTGATCGTTGACCGTTGATAATGCGAAGGTAGGCATTATCAGGGTTCGGTGGTTATTTCTTAATAAAAAATCCGATTCACAGGAACTGCGTCATCTTACAGTTCCGTTCATATCTATCTCTAGTGCTATTAGTAAAGGAATAGTAGCAGTTATTGATGGGGTTCGATTTTTCGTGAAAAATATAAAATAAAATCTCGACATATATATATATATATATATATATATATATATATATATATATAAATTCGAACCATCTATATTTTCTTGATCTATGGGCTCTGAAACGAGAAAGTTTCTAGTCGGCACTTCCGGATTGCGTCAACCTTATAAGCGAATCTGTATTGCGTCAGCAGAATCTATCCACCAGAACTCACTTTTTACTTTTTTCTTTTTTTTTTAACTGCATTTAGCAGTAAAATGAGTATTTAATTAACAAGAAAAGCAAATGAGAAACGTATCGGTAATAGTTAATCAGTAATAAGCAAGCGAAGAGACATTTCCGCTTTTGATACTGTCAGTTTCCTCTAGTGGCGCCATAATCTTCCTTCTCTTCGCAATTTTATTTTATATTTTTAAGAAAGATCCAGACCCACCACCTACTTTTATTCCTTTACTAATGGCTCTAGGGATATGAATAGAAGGCGCTAAGATGATGCAGTTTATGCGAATTGGACTTTTTATTAAAAGAACGAAGGGAATTAAACTCATTTACCGGATAATTGAAGAATACTTACTTTCTAAACGAAAGGGAACGACTTTCAATCACTAGGATTTTTAATGATTTTTTTTTATTTGTATAAATGTTGTAGAGCTCATTAGGTTATATAAATTAAATTTATGACTACAAATCATACTATGTCCTCATGTGCATAGGCATTTAAATATTACCAAATTGATTGTAACTAGCTACAGAAATATAAATCTTGGTTTGTATCATTTTGACTGTGAGCCACTGTACTTATGTTTCAATAGGTTAGAAATAGGGACTCTAATGTATTATTTTTGCAGCTAGTTTAGTATAATTGTTTGAGTAAATAACGGGTTTTTAATATCTAGTTGCATATAACATCTCGTAACGATGGCACTAACAATGAGCCCTAAAAATAAAACAAAAAACTACGCCCATTCAAATAGTTTTATAGTTGTAACTGTCAGGCGCGCTTCTAACAGGATTCTAGGGACCTACATTAAGAAGAGTATTATATACCGAATTATTTATATTATAAATGATGAAATATGAGTTGTAACATAAATATATAGATGCTATCACATATCTGATTCTGGAGATTTGAAGATTCTTCTTTATAAAGATTTGTTTACTTACACACACATATATCTACGATCTAAAAAATGGTCCGAGAAGTTTGTTGCATAAACACTAAAATTTTGTTAACTAGCAGAAGTTTCATATCACAAGTTTTACCCACGAAATTATAATTTTCAGGGACACCTTTCACAGGTACTTTGATGAAAAGGATCTAATAAAGACACTCTTTGTACCATTCCAGGCTTTCCGAATGAAACCAGTTATAAGTGCTATATGGGGACATCTAAAATGAAGCAGTTCCTGCGAGTCATACTACTACATACAACCTCCTAAGGATGAAAAGCTCTTAAAAATCAATTCGGGCTGATCGACGTCCAACCAAAATCCAGTCAAGGCGGTTTAACTGGAAAGCCTCTGGAAAGCGAAGTTTAATTGGAAAATTCACGTGACGGATTTAGAACGTTTCAGTAAAGATAATATTGAATATCTATCTGAATATTAAATAGGAAAGAACCAGGACCCCGAAATCTTGATCTTTTTAATCTTTAGAACACAATACAATTTTTTCGGGCTTGGAGATAACTTTAATCTTTCAAGCCATGAACATTTCAGTAATATTTTTGTTACATACGTACAATCTTATGACCATTCTCCTAATGAACTCGCATGCATCTAAGATGGCGCCGTAACTTAATAAAAGCAATTTGTGGGAAAGTTAATTAATACCCTTTAATGCAGAATTTAGCGTTAACTAAATTTTATGAAACCCACTATTATACTAGCTTACTTATCATGGCAAAGCCAGGAATAGACTAAAATATGAATTATGTAACACTTCATTGACTAAAAAAGCCCGAATCGCAGGAACTGCGTGCGTTGGCTTAACGTTCTTATCGCTAGTGTCACTTGAAATATATACAGTTAATATCTTGTAAAACACGACGCCAACGAAAACCTACTCTTTAACCTCTCTATATGTCGAGAGGGAGAAAACGTGCTAAACATTGGCATGAAATAAATAATAACAATAAATAAATAAACATGAGGAAACACCGATTTTCCGGACTTGAAAGAACTAGTATCTCATGGGATTTAATATCGGCAAGAGCCAAGGGCCAAGGCCACGTTGAATGCACCGGTTTCCGTTCATCACCGAAGTAAAGCAACGTCGGGCATGGCCAATACCTGAATGGGTGTCCGACCACGTGCCTTTGGCATTATAAAAGGGTGGCAACCTGTACATAGCCCGGCGTTAATAGCACAAATGTTGATGCTCCGTCCCATACATACAATAATGATTCCATAACATTGAAATAAACAAATTTTAAAATGACATTTTCATTAATGATAATCTATTACTCTTTCACGAAGTTTAATAAAAATAAAGCAAGAATAAGAAAAAACTATGAAATAAGAGGAATCTTAATTGAGAAATATGAAAAAGTAGCCACCCCACTTTATCTTTTTAACCTCTTAACTTCGTTAGAGTAGAAATAATAGATCTGTCCGACTTTATAAGGGAAATGGCCGTCACCTCATTCCGAATTCCTGTCATAGCTGGCCACTAAGTATAGGGCAGGGGTTTTAGCTTTTTACCAGACTTAGAAAACTAAATATAGACTTAAAGCATCTTTTTGGGACCCGTACAAAAATGATCGATTCATATTAAAGCATTTCTAACCTATAAAAGATCATTAGGTGCAACTGCGTCATTTTACCACTTTACAAGCTAGGCGAAACTTTTTATGAAAATTCCATACAGGTTCTAGCTTTCAGCTAAACTTACAACTAAATATAGATTCAATGCTTCTTTTTAGGATTAGTACAAAGAAGAAAAAAAAGATTCATATTAAAGCATTTCTAAAATTTAAAACATCACCAGCTGAAACTGCATCCTTCTATAGCCTGTTCACATAAACCCAGGAGTTCAATTGCACATGCGCGAACGCCTGGACTGGAATTTCTTTCTGCATTTTCTCCTGTGTTCTGCCATTTGCAAAGCGCCAATGTAGAAAACATTTTCCGATTGTACAGGCTTTTTTTTTGCATGAAATGTTCTTACCAAAACAAAATTTCGGTGGACTGCAGCCCATATAAAGTTTAATGATGATCAACACCTCATTATCGATTGGCTAAAATCCTCTATAAGAAAATTGAAATTATCTAATGATGTTGTAACATTATTGAGCAATCTGAGGGATATTATGGCCAAATTATTATTGTCCAATATGTGTAATACAGAGACCAAACTAGGGGAAATAATTAGCTATTATTATTGTGTATAATCGCATGTCAACCTTGTTACTTAGCCGCAACCTTGTACCTTAGGACAACAATATACATTAACAACCTTCATCAAATATTCATATTAATTTCTCATGCTTCATAACATATATTTAATAAGACACATACATCATACTATCAGTTTCATCTGGTGGAAAGCTAAAACCTCGCCTTTGTATGGAGTTTTCATAAGAAGCTTCGCCTAGCTTGTAAAGTGGTAAAATGGTGCAGTCGCACCTAATGATCTTTTAAAGGTTAGAAATGCTTTAATATGAATCGATCATTTTTGTACGGGTCCCAAAAAGATGCTTTAAGTCTATATTTAGTTTTCTAAGTCTGGTAAAAAGCTAAAACCCCTGCCCTATACTTAGTGGCCAGCCATGACAGGAATTCGGAATGAGGTGACGGCCATTTCCCTTAAGAGGTTAAAAAGATAAATTGGGGTGGTTACTGTTTTCATATTTCTCAATTAAAATTCCTCTTATTTCATAGTTTGTTTTTTTTTTGTTTTTTTTTATCCTCGTTTTATTTGTATTAAACTTCGCGAAAGAGTAATAGTTTATCATTAATTTATATGTGATTTTAAAATTTGGATATTTCAATGTTATGGAATCATTATTGTATATGTTTTTTTTTTTTTGTTTTTTTTTACGGCGCATCAACATTTGGGCTATTTACAGGTTGCCACCCTTTTATAATGCCAACAGCACGTGGTCGGTCACCCATTCAGGTACTGGCTCTGTCCGACGTTGCTGAACTTCGGTGATCAACGGGAACCCGTTCATTCAACGTGGCTATGACCGTTGGCTCTCATTTGTAATTGACTGCAGTTAATAAACAAATTCGAACTACATGTTCTTTTGTACGGGTTATATAATGTAGACGTTTCGTTCTCTATAAGGAGGTACGAAACACACTAAAAAAGCGACTTCCAAGGTTGGAAATATTGTCAATTTTAATTTAATTTATTCTATTAAATTAAACCAAGATCAAAATCACCACACAACTACCATACGTACTCAGGCAATAAATTGTCAAATTTACTCTGGTAAATACCGGAACGCTCGGGTCGATATTTCTCTTAAATTGCGCTGATGTAAATATAGCCCAATACTTTCCAGCAGTTTATTTTATAGCCCCCAGACTATAAAGCCGAAGACGAGAGACTGTCAGTCTGCTCTATGACATAAACTGTCTTGGAACAAGCGGAAATTAGACTAACCCATCTTTAACTATCGCCAATTCGTTCGCTCCTCTCCGACACTTCTGAGCGCCGCGTCTGACAGCTCACCAATTCATTCAGGAATACAAAATACTAAAGTGACTGTAAGTCCGTCACGCAAGTGTTGCGTGAATTAAGCGATCTCCTAGAAAAGCCAACGGTAACAAGAATTAAAAGATTCTTTTGCGACGATATACATATTATACCATATTAATTAGTTATTTAGAGCATGCATTTAGCCATTAAGCACATTTTTTGAAAAATGTCCAACTCTTTATCCACCCTGAATAGTGGATATAAAAAATAATCCCCCTCAAAATTTAGACACAGTTTTCTAAGCAATAATAATTAAGTATAGAGCAGCAAATTTTTAAATCCGGTGTGGCTTCAAAAAACAATATAAACTTAATTTTTTTTTTTTTTAAATAAATATTGGGTCGTCCAGAAAGTCTGTAGATATTTTTAAAAGGTGTAGTCTAAATTTATTCAATTTGTAATGAATACAAAGGCAATTTTTGTTTATATATAGAGGTAATTAGTAAATAAACCAAAATAGCTTTTATATCCATAAGTTAAAAGAATTAATAAGTCCTCTAACAGGACATGAGGGCCCAGAGGGGCAGATACTGTAGAGGTATCTGATTCTCGTCTATACAGCTCCCTAGGGAGATAGTGTGGTCAGTATAAGCTCCAGCCTCTTGATTTCCCCTATTCCAGATACCAATTAATAAATTAAGGCTGGGTGGGCCTAGGGTCAGTCTGGGGCCCTGAATCCAATCTACGAACCACAACACTAGAAGATAACATTTTTATTGAACTCGAGTTTTGAACTCAGGTCTACCCCATATTAGAAAGTAGTAGTAGAGTTCTTATAAAACCAAATTTCTAAATCTCCCTAAACGTTCCAGACAACCCAATATCAAATTCTGTGGAGCTGCATTACTGAGCACTTTCCTTAGTAAATTGGTTAGTTCATGCCACATTGCTAAGAAATTAGGTTAAACTAACTGATGAATAAATATAAAAGTTATCTACATTGAAAGTTAATTTAACCCGCTACATAGCCTAAAAAAGTTCTTTATCTAGCGAAAACCAACTTTTCATTAATATTCTTAAAAACTAAGTAGCTTGTTCTCTTGAATGAGAAGAAAACTAAAATATATTTGTTATTAAGAGCTAAATTAATTATGTACTAAAAACGTAAGGTAGGCACCTGATTATATACCCACTCCTAATGAATGGATTATTTTCACAAATCTTTCTCATTTGTCAGTCAGTGTATAAGACTATTGTAACAATGAACCAAAAATTTCGGTCGGTACGAGCAAATTAATAATTTATAAATTATCTAATTTTGGTTCAACGTAAACAGGTCCCCTCCAGATGGAACAATTTACCTAGTTAACAAATTTGTCCGATTGTTTTTGTTTGGGACTGCTATATGATGAGTTTTGTGGCAAAAAAACAAAAACTGTGATGGGTATTGTGTTAACCCCACATTCATATATACATACACATATAAATTTCAATGGGTGACATTTTCTAGTAGGAAGGATCAATAATGATTTCAAGACATTATTCAAAAATTCTTTCATGAGTGCAACCTCAATTGCTACATTTCTTCAGAGAAAGTGATAAATTAGTTAATTTAATAATAAAAACTCTGGTTTTAAACCTTTAACACATAAAACTTTTTTTTTTTTTTTTTTTTTTTTTTTTTTTTTTACATTTGAGGGCATTGCAAACTTGCCAATCTGTACTTATTGTATTAAAAAAAAAGTCCGTCGCGCAGGAGCTGCATAACTAAGCACTTTCCTCAGAATTTGGGTAGTGTAGATTGCTTTCCAGAACAATTTGCTTAAAATATCCTACATAAATAAAATGAAAACATGAATAGTTCTCTTTTAAATTTGTAATGAGTAACTGATCAATTAATAATTTGCTTCCAGAGTTATGTTTACACATGGTACCTATTACACTACGTAATAAATACAAAAAACCTCATATTATCGTATTTTGATCTAACGCAGGAACAGGATACAGTCACTCTAGTGGTAGAAAGCGCTCCTTGCGGCGGCTTTGTGAACCTACGTCTGACGGGCTTTTCTATTGAAATATATTACAAATTAAACCCCCGCTTTCCGATTGACCGATTCAGCTCATTTTTACAACACTTCTTTCTCATGAGTTACCCACGACGTATACCGCGTTTCGTTACAATACAGCAGAAATTACGACCGGTATGAGTACATTAAGAATTTGGGTCAAGAGTAAACCCCCCCTTCTAATGAACCGATTTAGTTTATTTTTACAACACATATTTACCTGTAGATCACCACTACGAATACCGAGTTTCGTCGAAATATACCAAAAATCACGGCTGGTAGTGGCGAATTGGTATTGTGGGTCCGGAGTAAACCCCCCCCCCTCCTAATGAACCGATTTAGTTTATTTTTACAACAGTTATTTACCTGTGGATTACCACTACGAATACCGAGTTTCATCGAAATATACCAAAAATCACGGCTGGTAGTGGCGAATTGGTATTGTGGGTCCGGAGTAAACCCCCCCTTCTAATGAACCGATTTAGTTCATTTTTATATCTCACTTTTCTCTCTATATTACCACTACGAATACCAAGTTTCGTTGAAATATAACAAATATTACGGCTGACATAGTCAAATTAGTGTTTTGGGTTCGGGGTAAACCCCCCCTTCCGGTGGACCAACTTTGGTGGTTAACGAACTCGTTCAATCGTTTGCTAATTGAATGCTATATACCAAGTTTCGTGACGAAAAAACAAAAACTCTGGCCGCTATCGTGTTAACAGACACATATATATATATATATATATATATATATGCATATATATATATATATATATATAGATATATATAAATTTTAACGGGGGTCATTTTCGGTGTCTACTAGGTAGGATCGATAAAGATTTGAAGAAATTTTTCAAAAATTCCGTCATGAGTCCAACCTCAATAGCTACTTTCCTTCGGAGGAAAGTGCTAAAAATTGGTTCCAAAAAATAGGTTGGCACATATCAGGACCTTGGAGGAAAAGAAAGCGGCCTTGAAAGAGCAAAGTACGAATTTCGGATGTTGGGAAATCGAACTCAAAGTTCTATAAGTGCTTCAGGATAGCAAAGGTAAATGTTTGCTTTATGGAATCCTGATTCATAAATCTGATAGAAAAATTATGCAATTGAAATTCAATGTTTCAATTATAATTTTTACGCATGATTTATGGGTAACAAAATGCTAGGAGGGGAGTTTCACATCCGGGATTCGCCCTTGAATTTTCATAGATGATGGTGTTATTCACACTAACATGAAACTGTAAGAGAACTAAAGATGAACCAGAAAAACAAGGTGAAGCATCGTGTTGCCTACATCTTTCAGATTCAGAAAATAAATTTTAAAAAAATTTGATTTTCCAGATTCGCCCTTTCTCTGCCAAGGTCCTGATATATGTCCCTCTGATAGATCCTACAAATTTCTGAGCCCCTTCATAACCTTGGACAGGCAGGGGGGACATATATGTTCCTCTGTGCGATAAAGGGTTAATATTCAGTACTGATTTATTATCATTTCTGGAGCATGAGCTTAAGTGTCAAGCCAACACACTTTTGCCACAGAATGGAATAGGCGTCTAAAATTTAACAAGTGCCTAAAGAAAATATGTGGCAGAGAATTCATTTTTTGATTCAGTGAAATTAGCTCTTATTAAGAATTAGAAAATTATTTTGTGTATACTTCAACTTATGAACAAGAAATTGCATTCTCGTTTCGTATGAATTTTTATCAGAAGATAAATGGGGAAAAAATTGTTCTTGGAAATGAAATAGAATTCTTGAAATCATTGATTTTCAAAACATCATTTTTACTCTAAAAACTTGGCTCTTTAAGGTTTTAATTTATTATCAGCATGCACTCCTGAATAGTGAATAAAGTTGTCATGAAATTCGTAGAGCAATAGAAAGCATTTATTAACAAGACGTCTGAGCATGGCTCAGAAGAAGAGTTTGCAGTCAGTGAGAATCCATGCGGACAGAAATACCTTGCACAAACAAATTAAGAACTATTAATCCCACAACTAAACCATGGTGATGTGCCGTCAGAGATACTAGACATGGTTTTAACCAGGATGAGAATAGGCCACATGAACATGACTCATGTCCATATTATCATAAAAAACCCTTATCCTATGTGTGAAGCCTGCCAGATTCCTCTCACTATCTGCCACATATTGGAGGATTGCTCAACGTTCGATGGATACTTTGGACGAACTGCGGCAGCACACTTGCAGGTCTCGACAGACAAAATAAGCAAGTTGGTAGAAATTTTAATTAAAGAGTACCAACATGTACAATAAAATATAGTATACACGATTAAAATTAAAAGGAATTAATAAACAAAATAGCGGAGAACCCAGAATAGCTCCAGTCATATAATTGAAGTTCAACCACCAAATTGCACAAATAATTCGGCCATCTTTAGGCAATTTCTTAAAATAAAAATAGAAAAGATTTAATTCTTATATTGACAAAAATAAGTAAACCGTGTAAGTACTTTCACGTAAACATAAAACCATAAGTTTTAAATTTACATGAAAAACGCTGCAGTATGAACTCTGTGCAAATTTCCATATTACAACCCCTTGCATCAAGATTTTTCTGAATATATTTAATAAAACTGACCATAAATGGATTTTTATTTATTTTATTTTTTAAATCTTTCATTTCTTTGTCAATTTTAACATACTAAGAAATTCAAAGTCCTAGATATCAAGTTGGTAATAGCTGCTCTTGTGATGAAAGATTTTTCTTTCAATAAAAGATATTGAGTTGGTGTCAAAATAATGAGAATTGTTGAATAGTCATTTTGTTTAGGCAAGTGAACAATCTAAAGTCTAGTTGGTGGATCATAAACAATGGTCAATAATGTAGTTTTCCTCAAAGATTATTCTAGCTTGTAGAATAAAGCTAGAATGAGCTGCTCATTTTCTGAGTCAGAATTTCTGAAATCCACCATGCAAAAACAAGATTTTAAGAGAATTATTGAAAAAGACTGAAGGTCAATTATACTACACCGCACACTATTTATTTAACTTCCCTACATGTTTCGCACCATTTTGGGGGAAAAAGTCAAGACTAGTGGAAGGTTCTCCTCCTCAAGTTAAGGCTGAAATTGTGCTTTGAAGCATACTTCCTTGAAGAGGCACCAAAGTGGCGCGAAACATGTAGGGAAGTTAAATAAAAAGTGTGAAAGTTTATGGTGTTGGATTATTGACATTGTGCCTTTTTCAATAATTCTCTTAATTTGAGCAAAGGGTCAGTTAACGATAAACAAGATTTGTGTCACGTTGTTAGGGGTAAGGAAGCATCAGTGAATGTACAGTGCAGTATGGTTCCAAAAATTTTGTCTTTGAGATCTTGGTCTCGAAGACAAAATCAAGGTCATGGTAGGACTTCTGTTGCTGTCATGACCAACAGCTCAGGAGTTCTGGTTAAACTACACTACTCAAGAGAGAAGTTAGTGTTGGTGTCATTCAAAAGTTGTTCGCCATCTAGAACAAATTGGCCCTAAAAAAACCTGCATTATTTTTTGCACCAATCTAATATCTACCTATATTGACCTCAGAAGACAAATATCCATTTACACTTATTTGCTATTCTCTTTAGAAAAAATTGAAAACATTTAATGAAGCCAATCAGGCAAAATATTATTTAAATTTTAACGTCCATTTATTGACAACAAAATTTTAGGACGGGTTATCTATAGGTTACTACTCTGATGCCTTTTCTTTTTTCCAAAGAAAAGGCACCACCCGTAGTGGGATTCGAACCCACAACCTTGCCACTCCTAGCCACCAAGCAAAATATTAGGAATCGAATAATTATTTTTAATAATGGTCATCTTAAAAACTAAAATGTATAACATACTTGGTATAGTTTTCTGAATCTGAGATGAATTCCATAAAATCAAGAAGAATGAGACTAAAGGCATCTGCGACTATAGTAAAGATTAACACATTTTTAATAACATCTGAGTAGAGACCATCTTTGAAGAAGTCCAGAAATGATAACAAGCTTCTAATGTGGCTCTATACGGTCTGTAACAAAAATCATTTAATTTTTTATTGACAAAAAATCAAATGAAGATAATAGTGCACTAATTTGTATACGATTCTTTAAGACAACTTTTTTAAAATACATAATAAAAACCAACGCAAGATAAAACATACAATTCTTATAAAATAAATCATAGAAATGATTATAAAAATGACAGAAATATGTCTCAAATAGAAAAAGACCTATGTAAATTGAAATCCCAATGGATGATTGCCAAGACATTTTACTGAACATAAATTTAAAACCAATATTACAAACAACATTTTTACCGAAAAATAGAGTTTTAAAAATATACAAAATAATAATCCTTTAAAACATAATTAATATTATTTACAAAACAGTGAAAATATTTGCCATAGTTAAGGAAGCACGAAGGATACGCAGTATTTACTAATTAACTTAAATTGGCAAACAAGCTAATGAGTTAAAAGTCTTTTTTAAGGGCGACGGAGGAAACGAGAAAAATTACATTAACCACCCAAGCATTTTTTCATCTATTAAAGCACTTGCGTAATTTGGCGGAAAAATTCACTAACTCACATAGTTTTAATTTTTTCTTTTTATTACATTTAACTTGATAATATAATACCGTAATTATACATATGAATATAAAGAAGTCTACATCAGCACATTTCTTAATTATAAGTTTGGTTCTGGGTTAAATTCTGCTTCTACTGGATACATTTTGCTAGTTCTTAGGAGAAAAAATCATTAATTTTTCTCACGAGTTCTGGATTTTATGTAACTTGCAGCTAGCAAGGAAACAAAAATAACTAGCTAAGGGCAATTTGTATTTTCACCTGGAGTTACAGAAAACACTCAATCGTACTGAACAGATATATTTATTTGAATTATCACTAGCATTTATGTATTAGTGGAACATTAATATTTTGTCTCCCATGAGAGTTGGAGTAAACCCCCACCTCTGATGAAGCAATTTAACCGATTAACAAACTCGTACTTCCTTAACACTAGATGTACCAGACCTGGTACTGGTATAAATGTCAATAACAAAAAGTATATTTGTTACTAATATATATAAAGTAACATTAAGTTCATTAAATGTATTCTCTTTTACAGCTACAAAAGTCATAACGTCATTTAGGAAAGCAAATGTTATATGTTGTAGGAATTTTGAATTGCAATTGCACGACCAGTCGAAATGACTGGTCTGGTAAATCTAGTGTTAAAGAAGTACAAGAACATCTTTGTATATTGGCAACTTTATATATGTGCCTAATCTTAGAGACTCATGTGATAATAATTTTAATCAGGGGTCGAAAATCCAAGTTAACTTTTATTTTTTAAAAGATTAAGTTAAGCTTTATAAAGTTAAAAGTTTAAGTTAAACTTTTAAACTTAAAAGTTTAAGTTAATCTTATGTGTAGTTTTTATTGAACATATACTTTTTCATTATGGAAATATTTTAATAAAGCTATTTTAAAACTTTTATCCAAATAACTTTGTTCATAGAAGTTCACTACAAGAAATTATTCATAAAAAGTTAGAAGGAAAAAAACTTTCAAAAATCCAAAAATATATTGTGTAGATTACAATTTTTTTAAATTTTAATGTCCGTTATAATTAACTCAGAATTTTAGGACGGATTATCTACAGGACACAACCCTTTTCTAGCCAGGATAGGGCTGATGCATTTTCATTTTACCAAAGAAAAGCCACCACCACTATTGGGAATCGAACCCACGATCTTTGACACGGAGTGCTCATGCTTTAACACTCACTGCCACCAGACCTCCTTTTTAAATATATGATTTGTTTTTAAAATACAAAATTAACTTTAACAATATGGAATCAATATAATATATTGATGGAATGTAATATAAATATATTGAATATACACTTAATTATTATATATATATATATATATATATATATATATATATATATATATATATATATATATATATATATTTACGGCGCATCGAGATAAATCTTGGCCATTTGCGCCGACGTCCAGGGTGCAGCCAGGAATTTTCTCAACGAGCCCTGAGATGAGAAAATTTCTGGTGCCGGTGGGGATCGAACCCACCATCTCCCGCTTATGGCGCGCTAGCCACTAGATCACGGGAGACCCCTTATAGAGACATAATGTACAACATTGTTACTCAACAAGTTTTCTTTAAATCAACCAAAAGCAAAAAAGCTGTTACACTTACATTGTAATTGTTTAAAACGTTAAGCTGAACCTTTAACTTTTTGAAGAAAAACTGTTCTTAATAACTTTGTTAAATACTTTCAAAATTAAACTTTTTCAATAAAGACTTTTTCGACCCCTGCTTTTAATTAATTAATTTTGCTTTGTAAATCTCTCTCACTAGTTCAGGACGTCATGTAACAAGTTTTGCTGCAACAAAACAAACATTAATCCCGCTAGATTATTAATTCTGTTTTCTACCCTGGGTCGGGATTAAGTATACACCCAATTGTGACGGACAGCATTAGCTGTTTGGCCTATTCAGTTTAAAATATGTTGTGGAAATTTTGAATAAAAGATCTCATGGAAAAAGAACAATAATCTTCTTCACTATTATATGCGTCACCCACACATAAATAGGTGCATATAAATGTTAATAGGGGAGCCTTGTAAGTGGGATCAATGATTTGAAATATTTAAACAATTCTTTAAAAACTCTTAGCTAAAATGGCACTATGTAATATATTTTGTCTAGCTGTAGAATTAATTAGGTGACATAAAATACATATTTACTAGATGTAAAATACATAATCACAAGTATTCAATGTTTAATTTACACCCATATTCCAAAATAACCTGATTAGAATGAAAAAAAAATTGATGGATCTTATTATTTAATTATTTATGAGCATCCACAACCAAGGCGATTCATTCTATAAATAATTGTTACATATGGATCCAATCATAAGCACAAATATGCCATTTAAATGGTACATACACATCAAATTTTGCAAATAGTAATACACCTTGGGTCATATTAAAATAGCATATGCGCATGCAACAAATTACCTCTTTAAAGAAATAAAGTAAAAGAAGAAGATAAAGTACAAAATATTTTAAACCCCTAATATATTGAGACATTACTTAGCTTATATGTAAGGAAACGTGGATGGAAGAGAATTTAAACTTTGTCTATGTGCTCGACAAATTTTAAATGTCTACTATCTGGACATCGTAAACCTTACAAAAATTCAAGATGTTCCACTAACATTATGTAACCCCAAATATATGTGCATATGTATATATATATATATATATATATATATATATATATATATATATATATATATATATATATATTAAGGTTTGTAACTATGATGTGATAAATAAAGTATTTATCAAGTAGATTTAGTAGTTAAAAAATCACCATCCTTTGGCAATCGCTGGGATTTTCAGCCATAATGTTTATTTAATTCAACTTTAACATCTATTATAATTAACTCAGAATTTTAGGACAATGTATAGGTCACCGCACTTTTCTATCCATGATAAGGCTGATGCTTTTTCTTTTTTCCAAAGAAAAGCCGCCACCCCTAGTAGGAATCGAACCCACGAATTTTGGTATGGAGTGTTAAGTGCCCACGCCTTAGCACTCGCAGCCACCAGGCCTCCAGCCCTAATGTTTCGATTTTTCCCAGTTTGACTGAAAATATTAAGAGCATTGGGCAATTATTATCTAGTAATGACTACCCAACAGATTAACCTCCAACAGTAAATTTAAATCCGGACATCATTCACCACTACAAATGATTTAATAATCATTGCAGCACTTCATAAAAAAATAGCATTGATCAAGAATTTTTTTTATAATTCAGGTACACTTTATGTATATGAGCTAGAACCAAAAAACAATCAGTTCGGCTCAGATTTATTCAGTTTATATTCAAAAATGAATAACATATATATAGAAGGATTCAGTGCACCACAAAACAATTAGAATTATCTCCATCAACAATAAACAATGCACATCAACAAATATTAATCATTTGACATAAAAAAGCATAACTGAACCATAATTCGCTATGGTCAGGCCATTTAATGATTTTAGTAATTATTTTTAGGCTAACATATTATACCTCAAACACTTCATTTTAAATAGGCAACTCCTAATAAATGTAAATGTTCTGCACTTTGAATCGAGTACAAATTATAAAATAATGCAGACTACAAAGTATGGCACACAATATCAAATAATTATAATGTCCATTGGTTATGAACAAATGCATACTTCTTTAACACAAATCTTCCAACTAAATTCCACAAAAATGATGAGGTTAAAAAATTGCAATTTCATATTTCGTGTATTTCAGTAATTTCGAGGATAATTCCTTGAAAATTGATAAAGGAATACTAACACTTGAAGGCGTTGATAATGAATTCATATAAAACAAGTGCTCAAAAATTTAAATGAGAGAATAAATCTTATGAAAACGTATACAACTGCCTCCCACAGTCTGTCTTATAGAAGAGAGACAAAAGGTCAGTTATAGAACCTTTTTGAATATAATCGATAGCAGAAGAGAGATTATATCCGGCATTCTTAAAAGATTCTCTTCGAATCTGTGCACGTTTGGTTTCATGGGAAAAAAAAGTTTTAAGCATTCTCATTAAATACATAAATTTAAAAAATAAAGTTAATAACAATAAATATTTTTTGCAAATAAAAAAACTATGCCCTGCTGAAACGTGATATAATGAAATTATTTTAATTAATTTTCTTTGACATCTTGTAAAAAAGTTATTTTAATTCATTTTTTCAAGATTTATTAATTATTTAAATATTATTAAGCTGAGAATGAGATTTAAGCATTGGTTAGTCGGGAGTGTAAACGAAATACATAGGTTGAAGCCATGAAGCAGTAATCGGCCATTTTAGTGTGACCAGTGACACGCGAAAATTTTAATTTTGAATATGATTGAAAACAAACAATGAACTTAAACGAATATATATATATATATATATATATATATATATATATATATATATATATTATTATTAATATATATATAAATATTCGTATTGATTTATATATGCATGTGTATATATATGTGTATATATATATATATATATATATATATATATATATATATATATATATATATATACCTATATGGTAAATGTGAAGGAGCGCGGTCTCCACACCGATCCTTTTGAAATGTTGCACCATAACGTATTTTGATGCACTAAACACGAATCCGTTAGAAAAAAAGCTCGCTTTTCACTAGGAAAGAAGTTATGAAACACTAAAGTTCACTGTTGTGGGGGTTCTGAAAGGTAATGTAACCTACTATGTTTGTCAACATGCGCATGCGCGGGTATGGAAAAGTTCGTAATAAGGATGTCTATTTGAAATTTACCATCAATTATTTATCAATTTATCTCCAGTTAGTTATTCAAAAATATTTTTTTTAAATAATAAACCATTCTTTAATTTTTTTTTTTAATTTTAAGAAGATTTCAAAATTCTAGTCAATCCAACTCGCTAAAATTTATAGAATTCTATTAATTTTAGCGAGTTGGATTGGCTAGTGGTTTTGATATCTTCTTGAGCGAGCGGATCGAGCGGAAACGCATAGCACGTATGCCCAAAAGCGACAATTTACGACCAAGTCAGCTACCACAAGGTGAGTCTAAATTTCAATTACACTTCGTCGTTAAGGACTATTGCGCATGCGCGTGTTTACAAATACGCTGTTACCCCGTCTTTTATAACCTCCATAACAGTGAACTTTAGTGCTTAATAACTTCTTTCCTAGTGAAAAGCGAGCTTTTTTTTTAACGGATTCGTGTTAGTGCATCAAAATACGTTATAGTACAAAATTTCAAAAGGATCGGTGTGGAGAACGCGCTCCTTCACATTTACCATATATATATATATATATATATATATATATATATATATATATATATAATTATTCTTGTAGATGACCCAAAATATTTCTTAATACGTTTTTGTTCTTTGTGGCTTAGTCCGACACTTTTTTAGCATTCTCTTATCTACTAACTCAACGGATTTAAGATGAGTTTTCGATAAGATCATGAATGAAGCAGATTTTAATAAATTCTAAAGCTCAAATAAAATTTAAAAAATCTAGAAGCTTCCTACTTCAATTAGGTATTTATAATTACACCTTGATTAGGTTGTGATTGGTGTATAATTATAATCTCATTTAAATTCTTGAGCTAATCACTTATAAATTACCAGAGACTGCGAATTTTTATTCCAACAAAGTTTTCAAGATGGCGAAATCTAAGCTAATATTATTAGCTCACATTTCTTTAAAATCTCTTCCTGAGTAATTAATTGACAGAAAGAACCGAAGCTTAAAAGGAAGGATAAAAAAATACATTGATTTAAAAACCGCCACGCATGATATCCATAACTAAGCACATTCTTTAGCAAAGTGCGTAATGTAACCCCTTTTCCTGAAAATCATTGTATTTTTTCCCCCCTAATATTATTATTAAATATAAGAAATAAAATTGCAAAACAAACATGAATAACTTTAATCTATTTTATATTTGTAATCACCTGAGCCAATAAATATTTTTTATTGAATAACGCCAAAATGATGAACCGACGTAGGTTGTTTTTTTTTTTTTTTTTTTTTTTTTTTTTTTTTTTTTTTTTTTTTTTTTTTTTTTTTTTTTTTTTTTTTTTTTTTTTTTTTTTGTTCAACACTTGTTTAACATCTATAAAATTCATTATTTTTAGTATTTTCATAATTATCTTTAAAACGAATATGAAGTCGTGGATGACCATTCGAAAACTAATACATTTCCTACAATATAGTTCCAAGAATTTCGAAAGGACCAATTCAGTCGAGGAAAACCTACCTCCAATTCAATACTCAGCTAATACTGCACTCTTGCAAATTCATCAACTTCTACAAAGTTTTCTAATGTGTTTTGCCTGATTTTTAACTATAGTGGAGTGAAAAACAATTACAAAAAAGTCCGACTCGCAGGAACTCCAACATCTTAGCACGGTTCTGTTCATATCCTTAGTAATGGACTAGAAGCAATTATTGGTAGGGTTTGATTTTTTGTAAAAAATATAAAATAAAATCTCAAAAAGTAACTTTAGGATGTCACAACAGGAAACTGACACTATCCTATGTGGAAATGACTCCATCCTCTGAATCAACGTTCGCTCTTGGGGACACTATAAGGCTGTTTCTCATTTTCTTTCCTTGTTTTACTAAAATAGCCGTTTTACTGTTAAATGCATATAAAAACACAACAACCAATCAAAAAATTACATAAACAGAGACAAAACCCCGTTTGCAAGAACAAAACTAATGCTTTTGAAGTTTAAAGCACTTATTACTCTGATTGACATTTCCCCATCAAAAATTCCTTAAGAATCTTTTTCGTAGAGAATTTAGCATGCTTTCGAATGGTGACCTTCCACTTACTACGATTTCCCAACCATTTTCGAGATATTTACGAAAATTGACGAAGATTCGAAATCTTTTCATGCCTATTAATATTTTTTTTTTTTAATACTTCCTTTTCTCCATACGCAAACAAAATTTTATTATCTTTGGTTAGAGGAATCAAATGAACAGGTGCACAGATTCTGCTGGTTAACGAACTTTTTCTTTTAAATTAAACTAAAAATTGTTGTACCTTGACGTTCCGTAAAATGGAATAACGAACAGGTATACTTTTTAGATACCAGAAGAGCTGATAGCCACGTTAGCACGTTACCAACGTCTATAGGGAGGAAACCTGAAGCGAAATTCGCTTGGAAAAAACGTAGCGCTTACGATTTTGCGTTAGGAATCTAATGAAACTGTTTCCAATGCCATATCTATAAGCGTTGCCGAAGAAAATGAAAGAAACCAGATTTTATTGGGATTTTCAAAGATGTCTGTAACAATTGGGTGAGTTCTGTGAGGGAGAAGATAGAGTCTGTAAAAAGTGTGATATCACTGATTTACATTTTGGATGACGTATATTTTGTAAAAATCAATGTATTTAATTACATGGCGTGCATATCATTTAGGCAAATTCTCCTCATTATATTGTAACTGAACATCTATAATGTGCGACACCCATTAATTTTAAATATTGTGAAGTGATGCCGAAGATAATATTCGATATGCCTGAGATGGAAGGATATTTCAATAACAAGGTGATAGACAGCCTGCCTACTCCACATAACACGACCTCCTTCCAGCTTTAAGGCATCTCCAATATCAGCATAAAGCTAGTCAGTTACCTTAACAAAAATTACTTATTTTTTTAAGGCAGAGCCTTTATTAAATTCTGCGATTTATTTCTCAATTTCATACCATAATTTATCCCAAAGTACATAAGAGTTTCAAAGAGCTCTAAACATCAGACTTATTATTAATTTTTTTATTTGGAAACTAGACAAAGAAAGATTACAGGAGTTGGTTTCTACGCTACTTACGTTACAGAATTTATTTTAGATTTCAACAATGTGAAATTTTAAATACTTATTCATATTTAGCAGATTTTTAAGTTTTTTACTGAAGGATATAATAAGTGTCTGATTTCTTCCTAGCCGTTGAACAAACAGCCAACTTTTACTGGAATGACTTTCGTAGATATGCTCTTGATGGAACTTTTTCCCTAGACAAACCGGCAAACAAGCATGTTTTTCTCTGAGTCACGATAATATATTTTATCGATTGTAGATTTATCTAATCTTCGAACCACCGTAAAATGTTTTCGTGACCTTCTACTCTTAACTTTTTAACTAATTGGATGTTGATACAAGGAATTACTAAACACTAATATTAGAACATTGTCGAACTGCTCTCTAGAAGGTTGTTTTTTGAGCCCAATTCATAAAAGTGGTTTTTGGTTGAAATGTTTCTTATGTGGTTCAAATCAGATTGATAGACTAATTTTGATAACTCCGGCCATTTACAGGACTTGTTCTTGTTGGTCTTAGATCATGTTCTGCAAGCCATGTCTTAATGGGCTATTCACCTTTAATTAAATTACACATAAACTGTCATAATACGTTAGTTCTAAAACTGTTTCGAGGCAACAAACAAGGGCTAATATCATAATAATAGTCAGGGATGAGTTTATCAACAAACAGCTGGTAAATGCGTCACTCCTTGTTTGCGCCTCCATTCAATGTAGGTAATTGAGGAGACGACAATACATCACTGTATGACAGAATCGATGATGGCTATCATATTGTCTCCACTAAATTATAGCCTCAAGTTGAGGTAACGTATTACTCAACTGCAGGAGGCTCCATTCAACAGGTTATGTACTAACTAGGCTCTTCATTGATAATTAGCCCAGCTGTCATAGTAAGATTTGAATTATGAATGGCATGCAATTATTTAGGGATGAGCATGAGATAAGGGAGAGATATAGTGTTAATGAGTTTTGGAGGTTTTCTTCAGTCCTCTACGGTCCTTCTATAGACTGTTTTTGCGAGGTTTTGTTTTTTAACAGGCTGGAAATTTATGGATATTAGAATCACTGATAATGCTCATCAATTTGTACATAAAAAAACTCCTTCAATCTCTACTTAAAATTAGTATAGATACAATCTTTAGGGTGAAAACATGGTGGAGCGGCGAGACCGTAGCTGAGAGGGTTAAAAATAACACAGACAAACAAAATAAAGAACGTGGTCTTTTCCAAAAACATCATACATATATTCTTATGTAATTCGAATCCGGGTCCTTTTCACTCCAGCACGTCAGGTTTAAGGGCATTTGAAGGTCAAATTTCTTATGAAGTTTTTTAAGAAGAAATAACTAGACCTTCCATGGTTTTGAGGTTCGCTGAATTCGAATCCGAGGTCTATTTCACCCCATCGGTGCAAAGTCCAGGTCGTTTCAAAGAAGAAGTCGGTTTTGTGCAAAAATATTGCGAGTGTGAGGAGAAATATTGAGCAAAAAAAGGGGTTTTGTGGAGCGTTCAAAATTTTTCAGAAAGTTTAGAAAATTTTTGCGGACCTGTTAAAGGGGCTGAAAAAATATTGCACAATTGTTTGTGTGCCAATTAGCGTGTGTACGTTTAAAATAAATTTTTAAGTATTGTATATCCTTTTTTTCATCTTTATTTTATCCTGTATATTAAAAATATATTGATTTAATTAAATATTTTGATTGAAATAATACATTCTTCTGCATTTTTATTTCAATGCATTTTAAATTGCACATCTACTATATATTTGTCAAATACCACTTACTGACTCACTGACCTATCATCGCCCAGCCCAAACCATTTGACAGAAAAACTTGAAATTTTGCATGGACACTCCCTATAGAACCTAGACACTCACGAAGAAAGGATTTTTTGATATTCGCATTACAGTACTTTATCTATTTCATAGTATTATTTTTAATTGGGTGGTAACCTATAGATAGCCCGTCCTAAAATTCCTAGTTAATAATAAATGGACGTTAAAATTTAAATAAATAAATATTTTTAATTGAGGTTAATTTAAACTATGATGGCAGTCCTTGAATTACTAGAAATAAACTGTCCCTCATAGAGTTTACGGTATAAATAAAAACGGTACAAATTTGAAGTAAAATGGCGAGTTTTAAGCCTAGCAAGTAACGGGGGGGGGGATCCTAAATTGTTAGTCTACCCACATCATAAAAATTAAAAAGGGATCTGTTTTGCTACTTAATTTTCTAAAAAGAAAATCGGCCATCCAAATAGTAGAGGGCTGGCACCGCTTTGTAGGTACTTCTAATATCCGGAACCCTTGCACAGCCTCATCACCCATTAACATCTCCAGTCAGACACTTCCTGATAATGCTCGCAAATATAATTGGTGTTTTCAAATGACATCTTGGAAACATGAATTTATAAATTTTAACGTCCATTTATTATTGACAACAAATTTTAATCTGTAGTCGTTTAACTCCTGTTTCTGGTAACCTATGGATAACGGGTTATGTGTTTCTTGACATTGGTCCGAAGTTCCCAGAGTCAAGAAAAATTATACTTTGATAACTTATCAGTTGATGAATAACATATAGTATGACGGGAACCGTGCAATAATAAACTTCACAAAATTATATAGTAGCGTTAATTTTAATGATACATTATTTAACGCAATAAAATAACTACTTACCTGCCTTGACGAAGCACGGGTATTCGGCTAGTTACAAAATAGAATTGGCAAAGAAATAAAAAAATTGAACTGATATTTTTTGTTAACTTCCTCTTTTGAGAATCATTGTCATTTCTGAAGTAATATCAGAATGACCTAGACCAATTTATTGGGTAAGATATCTCCTCCAGAGTATAAAAACGAACTAAAAACTTAGAAGAGTTTTATTTTATTTTTTAAGTAGTTCATGTCGGATATGAAGTCTTATTTCTTCAAGAAGTCCTTGTAAGCTTTAGCTTGTAAGTAAATATATCGATTGTACTAAATTCCGCTGTTTACTTCAGTGTCGCAATCCATTTCAACAATAATGTGTTTGTCGATCTGGGTTACTATCTAAGAAAATCCTTCCAATTGATTTTAGAAGTCATTCAAAATGCACAAGACAGGATAAAATCATTCGGCTGAAAGGAACTGCATTTTATGTATGGAGCACTAAAATATTATGTACGCCGTACTAAAATATTCCGCTTTACCGCATGAGGTAATTAATAAAGAATATATACTATGCAGTTTATATACTATGTCTATATACATGCATACTAAAATATTATGTATGCAGTACGAAAATATTTCGTATTAAGATAATTAATAAGCAATTTCCAGTATTGTGTTTAAAGCTATGTGATGTGTTGGTTCTAGTGTCATTTGCAAAGGTTAGAAAAAAAAACAGTAAATTTTTTATCTTAATTCTTAGTAAAAAAAAGTAAACACAAGTAAACAGGTAAAATGAAATATCAAAAGGAAGCAAAATCTTAGCAGCCACAAGAGAAAACTGTCAGAACCCAAAGAGAAAATGGCTCCATTTAAGCACCGATTTATGCGGAGTTCGCCATATCAAAAATTGCATAAAAACCTTATTTGTAGTACATACAATAAGCTTTCGAATAGGTTCCTCGCAGTTACTACGATATCCCAAGTTATATGAGAATATATCCGAAAATAACAATTTTATTTCTATTTTTATCGAGGACGGTTAGATTTAAAAATCGTTTCATTAATTTTTCCTAATATAATTACTTATGAAACGTGTACCTGGAAGCCTTCGAACACAAAACCGTATTCGTTGCGAAATGCGCCCAAACAAACAATTTCCATCGGACAAATTGAGATGGTTAACGACCTTGAGGTGCCTTAAATCATACAAAGTATTTTTGTAACGAATTTCCAGGTCCATTTTTGACCCAGCTAGAGAGCGAACAGACAAACATAATAAATATATATATACATATACACACTTAAAGTTCTGAACCGTGACATTTGTCTTGTTGGTACTTCCGGATTGTATCAAGAGGTCAACCTCATAGGCGGGCTTCCTCCCTATGCTTTTAGGCAGTAAAGCGTTAAAATTTCTGGCGATTTAACTTTTCTGAAAAACATAAATTTCACTGTTAAGCGAATCACTTCCTGCATTCATATGCCGTCCTGTTTATTGCATAGTGGGCTAATAAGATTATATCCAACAAGATGGCTTCAACAAGAATTTATCTACAATACACAAAGTTAAAAATTTTGTAGTTGCATCAAGTGGCGCTTGTTTTGATTTCACTAGACGGGTCGGGACTATTCGTTCTCTAAGAACTTCCCTTAATAATCCAGAACTACTGAAGCAGCAGAATTATTAAGTGGGTTACGAGATCAGTGCTTGTTGTAAAAGATTCACCAAAGACCAACAACTTAGTTACTGGTTCGCCGAGCTCGGAGTCTGCTCTTCGTCCTCCTTAATGCAATTTCCACTAATTTCGGCGGTGCCCCCCCTGTTCGAGGCAATTACAATTTCGTACGGAAAATATAGTCATTAGGTTTCCTCCACTTTGATTTTGGAGGAAGCACTTTACAAAAGTTTGTATTCTAATAACTTTGTCATTTGGTCCATCAAAGGAAAAATTAGGTTTTGCGTCATGGATGGCTTTGTATATATTGAAAAATACATAGAAACGGTGTATGTTAAGCTACTATATAATTTTGATGACAGTATACAAAGTTAGTGACTATATTCACATTTAAATTTACATTCGCCAATTTTTTAAAATAGCTCTACATGTTTAGCATCCATAGATGCCTCTTCAGCAGCCTAAAAATGAATACAGTTTAATGGAACATTGGCGAATCGTCCTCGACGAGGGACACGTCATAAATGACCACAGAAAGAAAACACTATTAATCAGCTGTTTTGAAATCGACTGTGTACGATAATATGTTTTATATTATTAGACTCCAACAGTATTTGATACAGCTGACCACAAACAGCTGATACAATGTAGATAATCCTCTACCATGACATGGCCCTTTATAGCGGAAGGTTCACCGACTTTCTTTGAGACTTACCTTTTTTTTTGACTCCTGAAGTGGCATATGAAACATGTAGAGCTATTTTGAAAAAATTATAAAATTTGTTAATTGTAATTTTTATTTATTTATTGGATTTCTGCCTACACAACTTTGCTCGAAAAAGGCTAAGAGAGCTCAAGGGGGAAGTTACTGTAGAGCAGGGGTGCTCAAACGAATTGCTGGCGATCAATTTCAATATTGGACTATGATCAAGAGGCTGAAAGTATCGTAGATATTTGTTTTCGGCATAAAATGCATATTTTTAGTCGATGTAAGAATTGGTATGCTCTAAAATGTAAATGAAAAAACTCATAATTATTCGAAATTGCGAGTTTATTGGTTACTAAACAAACGATTTCTTGTGTCTAAACCTACGAAAAGAGTAACTTTGGATGTTGAAGCTTGACATTTCATGTCTTCAACTTTTCATGAGATGGTACGTTATTACAGAGGGCTAATAGCAAGTATGATGACATATGTTAGTTAGTCCATTCCCATATTTTTACTTAATTATCTTCATTCCAGAAAAAGCAGACTCGTACAACTAACTTGACCGGAACATTGTCGTCAGCTGAAGTGTGATTTGATTGATTCGAATATTTTTCGTCAGATATAAAACACCAAAATTTTGTATCAGATCCACGAGGCTTGGAGATGGATATCTGATTTAATCTGCACTTACACATTTTCAACAGAACATTAGTCCGTGTTTAACTGAATTGCCATTTCCGTAGCTAATTCCTCAATGTTTTTAAACGAAAAAAAAGTAACTTATAAATTAAGCGATATATACGAATTTACTGAATAATAAAAACGCATTTAGAACTGGCCCAAAATATTTGATAACTCTGCCTCATAAATATCGTAATTCAACAGAGGAGTCCTTGCTTTCGTTGAAAAACGGAAATTGTTTCATGTCCTTTCTCTTCAATTGCTGCGTTGCGGATACGAAGGGCGAGCTCAACATCCGGTGACATTTTTCCCCCCGCCATCTGAATCTTGACGCTTCAGAGAATCTACAGGTATATTTTTCATCTTGAGTTTTCCCTTCTTTCCCTCTCAAAATACACAGAGAATGTAAAAAGGGTGGCTGTAAACTGCCGTAGGAAGGCGGATACGAAAGTGAAGCCCACACTAATTCCTGGTCAATTATTATGTAATTTGAACAATGAGACATCCCACAAAGTAAAAATGTTTTGCATAAACTCTAGACGAGTTCGCCCTTGTTAAAAAAATATTCTAACGCGTTTTCTTCAAAACTACTTATTGTTGAGTTCGCCCTTCGTATTCGCATTGCCTCAATTGATCTATCATAAGTTGTAATTTACTTTGATTGGGTTTATTGCGCTAGATAATTTAATGAGCTTATGATAAATATTTATAAGCACTGTCATCAAAAGATAATTGATTCTTTGATTCAAATACAGTGATTTTTAAGCGGTAGTAGTATCAGAGATCTTCAAATGGGATTGTACAGCTTTGTGTTCTGTTGATATGAGAATATCGAGTTTTGCAACTGACTGCTTTTTTTCAACAAATAAGTCATACTTAGTAAAATAATTAATTGATTAAGTCTTCTGAATTTCTTAAGTAAGTGTTTCAACTGTAAACAATTTTACAGTGGAATTTCCCTGAGTTTTGGAAACCTGTCTATCCAGATAAAATTGGTAGTTTTGCTTCTGAAATGTAGGACTCATCTATAGCGTAATGGGTTTACGATTATAAGGCGGTTTGCTATTTGGACATGGAAGGCAAAGTAAAAGAACTCCAATATATAGGGAAAATGACGAACTAACGTATTTGTGGGAATTGAAAACCATTGAGAGTAACTTTAGTTTTCTTTGTCAGAGATAGGAAAACTGAAAGAAAATATGACGTCATATCTTAATATCCATCTGATCACTAAATCTCGCCGACCTTTGGAGAAGCTACCTCTATAAAAACCAAATTGATACTCCTCTAAGAGGATTCTCAACAATCATTGCTTCTTGGGGTCAATTAGTTCTTTATTGATGAGCTTATGTGGTAATATTCTCGAAAATCCTTAGAAAATGTAATTCAGGCATGGATGATCCAATAATAAGTTAGGATTACTTTCTTATTATGCTTTCATTTAATCATAGAACACATTTAAAATCAATTAAGATAAACTTTTCTTAAACCGCTGTCCTATTACTAATTTATTATTGGTAGAGAGAAAAGGAGGTTTATATGAGCTGGGAAAATGCTTTTTGATCAAGCTTGAGTACTAGCCAAAAAAGAAAGGCTTCTTGGGTCTCAGGAACGATACGAGCGTTGAGCGATGAGCGACAGGACGACAGAGCGACCGAGCGTTTAGCAGAAGAGGGGCACTGGCTACAATACAGAGCGGCTGGGCGGTAATTTCCTTTAGTCTCCGTCATCGCATACTCCAATATACGTTTTTTAATTAAAATATTTATGTAAAAAATTAATGTTTTAAATATTTAGTTAATAAAAATATCTTACCTTGCTTGTTTAATGCGTTTCCAACCTCTTCTCCTAGATTCTTGGTTATGATTGCATTTTTAAAATCGCTGTGTCCGTCATTCCATACTTTGCACTTCCGAAATTAAAAGCCCACATTCACTATCATCCAATTTACTCTTTTATTAGTATTCATATTTTAAAATTATTTATAAGAAAGATAGCAGAAGGTTATAAACATTGGATGGAAATAAAAATATTTCCACGTAATTTATTAAAAAGGGGAAACAAAAACCATAAATGTGAATTGACAAGGTTGTTCTAAATTTTATTAGCTTTTATTAATAAAAAAATGCATTGAAATCGGTTAAGATTTAGAGGCTGTAGTCTTTTTTGTAGAACGAGAAGAATTATAATGTCTGGGCCAAGCGATGAGCGATAGGCTGGAGCCTGCTAGTGACGTCACATTGTCGCTCAGTCCAGCTTAACATTAATGTGGGCGACGTTGCTCTGAAGCTTTTCACTTATCGCTCATCGCTCTTCACTCGTATCGTGCCCGATGTCTAAGAAGACTAGTAAGAGAGGCTTTAAAAATCTTACAACCTCAACCAATAGGCAAACGAAGACACTCACGGCCACCGGGCCTTCTACTGTAATAAACTTTGGAATTGTCTCAAAAAATCTCACTGTAAGGGAAAAACCTAACTCTTGAGATGGAAGCCAGCAATAAATTAATTTAATGTGTTTTTATGAAATAGTAAGTACACTATTTCCAAGCTTTCAAAATGACACCAGCGATAAGACTTTATTTTTTTCTATTCTTTAGGGTGCCATTACACGGAGAGGAAAATCTCAACATTTGTACTGCGCAGTCAAAACCTTAAGATATTCCTCACCGTGTATGGGACATCCTGTAGGCCAGAGTTGAACTTTACAGTCCATCGAAGTAGAATGAAAATATCAATAGATTAACTGTACAGTCCAATGAGGCCGGGACTGTGCAGGCCAGGCCTGACGTTTGTGGATACAGTGGGTCTACTAGAACTGAATTATCCCGCCTTTGAGGTTTATTAACTTATCCTGTTTGTTCTAGACCCGTACAGGCCAAACTGTGCAGTCCCGTCATTGAAATTTGAACTGAACATTTATGACCACCTTAAGAGTATTTAACATCCTAAATCATCTAAGTTAACATTATTAATATGTAAATCATTAGCCATTTGTGAAAAAATATCATATGTAAATGATAATATAGCATCATGATAATAGAGCTTTATACTATGATCAATGTAAAATTCCATCATATTTAAAGCCGTATCATCTATTTATGTAAAATTTTATCATAAACCGTGTGCTCTATCATTTATCTATTCAAAATTATATTTATCATCTATTCATGATAAACAATGTTAATGCTCTATCGACAATATCTCGTATATAAAAGCTGGTATAGCCAAACCTGGGAAGAGAGAGAGAAAAAAAAATGATACATTATTCATTCGCTGTGACGAGAAGTAGTTGAATCGAAAGTATATTGTGCGTCTGTGTGAGGTTTGGATTTCTAGGCTTTTTCTGATAAACTGCTTAGGCTAGGGGAAACCATTTGCATTTTTCGTCATGCTGTAGGGGAAAAAGGTAAGCCTCCATCTGGAGCCGGTCAAAGAACGACTTTATTTACATTTTGGCTTTTTTTTATCGCTTAATCCTGTCACTCGTTATTCTACCTCGCATATGCTCACTCTCTTTTTTATATTCAGATGGGTTTTTTAATTATTTTTTCACCGTCCATTTATATTAAGCGTGTTTCCTTCCTACATACATGGAGAACTTCCCGCCCAACATGTAAACCTGCTGACGCAACCTGGCTTTGCTGCACAAAATGTCAACGTTTCAAATCTCATTTGTCACGGAAAATCCATTCGTTCATTTCCAAATCAAATAATCTTTCCATTTCAGATCTAACCTTTTCCATTTCAAATTCAACCTTTACCAATTCAAAGTCAATGGGAAAAGGTTGAACTTGGCTCGGAAATGCTATATATATATTATATCTATATATATATATATAGTTATTATTATTCATATAACTCCCATGGCGAAAAAAACTATCGTTGTTTTGAGAAGCTTGATTTTCTTTGATTATTTTCTGTCATTAGGCCAAGCTGCTTCATTCCATTTGATAATACCTCGCCTAACTATTCAACTAAAAATGTTTTGGTATGAACTTGGCTCTATCTAAAATATCTGTTCAGATCTGCTTTCTTTTACTCCAGCAATCCATTTAATTATGTCTACTTTGCCTTAACTGTATTTTCATACAATTCCAGGTTTGCTTTCTTAGTCTAGAACGATACATTACTTAAATGCGACCATTCTATAAATTTTAGTCAAATCTTAGATCGCGGATAGTGAACATTCCATCAGATATGGTACCCAGCAGTAAGTAGATATGGTGAATACCCAAAAAGCCGAAAGACCGAAGCACTAAAACCTTTAGAACAGAATATGTCTGGAATGGGATGCTGGATGGTTTTGAAATACATTTGTTGCCACCCTTTTATGCCAACAGCACGTGGTCGGTCACCCATTCAGGTACTGACCACGCCCGACGTTGCTTAACTTCGGTGATCTACGGTAACCGGTGTATTCAACGTGGCTATGGCTGTTGGCTTTGCCCTGTATATTGGCCCCCAATGGATAGTAGATCTGTCATGTCGTCCGGTAAGTCACAGTTTTGTCTTGGTAGACATTAGGTCAATGTGTGTTTGATAGGAGTGTTACTAAATATATTTATTCCAGGCTTTCCAAATGACACTAGGGATAAGAAATTATGGAAGCGCGCTAAGATGACGCAGTTCCTATGAGTCGGACTTCCAATAAGATATGGCTGCATTCTGTAAAATTCTAAAATCAATAACGACAAAAATTAAGGTTTAAGTTCGTTTTTATTAATTTTAAAACTAAATTTATTCGAATTAAAATTAAAGACTGTTAGCTTTGAAATTTTAGAAATTGTAAACTGTTTATTTAAAATCATTGCAATAGAAAAAATAATGCTTAATATATGTTGTGCATTTGATCAAATTTGCTACTTTAACTTTTACAAACCATTTAATAATAAAATATTTTATTTTCAGAATCAAATGGACCAAAGATCAGCAAGGATTTCTTAAATTAGCTTACTCCACGACACCGGCAGCCACATGGTAAGCGGAATATTTAAAGCAATTTCAGTTTATCAAGTTAATTTTAAAAAAGTACATAAAAAGTACTTTACAATAAGTTAGATCCATAACATCGAATTTTCATTATTGTTCATTTCATATTTAATTTTTCACCAACAAAAGAAAAATATTTTTTATGAATAGCAAAGAAAAATTAAATAATAAACTGAAAGATTCCATTAAAAGTGACTTTTAGCACTTTCCTCCGAAGGAAAGTAGCTATTGAGGTTGGACTCATGACGGAATTTTTGAAAAATTTCTTCAAATCTTTATCGATCCTACCTAGTAGACACCGAAAATGACCCCCGTTAAAATTTATATATATCTATATATATATATATATATATATATATATATATATATATATATGCATATTATGTGTCTGTTAACACGATAGCGGCCAGAGTTTTTGTTTTTTCGTCACGAAACTTGGTATATAGCATTCAATTAGCAAACGATTGAACGAGTTCGTTAACCACCAAAGTCGGTCCACCGGAAGGGGGGGTTTACCCCGAACCCAAAACACTAATTTGCCAATTCAGCCGTAATATTTGTTATATTTCAACGAAACTTGGTATTCGTAGTGGTAATATAGAGAGAAAAGTGAGATATAAAAATGAACTAAATCGGTTCATTAGAAGGGGGGGTTTACTCCGGACCCACAATACCAATTCGCCACTACCAGCCGTGATTTTTGGTATATTTCGACGGAACTCGGTATTCGTAGTGGTAATCCACAGGTAAATAACTGTTGTAAAAATAAACTAAATCGGTTCATTAGGAGGGGGGGTTTACTCCGGACCCACAATACCAATTCGCCCCTACCAGCCGTGATTTTTGGTATATTTCGACGAAACTCGGCATTCGTAGTGGTAATCTACAGGTAAATATGTGTTGTAAAAATAAACTAAATCGGTTCATTAGAAGGGGGGGGGGTTTACTCCTGACCCAAATTCCTAATATACTCATACCGGTCGTAATTTCTGCTGTATTGTAACAAAACGCGGTATACGTCATGGGTAACTCATGAGAAAGAAGTGTTGTAAAAATGAGCTGAATCGGTCAATCGGAAAGCGGGGGTTTAATTTGTAATATATTTCAATAGAAAAGCCCGTCAGACGTAGGTTCACAAAGCCGCCGCAAGGAGCGCTTTCTACCACTAGAGTGACTGTATCCTGTTCCTGCGTTAGATCAAAATACGATAATATGAGGTTTTTTGTATTTATTACGTAGTGTAATAGGTACCATGTGTAAACATAACTCTGGAAGCAAATTATTAATTGATCAGTTACTCATTACAAATTTAAAAGAGAACTATTCATGTTTTTATTTTATTTCTGTAGGATATTTTAAGCAAATTGTTCTGGAAAGCAATCTACACTACCCAAATTCTGAGGAAAGTGCTTAGTTATGCAGCTCCTGCGTGACGGACTTTTTTAGTTCAGGAGAGCTGTGGACCTGCCTTGAGCCCAACCCTAATATCCATAACATTATTCGGGATAAGAGGAAAGCAGAATGAATAAAAGAATTTATAGAAAAGAAAATTTATGAAAACCACATTCAGCAATGAGAGCGGTGCTTTAATAAAAAGTACTCGGTGGGCAAGTTGACATAATAATGGCCATAAAGGCTAAAAAGTTCCGCCTTATAGCATGTGGACCCTTTGTTATTTGTGATTATTTATTTTAATTAAAATTTTGAAATATTATAAGGATTTTACTCAAACATTCCATTCCACAGAAGCTGCGTAATCGGGGAACATTTCTCGGCAAAAAAAAACTAATATTAATATAAAAACATTTGATCTTTTAAATTTCTCATAACCGCCTGATTTATTATTGACTTGAAGAGCTCCACAGCAATGGAGATCTGCCCTAGATTAACTTTTAAAAAACAATAAGAAATACATTATTGGAATAGGCGGAATGTCATGCATATATAAAACTCTTCACTTCACATTATGTGCTTGTTTTTATGCTCTACATGTTTCGCGTCTCTTGACGCCTCTACAATCCAAAACTTTTATATTCTCAAAATCAAATTTGTGTCTATGTTTTATTGCATGGTCTACTAATGTTCTTCTTATGGGGTTCTTTTCTTTATCCAAAACTTTTATACTCTCAAAATCAAATTTGTGTCTATGTTTTATTGCATGGTCTACTAATGTTCTTCTTATGGGGTTCTTTTCTTTATCCAAAACTTTTATATCCTCAAAATCAAATTTGTGTCTATGTTTTATTGCATGGTCTACTAATGTTCTTCTTATGGGGTTCTTTTCTTTATCCAAAACTTTTATATCCTCAAAATCAAATTTGTGTCTATGTTTTATTGCATGGTCTACTAATGTTCTTCTTATGGGGTTCTTTTCTTTATCCAAAACTTTTATACTCTCAAAATCAAATTTGTGTCTATGTTTTATTGCATGGTCTACTAATGTTCTTCTTATGGGGTTCTTTTCTTTATCCAAAACTTTTATATCCTCAAAATCAAATTTGTGTCTATGTTTTATTGCATGGTCTACTAATGTTCTTCTTATGGGGTTCTTTTCTTTATCCAAAACTTTTATATCCTCAAAATCAAATTTGTGTCTATGTTTTATTGCATGGTCTACTAATGTTCTTCTTATGGGGTTCTTTTCTTTATCCAAAACTTTTATACTCTCAAAATCAAATTTGTGTCTATGTTTTATTGCATGGTCTACTAATGTTCTTCTTATGGGGTTCTTTTCTTTATCCAAAACTTTTATATCCTCAAAATCAAATTTGTGTATATGGATAAAGAAAGGAACCCAATAAGAAGAAACGATGTAAGACAAAAGCTTTCTGTGGAATCGATACAAGCCAGGATCGATCTGAATCAGCTGATGGATAACAGCCTTTTAACGCCATTGGATGGACGTGGCCCTACCTGTGGAAGGTCTTCCGAAGCTAAGGCTAAACTTATGTATATTGATTAAGTTGCTCCTGAAGAGGCGTCAAGACACGCGAAACATGTAGATCATAAAATAAAGCATATAATGTGAAGTGGTGAAGTGGAGAGTTTATATGACCTTCCGCCTATTCAAATAATAATATATTGAAAGAAAAAAAAAAAAAAAAAAAAAAAAAAGGTCACAATTTTATAATATAATAAGAAATACATTTATAAATTATAGCTGTTGCCCAGTGTGCCATGCTACACCTACTTTCTGTCTATGACTCTCCCCGTATCAAGATCTAATTGATACCTAGTTATCTATACCAAGTTACGAAAATCGGTCAAACGATGTGAATTTGTTTTAGTTCATAATGGTACCGGCAGAGGCCAGCACAACAGCACTTCATCTAACAGCCGACAGAGGCCAGTAGTAGTCGATTCAAAATGGCCGTCACAATCTGAATGGTTCAGTATAGCCAATTTTTCTTGAACAAAACTTTTGACCAAATTTTGAAATTTGACTATTTTGACCTAGCCTAGGAGATTTCTCGTATCAAGACCTACCTGTGTGCCAAGTTTGGTCAATATTGGTCAAACGGTGTAGATTTTTATAAGGAACAAACAAATAAATAAACAGAAAAACAGACAGACACGTGATTTTTATATATATAGATAAGCCCAGGATCAGTTATAAAATTCAAAAATAAACAGCAGGCCATGGAAAATGAATAATAATAAAAAAAGAATAATACAAAATTTAAATAAAATAAACATAAAGAAAATATATAAATTAAAAGTATAATTTTAATGGTAATAATAATTAGTAGCAATAATATTTTGCGATTAGAATAAATCGTATGGCATTACTATATGTTTTAGTATATCTTTATCGTGATTAAATACGTTACTATGGTAGCAATATGTTATCTTTTGTGCAGTACCACGTTGCTTTCTGTCTATTCAGGACAGAGTGTGTTATTTTTATGGGTAAGTTTTGTGGCTTAAGGCGCGAGGTTAGCTCAGTATACTGCAGGACCTGTGTTCAAATCCCCAGGAAGCACTATATATTTTTATTTCTAGTGTCTTATGGGTTGGATTCAGCCACCCTGACCGTCCCTAGGCCAATCCAGCCTTTAATTAATTTATTCATGGGTACCTTGGTGCTAATGACCCTAGCAGTCGAAGGATATACTTGTATCTACTGGAAGGCTGAAGTGGTATATACCCACTCCTAAAACAGCTATAGCTATAAAATAGTCCTTCATTCATTCAAGAGATATTAATGAAAGTTGATTAGGCAAAAGCACCAATCACTTATGGTATTCGAGCATAAAGCAAATCACTATTGTCTGTCTCGAGAGGAAATCAAAATCGCTAGGAACGACTCCAGCCGTATACTGATTTATTTTATTTTTTATTGTGGATCGACTAGTAAAATCTTAAGCTTAGAGTACGCCCCTTAGGTTTGGGAGAGTCTTCTTCTGCAAGTCTGCACTATAGCCCGTTCAGATAGACGAAAAAGTTCAATTCCGCTTGCGCGAAAATTCGAGGGAAATATTCCTGACGGTTCCACCATTTGTAAACAACCATTTCAAGGAACAACACTATTCTTGAATCATTATAAAAACTGATTATGACTAGGGAAGGCTTTGAGAATTCTGACAAAGGAAATAGTGTCAAATATCCATCAATACTTAGCTTAGACTGGGAATACAGGCCACGCCCTTTTCCCTCCTACTAAACCATCTATTTGAACAGGCTATAGCTTAAATTGTTTTTAGCCTAAGCATTGGCTAACTATTGATAAATATTAAACACTATCTCAGTTTTTATTGAGTTTAAAGTAGCCTGTTGTTCATTGTAATGGAAATGAAAATGTCGGCATGAGCGTATATAAGGGGGGCTTAGGGAGCTGCAGCCCTCCTCCCTCCCGAAATTGTATTTTGGTGGGAACATTTCATGTAAAAAAAGCCTATAAAAACGAAAAATGTCTTCTACATTTACCCTTGTCTACTAGGTGTCCAGAGGACCTTAAAACTCACCTTTTTATATTAAAATATTTAAAATGTTTTCAACACCCCAAATGCCTAGGTGCTCCCAGCCCCCCCCCCTTGAAATTATTTTCTATATACGCTAGAGAATGGCGGAACCGTCGGGAAAATTTCACTCATGCGGGATTAGAACTATTCTATCTAACTGAACGAACTATAGGTTGTAACGGTCGTCGTAGTGTCGGTCCACATTCCTTTTATTATAATTTGATGATAATATGAACTGTGACTTACCGGACGACATGACAGATCTACTATCCATTGGGGGCCAATATACATTGAATACACCGGTTCCCATAGATCACCGAAGTTAAGCAACGTCGGGCGTGGCCAGAACCTGAATGGGTGACCGACCACGTGCTGTTGGTATTATAAAAGGGTGGCAACCTATAGATAGCCCGGCGTTAATAGCCCAATAGTTGATACGCCGTCAAACAGGAAGAAAAAAAAACATGACTAATGACTATAACGGCTTATATACACCATTTTCGAGTAGCTTTTCAATAAATAACTACAGAAAATTTAAACCCGCTCCTACAGAAAATTTAGAACTCGCTTTCTACAAACTGTTGAGTAGTAATATTAATTAAAAGTAGCAATATATATTTTTAGATGGAAGATTGGATTGTAAAAGTTGCACAAATTGGTAATCAGTCGTGGAACATGGAATAGTAGGAAAAACAATCAAGAGGGATTAAGTCGAAGAAAGCTTATCAGAAGGGAAAAGCCGAGTAAATCCACAAGTAGATTGCGCGTCCTTTCCAATATGAGAACTCCTACTGACCCCCGTAGGTCTAATCTGGCGCTAATCGCTACGTAGGAAATACGTAATGCTATCCTACTATCTGGGAATCGACGAATCTTAGGAAATTACTTAATTAATCCTCATGCAATGTTATTGACAAGTAAGTTACTGTATTTATTGGATGGTGATGGTATAATGGAGGCTTCAGAAAGAATGATCCATCAGGCAAGAGTATCTTGAGCTGAAAGCATTTTTCAAGCAGAAACTGCAACAATGGCTTCTCTCAGATGTGTAGAAAAATGATTATAAATTTTGACTCAAAGGAACTGCGTCATATTAGCGTGTTTTCAAATAATGCTTAACTCTTGAGTTATTTGAAAAGTTTAGCAAAACGGAGTTCCATCCCTAATTGTTTCCAAATCCCACCAGGATAAGCAGCACTTTCGTTGGGCAAACAACAACCCCACTAAAACGTCAAGTATCGTTTTCTCTCAATGAGGTGGTCCAAAAGAAATATTCGCCCACATTTATGGACCGGTGACCCTTCCCTTGTCATGATTTCTAAACAATTTCCAAGGTTTTTAAGAAAATATACGAACAGTCCTGTCTTATCTATTGCTGTAATTCTTCCTCTAATCCAAACCACTTGCTTTCTACGAGAGCTTCATTTTTTCGGTCGTGATAGTTGAAATCTGACGTTCCCATCGGATTGGGACACTATGTTTATGCTATATGTATGTATTCCATATTGCTCTAATCATTTTTCGCTATAAAAAATTAAGATTCGAAAAAATGCAACTATTGATTTCTTGAAACATAAAAATATTAACACGACAAAATTAATATCAAATAACATTATTTGTAAATACACTTGTAACAGAAACCCTTATAAGGAACGTTTCTTGAAAGTTCAGGTACATTTAAGGAACTCTATGTAGATTATAAGAATCTTTTTGTAGGACAATAGAAATTGTTGTCCATTGAATAGCTGGTTCGGCCAATTGAGGAGGCTAGCCTTACTACTTCAGTTTTAACCGCTATCTCAGTTTTAAATAATAATTATAGCATGGGCGTGTATAGAAAATAATTTCGGAGGGGGCTGGGAAAATTTCGGGGGGGGCTGAGACCATTTCCGGAGTATGGAAGAATTTTAGCCAACTTAAACGCTCTTACACCCAAAATAGAATATGTTTTATGAACTAAATGATCTTATTTAATTTATTTTTAAGGGTTTTATGAAATTTGTAGCGATCAAATCAAAATTTCCGGGGGGGGGGGCTGCAGCCATATATATATATATACGCTATATATATATATATATATATATATATATATATACGCCCATGAATTATAGTATCTGCCCTTGAGGGTCCTCGTGGCCAGTTATGGAACTGATTTTTTTTTTATTATACTTGAGCACTATTTGTCCGGTGAACTTTGGCGAAAAAATTCTTAAGTAAAGCTTTTGCGTTACTAGACACTTTCATCGAGTACTCTTCTCTTAAGAAATTTGCTTTTGGTTATTGATTAAAACCACATCCAAGACGATATCTTAAATGGTATTCTAGAAAAGGGCGAAAAACTATAATTTTGATTTAGGTTAAAAAAATTTTTAAACTTCGTTCACATGAAGACGTAAATATTTTTTTTTTTACGATTGGAGTAGAATTACAACAAATAAGGACCACTTAAAAGGATTTCCTTCGAAAAAGTAAATAATGTTAGGACCATCTCAGTCGGGTAAAACTGTGCTTATTTCGGAATTGTTGGTTTGTCCTACTGAAGACAAAACATTTTTAGTTTCTTTTTCAAGCTTTCCAAATCGCATCAGATATAAGCATTGAATGTAAAAAAAGCTAATATGACACTTAAGACGCGTGTAGGGGATACTCGTGCAGTTATTTCAGGCACACAACCTCTCCTGAGAAAGGTGACAACAAAATAATGTTCGAATAGTCTCCTTAAAGTCATTCGAAAATAAATGTTAAAACATGGAAGGGATAAATACACGTTGAAGTTGACAGTTTACAATTCATGCTGTCAATGGAACTTGTCCCAAACCTAGATGCAGAGGGGAAAAATATACCTCGTGCATCCAAGCGTTGGAGAGCATAAATAATCTGTTCTCCAAACAAGAGCTGGTTATTTATATCTCTGGAGTTTCTGTTTATGTTCTAAAATTATACACATATCATCCAGCGGAATTTAAGATGAATATTTCAACAGAGTTGTAATTTTCTTCTTGATTTACGCTCTCTACCGATTTTAGCTTTTCTTCTGTAAGTTTGCTTTAGTTTACAAATTTACAAAAACATCCCCCCCCCACGATAACTACATAAACTGTGCACATTCAACCTAAGCCAACCATTTAAATATTTATAAGGAGTTTGGCTCCGTTAAATGCCTTGTTACCAACTAAGCAAAAAAAAAAAAGCATAGATGACTTCATATAAAGATAAAATTTATATGAAGTCATCTATGAGCCGGAGTAGGACAAACTGTGATTAGTTTCATGTAATGACTAATGATTAAATGAGTATTTGGAAGGTGAGTAACGATTGATGATTAATGATTAAACAGGCGCTGACTAATGATTGATATTTACTGGCAAACCTTACTCAGATTAATGATTAAAGACTATTGATTTATGAATGATGATTAAGTGGTTCATGAATGAATTCCAAAGCCCAATGTATAGATAGTATGTGTAAACAAGTTGGTATTAGCCTAATACTAAAAGTATTTGCAACGTTAGTCATGTCAATCATTAGTACAGACTATCAATGATTGACGAGTAACGATTGATTGTTGACTAACTTCACATATGATTAATATGACCTATTATTATGATTAACGCGAGTTGAGATTAACTTATTTTATTGATTGATTAGTCATAAGTAAAATTTAATCGATTTGTCAACGATTTAGTTGATTTGAGCCCTACTCTGCTATGAGCTACAAAACCACTTTTAACATTCGATAGTTGACGATATAAGCAATTTAATATATCAGGATATGAATTTCTTAAACTTCGATCATGATAAATTAGAGAATCAGAATATCACTTTTGTTTTATTTTATTTTGCGTTATTTAATGATGTTATAAAGCGGTATGTTTGAAAACCAACTAAGTTAGACGTCGAATTTTACAGATTCAGTAAAGCCGAAATGGTTTCCTCGTTTTGATCGGTAATCGTGAAACTCGTATGCAGAGATGAACTAGACTTCCACAGCAGTTTTCTTGGCTCCAGCACACTTCCTGGTAGATTTGTCATGAAAAAAATTGAATTTTAGTATGTTCTAGGTCCGCGAACTTGTCCTCAGTGAGTATTGCCCTTCCAGAACTTTATTAATCGGCAGGATTACAGAGTAGTTTATTCAAGTTGGTTGATTGAAATTGCAGTTTGGCTGTCGAGAACTACGTTAATTCATATTGATGATGCGTAGTATTATAGAGAAGCAATTAGTTCTGATATAAACTACATTCTATCTTGTTTGTCTAGGGTAATTCTTGGTTCTTCCTATTTCTATCAAATTGGATAATACATTACATAACATTTTCATTTCAATTAAATGTATTTACTTGAATCTTTTCATTCAGTAAGATTAATGTTGCCTATTGAATTGAATTCAAAAAAATAAAAATATCTGACAAGATTGTGTATCTCTGTAAATCAAATTTAATATGTAAAATTCATATGTCTCCCTCAGTTCTATGAGAGCTATTTCTCTGAGTTGGGTTTGTCTTTAGAGCTAGTAAAAAAAAAAGTGCTGTACTCAGATTTACAAGGGTCTCCCAGGAGCAGAATGGCTTTCGTGTCGAACAGCTTGGGAAACGAGGGGATTAGTGCTTGAAGAGGGTTTACATTTTTATAGATATGTTTTATGCATCAAGATTTAACAGTATACTAGTACTATTTTACGTGAAAATTTGGTAAGATTTTAGTCATGGAGAAAATAATTATTTATGATTTAACAATCGAACGTTTATTGAAAATGGTGTTTAATATTTGTTTACATAACAGTGAAATGTAACTTTACGGTGGATCAACATATAACATATTAGCGCCGTGTAACTTTACATTAGGACGAATGGTTTTTATATATTACTAGCTGTTACCCAGTGTGCCATGCTACACCTACTTTCTGTCTATGACTCTTATCAAGATCTACTTGATACCTAGTTGTCTATACCCAGTTACGAAAATCGGTCAAACGATGTGAATTTGTTTTAGTTCATAGTGATACCGGCAGAGGCCGGCACAACAGCACTTCATCTAACAGCCGACAGAGGCCAGTAGCAGAGCCTGCGAGTAGATAGCTCTTTTCAAAGAATAGCGAGCGCTCCTTAGTTAGACAGTGACTGTTGAAATAAAATTGAAATAAACTGCATAACATGATTATATAATGATGTAAAGTCATCAATGAGCTCGAGTTATTCTAATTATCAGGAACATCAACAAATAAATTTGAGACATTATTCAAAATGGCTGTCGATTCAAAATGGCCGTCACAATCTGAATGGTTCAGTGTAGCCAATTTTTCTTGAACAAAACTTTTGAGTTGTTGAGCAAATTTTGAAATTTGACTATTTGACCTAGCCTAGGAGATTTCTTGTATCAAGACCTACCTGTGTGCCAAGGTTGGTCAAAATCGGTCAAACGGTGTAGATTTGTATAAGGAACAAACAAACAGAAAAACAGACAGACACGTGATTTTTATATATATAGATAAATAATTTAAATTCTATAACAACTGGATTTAATAAATCAATGGCAAAAAGACTCGAAGAATACTTATTAAGAAAATTCCCTGCTCAACCGAGAGTGTTTAGAAAGGGTAACACCCGTAAAAAATAAACAAGATATACTTTTAAAAAATTTTCATAAATAAAACCCCAAAAAAGGAGAAACCAAATCTTGAGATCCATGGACTGAATATTTTGACAAAACTTATATTTGGCACCTGGAATAAAAAATATTCAATCAATATTATTCCAATAATTTAACGTCAAACTATGTAAATACGACAACTGCAGTAGCAGATGGCTGATCTGCCGGGCCTTAGACGGTCAATTGTTAATGCTTCAAGATATCTAAAATTGTAAAACATATTAATACTTGCCTAAGCTCTCCATACAAGAGATAACTCTTTGGGGTGGTTATGAGTAAAGTTTACAGAGAAGTAGCAATATTCGCAGCAAATAGCATCTACAACTGAGAACTACTATCCAAGCTGTAGTTGTCACAGTACACATCCCTTTCCGTTTACTGTCCTCTCAGTTTGCGTTCCACCAAGTTAACCATCAGACGTACGCTAAATATAGGATTTAATTACAAAACTACCAACCACTTTATTATTATCTGGAGAGCTTAATGCACGAAGTTATGGATGGTACACTCCAAATAGTAGTAGTAAAGGAGCTCATTTGGCAAACTTATTAGAACGGACAGACTTAATGACCTTAAATACCACACACGTCTTAGTATTCTCAAGGAAAGGAACTTTGTCAAACATAGACTTAAACTAATGAACACCCTCTAATTAATGTTGTTTTTATTTAGAAAATCATAGAAATAATTTATAATAGCATGTAGATAATATAATTCATTTTTTAATTTGATTAATGAAAAAACTTTGTTATAGGATGCACCACTAACGGAAGTACACCAGAAGCGCTTGTTGCAACTTAAAAGAGAGGAATGTATTCAAGGAAACCTAACTCATACCAGAGGTAATAATATTTTAAGCATTAAGAAATTTCAACCTATAACTTGTTCATAGTTAATTTTCCTGAAGGTTTATCTCACCACTTCATAAATAGTATTTACGTTCACGATTTTAAAGGTAAAGTTTAACAACGAAATATTGAAACCTATTTAGATAAATTTAGGTGTACGGCAATGTGAAGATAAATCACCCATTCTTTAAGTTCCTCTTGAGAGAATTGGAAGAATTTGATTCGAAAAAATTCAGGAAAAAAATATTGGCAAGCGACTTTTCGCAAAAAAGAAACACACGAATTAAGAGAATTTTGCTAGCATTTGTTAGATCGTCTGACAACTGAACAAATGCAGTGGCCTCTCTGCGGCTAAGTTGTCCTGAATAAAAAATTAATTTTCAGAAGAAATGAAATTAATTTATTAATTATTCTTCCTCCTCTAAAAGAAAATCATTGCGAACATGACAAATTTCATTCGGGAAGTAACTAAGTAAGTAAAACCAGGTGTAACTACATGGTACATATTTTGTATACGCGCATTAATTTACATTAGTTTTTTACATCAGTAATATTCAGCAATAAATAAAAATAAATTTTTGCGAAATTAACGATTTATTACCCGCCAAAATCAATTTTTGATGCCATGACGCAAATTTTGAGGACACTCAGTCATATGGCATTCTCATGTTGAAGTATCAGCTTGATTTTTCCTTCTACGAAAGTTATGGCAAGGAGTTTCTTTTAAATTGTATACATCATGAGGACGTGCTTGGAGGTTTGAGAAGTCTATTCCAAATTCAAGATAGTTATTATTCCATACCCTCAAAATGCTCTGCTCTCATCCGCCCCCGAAATTCTCCCAGCCCCCTCCGAAATTATTTTTTTTATACGCTCATGAGTCCAAGACACTCAAATTAGTGTTTTATACAATTGTTTTACTGGGTAATGCATAGCTCCGAAACTGCTTCCTTATACTGAAATAGCACGTTAGGATCATTCGTATAATTTCAGAGTTTTGTTTATTAATTAATTTGTTCATGTAAACTCTGCCAGTTTTGAAAATAAACAAAAGTGCTCTGGGCTTTTCCATTTAATTTTCCTTGCTGTGAAAAAAACAGACTACTAGGAATGTTTTTGGAAGTTCTTTACAGGCCATTTGCATAAGCTTGAAACTGGACAAACCTACAGAAGATTGTAGCTTATTAAATTCAAGTCATCACATGTGCTAAGTGTTTGTCATTAGTGATGGTCCCTCTCACTTAGCTGGCTTAGTGACAAGTGACAAGTATTCGTTCGCACGATGGTGGCGAAGGAGTGTTCAGCACGGTCTGTCCAGAAATGTAGACTAAACACTGTTTGGGCAGTTTACAAGAATTGACAAGGCACAACTACATAGTAGATATGTTGTTGTGTGATGGGCGATTCTCGGATATGAATCGATCTTTTGAAACGATTCGAATCGAAATGAAATGATCGATCAATAATAAAGATCGACAAGTTCAGATAGATTCAAAAGATCGATCTACGATATGGATCGATTTTACTTATCTACAATTACTTACGAAATTCGAATTTCGTAGTATCGATGGGCAATTTTCGAATCAAAATAATTGCCCATCGATACTACGAATCGACCTAAATAAGTCGATTTGAATACTTGATAATATGAAAAATATATCTATAACTTAAAAGTAGAAAAATTTAAGACCATTTATTTATATTAAAATATATTGGGTATTATTATGTTTATCAAATGAGAACAAAAAATAGAATAAAATAATAATATGGAGAAAAATGGTTATATAAATCAAGAGTACAGTTTGAAACCTTATTGTTATTATTGAGAGAAGATCGTTGAAAGTTGGTAATGCAAAGATAGAAATTGGGATATTGATTCGTTTTATAATGTTATTGTTGTGTTAAGAGTGTGTTACTGGAAATAGGACTCTGTTTTATAAATGTCTTCTTCAGTCAAATAATAGAAATGAGATTGAGTAACAAGAGGCGAGATGAAGTATTTGAATATTTGTAATAAAAAAACACTTTCTTTTACAGTATGAAAAACATCACTGAGCATTTATAGAAAAGAAGTATGTATTAAATATTTTGGTTGCATGAAATTATTAATCTTATAGTTTTTACTCAGTTGGTAGGCTAGATCGATTCTTTAATTATCGGCCTTTGCAAATCGATTAAAAAAAATTGATATATCGCATTAAAAAGGACAATCTTTTAAAAAATCGATTCAGATCGCATATCTCTAATTGGTGGTGAGGGGGCTTACTTTTCGCTAGCAATAGCTCCTATTTACTTTTACTTGCTGCGTTTACTAACGCTTGTGACGTGTCACTAAAGAAACCTTCTTTGCAAGTACGTACAAATCCAGAGGTAAAAAGCAACTAATGACAAGTACTAAGTCGTGTATAACAGCCGTTACTGGCGTTAATGACCTATATGGTTGACACGTCATAAATTAAAAAAAAAAAAATAACGGCCGTTATGACCCTCACCTCTTTCGACGTCAATTCGATTCAGGGATGCTGATCTCACTTACCGCTATCTTTACACAATTTATACCCATCGTAGGCAGCCTTAAAGTCACGAACTAGAGATGTGTCTTAATATTCACGACCTCTCTCAAGGATGATCCTTAGGCTGAAAATCTGGTGAGTTGTGGACTTGCCCCTTCTAAACCCAAACTTAAAGTGCCTAACTCTTGCTATGCATACAGAAGCTCGGAAAAATTATTTGACGGAAATTTATATCCACCAGAAAGCATGGATTTTCTTTGGTAGTTTCCATAAAGAAGCTTATCTACCTTTTCCAACTCCTAGTTACAGTATACTAAGTAACATATTCATTCTTTACAGTGTACCAAGTGACGCGATACCTTTCTTTTGTTATTTACTGTACTTGTTTGAATATAGTAGAGTTTGATGGAAAAAAAAGAGGTGCTTTTGAAAGGGTTAAATGTTTCCATACATATTAAGCAACCTAATTTACAAAAGCTACGGACCCTTCAGTCCAGCTTGGCTGCTTCTATATATATATATATATATATATATATATATATATATATATATATATATATCCCCTTCCAGATCTTAATATTCTCATGGATAGATATATTTTGCCAAACACGGTAGACTTTACATGGACTTGATTATTACAATATTAATATTGATGAACTTGAAGTAAATATTAGTAAGAATGTAAGGTAATGATTGTGGATTTGAGAAAGGAAGAGATCTTATATATTTTAGGCTGGAAGAAATGCTGAGAAGGTGCTCCAGCTGTCAGTTTGTACGTGAACATGATGTCGATTGATTAATTTCCGACTAAAAACTGACATATAAACCTAGGGTTTTAGGTATTAATGTATTGACTACCTAAGCCTAAATTAAGTTTCGAATTTTCATGCTAGACGTAAGGTCAAATAATAAAAACTTCACTACACCATTACAGACCATTACACCATTACAAATATAGAACTTACAGCCTCAACTTGAGGCGGAGAACCGTCCACTAGTAAGGCAACATCTAGACTGTTCATGGTCTGAAAGAATCCAATATGGTTTAATATATTCAGCCGATCGATATTCGATATGTCTTTTGTTCATAATTAATTTCCAGAATAAATATAATCTTAAAAATTAAAACCCTCTCCCCTTCCCTCTAATTAGAAAATATTTTTTATTGTTCGCCTAATAAGTTCATAAAAGAAGTAGTAGAAAGGTAGTCCCTACTAGTGGAAGGTTCTCGTCCTCAAGTTGAGGCTGCAAGTTTTATATTTGCAACTTGTTAAAGGTGTGTAACAAAAATGTGTGAAACATGTAGGGATGAAATAAAGTTAGTGTAACAATCTAGTGAAGGGGTCTCCCCGTGGTCTAGTGGCTAACGCATTAGTTTCTCATGCGGGGGTGGGTTCGATTCCCACCGGCCTGCAGGAATTTTCTCATCTCACGGCTCGTTGATAAAATTCCTCGCTGCCCCTCGGATGTCGGCGCTAATGGCCCCGATGTCGATGCGGCGTTAATAAACAAAAAAAAACAAAAAACAAAATTGACCTTCCGCCTAGCACGAAAGTCGAAGATTAAGTAAAGGGTCAGCTGGATAATAAATATGTATATTAATTTGTTTTCTTTGGTATTAATAAGTTCATTCTTTTAATAAATTATCCTATTATATCGTCGATACAAATGCAAAGTATCGAATGTAAAAAAACGCATTCTTCATTTTCAATCAATACTGATAGCTGCTGGACCGATGGACGGCAAACTCTGGAAGTTCACTCAGTGAAAGGGAAAGTAACCAATGTCAAAAGGTCGAATCTGCTGACTATTTAACTCTCCAAAAGTAAAGTAATGAATGAACGTATTTTCACTCTGGAAAGTGGTGATTTTCACATTCTATACTTTGCATTAGTATAGACGAGACTGAAATTTAAGTGGCATTCGAAAACTCGCAAGAGTTAAGCAGATGCACTCATAATAATAAATTAAGTATTTCACTTGAGGTATCTTTGTTAGCCGAGAGATCGGTAAAAGGTAAACGATATTAGGACGAGTTGGATAATTGTAGCGAGTTGAAGTTTGCATTGATGATTGTATGGGAGTGATTTGTGGATTTGTGTGTTCAGGGACATGCCCCAGAGTATGGGATGGGATACTCTGTTGGCCAGAAACACAGCCCGGTCTCCTATCGACACAGCACTGTCCTAGCTACTTCACAGGCTTCTACAATGTAAGTATTATATGTATATTTATTTTTATTACATGTTGCCTCAAAAAAAGTAATATATTTTCTTATATTTCGTGGCTATAAAGTGGCACTCGACTTGCTTTTTAGCCAGTATATTAACCCCGGGTTTTCGCTCTGGATCTAGCACCTCTTTGTTCTCACCTACGCAATGTTTTTATATTTGAACATCTATCATATATTTTAATTGATTTAATTATTCTGTTTAATAATTCTGCATATCGCTCAAGTATTTCTAAAGGGACAAAACTCAAAATAAAAATCAAATGAAAATGTGTCACTCTCGCCTATGTAGGGAGAATAGCATAGACAGGAAGAGTGACATAAGTGGCCTCTGGTGTACAAGCTCTGAAGCTAGGTTCATACAGTTTTGACGGTTGATAAAGATATATTTACCAAGTCATTCATCGTCATAACTGAAAAACACCGATTTTTGAGTTGTTACTTTAAAAATAGGTACTAGTGCGATATGTGCTCGTCTTTGTGCATACGAAACTTGGGCTGAGGGGGCTGCAGCCCCCCTCCCACCCTCTGAAATTTTGTTTTGGTGAGAACATTTTTTGAAAGAAAAAACCTATAACAACGAAAAATAACTTCTACGTTTACCCTGGTCTACTAGGTGTCCAGAGGTCCTTAAAACCCACTACCTACCACTAAAATATTTAACATTTTCCCTACACCCCAAATGCCAAACAAAAAGGTGTGAAACATGTAGGGATGAAATAAAGTTAGTGTAACAATGTAGTGAAGGGGTCTCCCCGTGGTATAGTGGCTAATGCCTAGGTGTTCTCAGCCCCCCCCCCTCCCCGAAATTATTTTCTATATACGCTAGTGTGACGAAAGCTACCAAAGAGTAGCCGAAACGTCCAGAATATGTACGTTTAACAAAAATGATGGTTTCCTAGCCGCCGAATCTGAGCTATTCCCTGACAGCTTACACCATGTTTTGCTTAAATCCATTAACAATTTTCATGAATAATAACAAATTTACATCAGTCTTTATTCAATATTTGTATTAAAATTATTTAATCATTATTTAAAATGAAATGCACCCACAGTAAATAAGTAGGTTAGCTTGTCGACCATATCTTTATGTTACCTGTCCGCTAAAGATCTGATAGAAAGGTTTCGTTTGTATTTTTTAGAAACTTTTGGTTTAAGTATTTATTTCCTGTGTTTTATTTGATGAATTTTTTTTATATTAATGATTTTGTGACCCCGAACCCCGATCAAACGAAATAATCCCTCAGGAGCTTGATTTCTCTGCTATGGTCTATACTCTCTCTGCGCTCTACTCTTTAGATGGCCTTAACATTCAGAGCATAGGGCTGTGGGTTCGATTCCAACTAAGTGCGGTGGCTTTTCTTTAAAAAAAAAAAAAAAAACCGTCCCAAATAATCAGGTTTGTAGGGTTATTAAGAAAGGGCGAGTTGAAAAATTCCTGAAAACGTATATGTAAAACATATTCTTGGGCATTAAATTTATCCAACTGTGGCAATAGTAATTTTATCAGCTGCAGAGATTGTATTTATCACCAAGACGTGGGACTAGATGTTAGCACGAATTGCTGGCCCATTACCGGCACATGATGCCATCACTACCACTAATGTTCAGCAAGTGATAAATCTACAATCCTTCTTATCGCAGTCGATTTAAAGTCCCCTTCCATCTTAGGAGAATTCTGTCATTCAATGAACGTCAAGTATTTTTCTTCAATAATGAATTCTTTAGGATATCGATTGGCATGGTGGGAATTTTAAAACCTATATAAGGGGTCGAAGTAACAAACTCATGTTTTGAGGAAAATGGAGTCAAGCAAAACCTAGATGTTTACATTATAAGATAGGTACCCTATTTTTCTAAAATATTTATCTGTGGCAGAAGGTCAAATTTATAACAACGCTCACTTTCTTTGCTACTCCTTTACTCAGTTATACATGTTTCACGTCCTCATGACTCCTCTTTAGGAGCACTTAACCAAATATCAAATAACATATGGTTACAGCCTACACCTCCGAGAACCTTCCGCAGGTAGGGCCACGTCTATGGCCGTAATCGTAATGTTTACGTTTTCGGGGTAATATCCTTGCATGTATTTTTTTGTAGGATTTCTAACGTAGAAAAACGAATGAAACCGTTTGTTTTTTTTTTAAGCTATATATGTAACTGTTTACGAGAAACGTTGATAAAACTAGTTTTCCCAACTAAGTTTCATTTTGGGTATTCAGAAAGGATTGATTCAGTTGAAACTTATTCTAGACGTTTGGCATTCATCTAAACTAAGACATTTAAATTTTTGTTGAGTTTGAAGATAATGAATGATAAGAAAAAAACGTTATTAATAGAAAATACAAAACAAGTTTTCTAAAATATGTCGAAAAGCATTCGGAGATCGTGGTAGGTGGAAAGTGGCCATTCGAAAGCTTACTAAATTGTCCACAAAAAACGTTCTCAAACAATTTTCGATTGGACGATGTCTACAAGTGCTCAAAATTCGTTGCCTATATTTGTAAACTAGCCGACCCGGCGAACTTCGTACCGCCTAACAGTCGATTCTTTAATTTTTTTTTTCTCTTTGAATACTTACTCTGCTATTTGGGATCGAAATTTGCTTCAGAATCTTTTTTTTTAGAGAATTTAGTAAGCTTTTGAATGGTTAAATCGTACTTCCCACGATTTCTTAACTGTTTTGAAGATATTAAGGGGGAAAAATGGTGCTAATACCTACCGATAGCTGCTATATTCCTTCACTAATCGCACTTGAGATAAGAACGGAACCGCGCTAAGATGAAGCAGTTCCTGCGGGTCGGACTTTTTTTTTGTCAGACAAATTAATGTATTATGTTTATATTATAATATAAATATTATGTTTATAAGAAGAGCAAATCACTTTAATTGCGGTGTAAAATATTGTTGCTAGCTAAATCTAAGTATTATATAAGCTCATAAGGAAAAAATGGTGCTAATGACTCAGATTTCGATACACCATAAAAGAAAAAAAAATTAAGGACAATATACAAAGATTCCGAAGTATTTCATTCCTGTTAATAAAATATTTTATTCTAATCCCAATAACGCAACACTTATACACAAATAAACTTTTTTTAGGTACCTATTTAATACGTATAAAATAAGGTTATAATGAGCGATCCGCTGTGGCATACACCAAGTACTACCACCGTGTGGAGTGCAACTAGTATAGACCGGTACATCTGTACCACTGTGGTATGTAAAGAGCGGCTGTTCTGATACTGGCAAAAATTAGAAATCCTACATTCCTAAAGTTGTTTGGAGGCTTATCTTTATGACTCTAGACAAAGACTTGAAGATGACGAGGGTACACAGGGAGACGAGAGTACCTGGGGACAGGGAAAACGCCCTCCACCCTAAGCCTCCTAGCTCCTCACCTTCGAATTCATATGATTTCGTTCAATGAATTTAAAAAAAAAATTAATAAATAGATAAAAACTTCTGAAAATAGGGAATACCAAAAACAATTCTAAAGAACGAAATCAACACCAGTACAGTCATCTAGATATTCATAGGGCATCTTCGAATTCCAAGATACCGTTGAAACAAAATATTGTTTCTATATATACGTATCCTGTTTTATTGACTAATACATTTGACTACTACAAGCAATCACAAAAATAACGAGCAGTGAAAAAAAAAACTGTAGGAAACACACAAAAAGATTCGTTCAAATGAACGAAATTACCTATGTTTTAAGCACTTATTTCTCCAAATATGACCATCCCATCGCAAATGTCTTCAAAACATTTTTTGTAGAAAATTTAGTAACCTTTCGAATGGTAATCTTTTGCTTGCCAAGATTCCAAACCGTTTTCGTGATATTAATGAAAATATACGAAGTTCCCAAAACTTTTCATGTCTAAAAATGAAATATTTTATTTTAATCCTTCCTTTACTCCAAACGTAACCAAATTTTCAACATATTAGTTTTGATAAAATTCAAACATGGAGAAAAGGTTTCAACTGAAGCCCATGATTCTAAGTACCAAAATCAAAGACAAAAAGAACAGTTCGAATAAGCGAAATCAATTACTTTAAAGTTTTAAGCACTTATTTCTCCGATTGACATCGCCTAATCAAAACTTTCATTAGAACCTTTTTTGTAGAGCATTTAGTAAGCACTCTAATGGTAATCTTTTGTTTCACAAGATTCTCAACCTTTTTCGAGATATTAAGGAAAGTACACAAAGTTACCAAAACTTTTCATGTCTGTTCATAAAATATTTTATTCTAACCCTTCCTTAACTCCAAACGTAACATAACTTTCTACATATTAGTTTTAATGAAAGTAGAACATGCAGATAATGTTTCAACTGAATCCCGTGATTCTAAGTACCCAAACCAAAAACGGTATTCAAAAACTATTTTTCCAATTTTCTCGAAAACGGTTAAAGCTATCGCCTTGAAAATGGTGTCATTCGTTTTCCTAGCCCAAGAAGCCTATAAAAAGAGTACTTACAAGCTTATGAACTCAAAAACGTAAGCGTTACGATTTTTTCTGCGCGAATTTCGCCCCAAACGCCATCTTCCAGTGGGCGGATTTTGCTGGTTAACGAACCTTTCAAACCTTTTGACCTTTCAAATTGGACGACTGATTTTTGTACCAAATTTCATCAAAATCGGACCATCAGGGAAGCCAGAAATGAGCGAACAGACAAATATATATATATATATATATATATATATATATATATATATATATATAAATAAATATATACATATATATATATATATATATATACAAATTTGAACCACCGTTATTTTCGGTCTCTAGGGGTTCTGAAACGCGAAATTTTCTTGTCGGCACTTCCGGATTGTTTCATTGTATCAACCTTATAAGCGGGGTTCCTCACTATGGGTGAGGGAGGAACCGCGCTAAAAAAGAAAAAAGAAACTTAATAAGTCAACAATTACATTTTGTCAAAAAATAAAAATTATAAAACACTTAAAATTCTTTTAATAGTCACTAAAAATCACAATGAAAATTACAATATCAGATACCTACTTATTATATTTCATTTTATTTTTACTTATTCTAAATTAAGTTTCATTTTCATTGTAGTACTTAATGGTACACGATATTTTTTGTTTCATTACTTGACGCGAAAATAAACAGAGCAGATGGTTTTCCAACAGGGGAACATGCAATATACAATTGACCATGGAAACATGGGTTTTCTAGATTAATACCACAAACACTTAATGACTGCCCCTGGGATTTGTTTATAGTCAATTTGAATTCATAGGTCCAATAGCAACACAGCTGCAGGCACTGTAATGAATTCACAGCAGCTCGATTCAAACTTGCACCATTATTCGTCGAATGTCGCGCTTCGCGGGTCTGTCTTAACCAAATTCTTTCACGTTCATTGCGATCTTCACGTTCCTGGGCAGTACGATTAGATTGATAATTAATTTGATGCGTTGCATTTCGGGTTCTTCTGCCTAAATTTGTCCGCCGCCTTATAGGAGACATATTTAGTAAGTCACAAACACACAACACTTTTGTAATTTTATAGAAATTTATGGCTTTTAGATTTAGTAATATTATAGATGCACAGCAAAGAGATGTTTACATTTCAAGTGACATTTGAAACCCCCCCTCCACTAACACTTTATGGTATGGTATTTGAATTCAAATTGACCTTTAAGTATTATTACGAATCTTTTGTATGGGAATATAGAAAAGTGGAGTCTTTTTTACTTCGTTAATGCAAATATAAATTAATTTAAATTGCATTATTAACATGTGATTCTATTGTCACCTAGTGATTACATGTTCTTATTTATTTAATTTTTTTGCTTATACACAAATAACCAAATATGTTAAGTGTTAAAAATATTATAATTGAGAACATATGTTTGTATTTAAAAATGAATTTGCGTTAAGGAAGTAAAAAATACGCCAAAAGTGTAGTTTTTAGACTTTTTCAGGCAACTTTTTAAATTTTTCTCTCCGTAAGAACCATCCTCGTACTTCAAGGAATATTATAAAAAAAGAATTAGCGAAATCGGTTCAGTTGTTCTCGAGATTTGCGCTTACCAACACATTTAGCGATTCATTTTTATATAATAGATAAAATCTTTCCAAATGTCACTAGCCATTTGGAACGTTAAGTAAAGGAGCTAAGATGACACAATTCCTGTGAATCGGAATTGCTTTTCTATTATTATTATTGACCTTCCGCGACATTTAATTGAATCCAAGTAATGGTTCAACTAGCTCAAGTATCTCAAATAAAATAAATTGATCAATATTGTCAGAAAACCAAAGAGTTCCAGCAGATGAAGGAACTCAATGAGATCAAAACTGTAAACAACCACAAACTTGTAACTTTTGTCGTTGGTTATATTTGCTTGCCTACAATAAGTGGCATAACCAAGGTAGATGTAGGAAGTAACCAAGGTCGAGCTAGGACCGTGTCCTGTGGATTCACGTAATGCAAACGTTTCGCGAGATACCACTCCTCATATTAAACAAGGCGAGGCAGGTAAATTACAGAACTTCACTCCTCGCCGGCTTTGTTTGGACCTCGGATTATCCTTCCTTCCTTCTCCCGCTCCAATCCACAACAGTTTACTCAGTTATCTCTTCAGAATATTAAATTTTCTGATTCGAGTTTTCTCCCAACCGCTAGAACCTTTACTTATCTAAAACCCAATAACTTTATTTAAATAAGAACAATAAAACTTCCAAGGGTCTCCACAAGGTTAGCAGCGCATTTAATTCCTGTATAAGTAAGAGAGGGTTCAAGTCCTGCTTACAGGAGTGTGTTTTTCATCTATGGGCCCGTTGAAAAAGTTCCCTGCTCCATCATGGATGTATAGAAAGGAGTCAACCTAAGGATAGCCCTGCACTTATGGACTACATGTCAATTCCCCATAAAAAAAAGAAAATAATAATAAAAAATACCGTCCGACTTGCATAAACTGGTGGGGAGAGAGGATGGGTGATGCAGGATCATAAAACCACTTTACAACTTGGATAGGCGGATAGTTTGTTGTGAAAACATTGGAATCTCATTGAGCTTGTAGAGTATAGAATGGAGCATTGATAATGGATAGAAATGTTTGACCACGTATAATGTTTGATGTTTCGTAGTTCCCCAGATAAGAAGAATGCAATTTAGCCTAAAATATGAGGATAGAATTTCACTAAAGTTAAAACGGGCTGGGTACTAATGTGATGAAAGATAATATATTGGCGTCAAACTTTAATAGATTGTTTTCTTTCTTGGGGTCGCTGAACCTGAAAGCAGATCATTTGAACATGATGTGATGGGGATATTGATAACTTCTGATCTAAATATAAACATTATTAATTATGACTTAATTGATTAATTAAATTAAAATTGTTCCAGTCAGTTGACTTACAAACGAAGATATTTAAATTTTGGTTACGTTTGTATTGTAGCACCACAAACATAAAGGAACTGTCAGCATCCGGAAAGTTACGCCTGGTGATTCTGTGTGGCCGGTCCCAAAATAATTTATTAATAACAATTAAATTTTTTGTTCCGGCGACACTGACATAAGCAAAAAATTACCTAGCCCGGGTTGAGATTGTTTTCAGTAGTAGTGAGAAAACGTGGTGCCTGTTTTGGTTTAATTACTTTGAGATATTTATTAAATCATTATTTTATCTTCCGGCAGTGCACGTTTTATTTATTTCCAAAAAAGTTAATTATTTTTTCCTGTATAAAGTGCTGTATAGAGAATTTTTTTTTTTATCAAGTTTATTTTATGTTTCAATCCGACACTGCTACAATATTTAAGGAGGTATTCAAAAAATACAAGAGCAGTTCTCAAGCAATTTTTGATAGGATAATATTAGTAGGAGAAATAAATGCTTGAATCGTCCAAAGAATTGAATTCGGTCCTTTAAACGTGTTCGTTTTCCTATGTCTTTAATTAGTTGTTAAATTGGTTTGCTAAATTACATTTAACAGTAAAATTAAATCACAGTAGAACGCGTTAAATTCGATGCATTTTTGTATTTACTTATAGACCCATCCTTAAGAATGGGGAAGAAAGCAGATTGAGTAATTTCCGCTTCAGTTAATTACTGTCTGTTTCCTGTGCATTGTTACGCCTGAAATATCGCTTGCCTTCGAAATGTTATTCGAGTTGGCAATTTTTCAGAAAAAAAAAACAACAACAATGCCTGTTTCTATTCCAAGTTCTTCAAATGCCACCATGAAAAAGGACAAAACCACGCTAAGATGACGCAGCTCCTGCTATTGGAACTTCGAAAGTGAAAAATATTTTTGTTAATTGATATAATCTGGACCAAAGAGTATGTATGACTGTTCAGGTTTACAGGGGTTTTGAAGAAAAAGGTTTATAATGAACAAAGGAACCAGCTCTTGAAAAAATAAAAAAAGGTTCTAGCCCGTTACAACGAATTAAGGGAGGAAAGAGGCATAAAAAGAACACTTCCAGATGAAAAGCGTTCTGAAGATTAAAGGTAGAGGATTAAAGCAAGTACCCCCAAAAAGAAAGGACATGAGAAGCTCTTTACAAGCAGCAGTTGGATCTTAAGAAGAAGCAACTGCAGTATTATACCTGCAATGGTGCCTTTCCAAACCTAATATGCCTCTTTAGAAAATCAGGAAATCATTCTGGGGTTTTAAGGGAAATTAGGATACAAACCTGCCCTGAAGGTTTATATACCTGTATATACATATACATATATATATATTTATATATATATATATATATATATATATATATATATATATATATATTAATATTATTTATTAGTTTCCTTCCTTCATTAACCCTATAGTAGTTGGTATGCCGTAAAAAAAAAACAAAAAAAATCAGTCCCACAACAGGCCCTGAGGGGCAGATGCTATAGAGGTATCTGATTCATGACCATACGGCACCATAGGGGGACAGTGTAGTCAGTACTCTGCTCCAGTCGCCAAGGTACCCATTCAAAAGTTGAGTAAAGGCTGGGTTGGCCTAGGGACGGGCAGGAAGGCCAAAAACCAACCCTTCAACGAAGACACTAGAAGATAAAAATCTTTAGTGCTTGCTCGGGATTTGAACTCAGGTCCTCCATCATGTTAGTCCAGTGCTCTACCACTGAGCTAACCTCGCCCCTTGTTGACCATCGTAGAGCAGAGAAAAAAATTGAGAATTATGTATCACTCATTTCTTGTAGTGTGTAATTTGGTCAAACTTCCATTATTCTGACAGTGGACTTAAATTAATGGGAATACCCTTGAAACAGGGAAAAATCGTCCTGTTCCTAGATCCTGTAGCTAATATAGTGTGGGAAACAAAAAACTATATGATCAAAATCAGCGCTTTCGAATTTTTTTTTCGCTCTGGTACCACTATGCGCAGTTAAATAATAAAACAAATGTTGGCTACTCTTTGGCAGCCTTCGTCAGCAAAAAAAAACAAACACAAACATAATAAAAAAAAAGAATAATCTGATGTTTTTTTCTTTTTCTTAGCCGAATCCGAACTACTCCTTTACTTCCCATCACCTCAACGCCTATCTGCAACTCATTATGAAATAAATATTTTTTTAACGACCGTTTATATTTTATATTTATTACACCTACGGGCCAACATCCCGAAGTTTTATTCACGATACTAACTCGAGACCTTAGGCAAGTTTTATCTTGAAAAAGAGAAGTAGAACTTAGCATTCAGGTTTGTCTTGTTCTAATGCTAAATTTCAACAAAATAAATTCAAACTCGGACGTCTGCTGAAGTTTTATAAACTTTATACAAAAGCAAGAGAAGGGACATGAAGTTTGAAGTTGACGGGGAAATGTCCTCCACAGCTTTCATTACTATTTCATGCAAATTTTAATTCGCCGACTCTACGGAAGTTCTCTCCTTTTATAGGCGGGAGTTTTGTTCTGGTTGGGTGAAGAAATATAACTCGTCGTTAACAATATTTCTGAGCTCAAATGCTTAATTTTTAAAAGCTTTGAGGTGAACGGTTTGGTTTTTGGGGACATACATAACAAAGAAGGACTTGATCTTCGGGGTTTGGTCATGTGTCGAAGAAAACTTAATTTTATAATCAAAATGAGATATTTTCATGCCAACGCGTTGGAACGTTTCGGCTTGACATGAAATCCTTCTTCAGGGCTATGAAAGAGGGCGTAAACTGGGAGAACCTCCATAGCATGGGCGTATATAAGGGGAGGGCAAGATCTAAATAGTTAGTATTCCATACACCGGAAATGGTCTCAGCCCCCTCCCCGAAATTTTCCCAGCCTCCTCCGAAATTATTTCCTATATACGCCCATGCTCCATAGCCCTTAAGAATGCTTGTGAAGCCGAAACGTTGGCATTAATATGACTCATTTTAGGTTTATTTATTTATTTGTGTTTTAGAATCCGCGATACAATCTTTTCAACGTTGGTTAAAGGGTAGAACCTATCAACAGATCTATGAATTTTAAATAATTAATATTTACATATTTATAAAATTAATAAAGCAATTATAATTCAATTTTAAAACTAAAAAACATATTTAGTATAGTAAAATTTAGTTAAAAGTAAAAAACATATTTAGAAGTGTCAGCATTATTTCACTTCACAGTAGCTCATACATGCTTTTCCTATTTGTATGTTTGTCCTTAGTGATATTAAACACATGTTCGAACCACGAAAACAAAAAAAAATCAGTCCCGTAACAGGCCACGAGGGCTCTGGGGGCAGATACTATAGAGGTATCTTATTCATGGCCATACGGCACACTAGGGAGATAGTGTGGTTAGTACTATGCTCCGGCCTCCTGATTTTTCCTTTGCAGGTACCTATTAATAAATTAATTAAAGGATGGGTTGGCCTAGCGACGGTCAGGGAGGCCGAATCCAACCCATGAACGGAGAAACTAGAAGAAAAAACTTTTTAGTGCTTGCTCGGAGTTGAACTTAGGTCCTTCGGCACATTAGTCTACCAATGATCTAACCTCGTCCCCTTTCAATTAATAACAAAATATAATTTTAAACATTCTAAGCAAGACTACAGTCTGGTGTTATCGGAATCAATTGTATTATAAAATACAAGGTCTTTGAACAAATACATGGGGAAGTCATAACAAAGTAAAAAACCATAGTCTATAAAAGACCGAATAACACCAAATGATAATAAAATTAATTTTACAGATTTTAATAAAAATCTGCCGTTATCGGAATTACTAAAAAAGAGGATAAGCAGTATGTGAAAAATGTAGATGGTCAAGAAATTAATATTGGCTTACCTAACCATTCAATAAAATATAAACAATTATTCAATTTCACAAATAAAGAAATTATGTAAAAATAATATAACCCGAAAAATCATAAAAGATACAATATGCAAACAAAAAAAAAAGAATTAATAAAAAAAAGTAATTTTTTTTTTCTTTCGAAAATTAATAATTCGATCATTTTCTTAACCTTTAAAAAAATTATATTAATATTTTATATTAAACAGCTTAACATCTTCTGGGTAATAGAATTTAATTTTTTTTTCCACACAGCTCATCAATGTCATATGTGCCCCCCCCCGAAATTATTTCGATTAGCCCATGCTAATAGCTAATTGGTTCCCTATTTTAACCTGGAACCCACGTATATCTCTGGATGGATAGCAAAAAAAATAAAAAAATCATTGATGATAGATAAACGCCGAAGTAAAAGAAATCTCATTAAGGTGGGAGGAAAGAAAATATGAGAAAATTGTCAAGTAAATAATTCAATTACCTTGATGATATTATTAACGAGCCAATGATTTCATCGAAAGCTATCTCTATTCCTGAAGCAACTCTTTTTAAACTCAACTCTAGAATGCCATAGGAAAAACCTTTCGCCGCGTTTGCTTCTTCCCTATTGGGATAAAAATGTTGTTGGGCCGATAACGCAATCCAGAATAAGAGTAATGCTGTAGTATGAATTTTACATTATTTAATTGTTAATAACATGTAATCAGTTTAGCATAAATATGCTTTAGCGATGACTAAACTGAAAAAAAGTTACAAAAAAGCGTTATAAAAATGTGTCCACTGGCGTTCGCGTATGCGCGGTGGCCTTGTAGGGAAAAGAAGACTTTATGTTATAGAGTACATTACATAGGTTTGTCTAGTGGACCTGAAACATATTTGTATTCGTGAATTTGAGCAGAAGGTTCTAACGATTTTTTTTTTCTTACATAATAAATAAAAATAATAAATGAAAAAGAATAACTCTCTGGCTTGAGTATAACTCTTTGGCTTGAGGATTTAAAAAAATCAAAAAACACTGTCATATTCTTCACAAAAAACCTGTTGACGCAACTAACATCAAACGATAATAAAATATAAAAATAATGAAGACAATTAAAATGTGTATTTTTGTTTTTGTATTTTTAAAGTATTTTATTTATTTATTTTTATTAATTTTTTTAAATATTTTTTTTCCACTGGCATCTATAGGTTACCACTCTTCCTAAAAATCCATGATGGAGCACAGAGTTCCTTATGCATGCCCATAGATGAATGAACCCAACCTTCCACAGACGGAAGTCGAACCCACCTCTTTCGCATGAGCATCCTTAGCGTTAACCACTAGACCTTTTTTCATCTAACATGTCAAAGAATAGTTGAATTTCTGCTAAGAAAAGTCAGAATTTCGGGGGGGGGAGGGGTTGAACATATAGTCCTTTTCTTTGGCAGACTTCAGATTTTCCTCCTGGTCACCTTACAGGTATCTTCTTTAACCCCCTAGGGATTCATTGCTGAAGAAGCCTGCCATAGAGCAGGACAAAACGTTCAAAATACAGATATTTCCCTGAATATCTGACTTTTGTCCTATTGGATAATATGTCAAAGAATAGTTGGGATTTGGGTAAGAGAAAACGTCAGATATGCAGAACTTTGGCAGCCTTCTTCAGCAAAAAATGCCTAGGAGATGAAGCGTGACCACAATAACGTTTAGGTTAACTTGAATAAGTGTTCTGAAAGGAAGAAGTTATTAGCGATTCGTAGCAAATATTTCAACAAGCCCTCTGGCATATTACTGTCGATTTAGCGACTTTGAAATGGGAGTTATTCGAGTAGAGTTTTGCTGAAGGGAGAAGTGAAATGATTTCAACTCTTGGAAAACAACTCCATGAATCACCCTCCTCTTATATATTTGTTTTGCTGCTTTAATGTTTCAGTTCGGAATCAGTTCTACATTTAGACATCCGCTCTTTGTCAATAGATAAAGGAGGAGTTGTGCACTGAATGATATGCCGCATCTCAATGACAAAAACTCGACCAATATGAGACAAATTTGGACACCTTAGTGAAAAGTAAACTTCCTGAAGATACAAGCCAGTGTAGCTTTCAGTGCATTATCTCCACGTGTTACTGTTTTAAATCTCATGAGCAGGACTGCAAGGAGTCGCCGGAAAACGCCCTACGATGTATGTGGTCAGGAGAGCTACGGAACACATTGCAGTAGATAGGCGACATTTCATGTTCGTAAGTTTTGTAATTTAATATGTTGGCATTTAAATTAATTTGGACGTATTAGGAAATCTGACCTTATTTGAGATTTTGTTTTGTCGATCGATTTTTTGTGTCTACAAAGTTGAATGTGTGTTTTGAATAATGGCGTGTTTTAAGAGGGCATTTTTGTCAATGCCGTTGTTTTTGGTTGTTAGTTTGTGTTGTGTACGGCAGGGGTGAATATAACATTTGGTTTTGACAATGTATACAGTGTTACAGGAGGTGACAGGTAATACACGAAACAGAGTGAGTGGTGCGTTTTAAAGAAGACGAAATAGGTTCTATGAGTTTAGTGTCATTAGGTGTTTTTTAAACCAAAATGTAGGCATGGGTAGAATTCTTTTATGGTCATATGTAGTTAGTTTGTCGGTTAGTCTATGTGTATGCTATTCGCCTTAGATACGGAGCATCAACAACAATAAATAAATAAATAGCCTATGCGTGTATGGCAAGGAGCGAAACAACTGGAGACTGGGTCAAGGGAAGAATTGGGTAAGGTAGAGTTGTACGATTAGGGTTTAACTTACTTCAAAAGAGCCTTTACGACGTTGGGGTTGGGATTTTCTTAAATAATCGGAAACGGTTGGGAAATCTTGGTACGTTTCACAAATAGATTTCCGTGGGACGATTTCAAAAGGAGGGAGTGTGATTTAAATCTTTGAAAGTGCTTAAAAGTGTCGGTAAAGTTAATTTCAACGGCTATTTTTATCTGTGCATCCCAGTTTTATTTTGCTTTTTATTTTCGTAACTGCATATAGCAGCAGAATGAAGTTGCCAATAAAAAACATAATCAAAATGTTTCTTCGCGCACCAACTACTAGGCTATTAGCCTACATAGCCGACATGGTACAGGCCGTTAGCCACTAGACCACGGGGTGACCCTTCAACAGAGTTGGGCAAAAAGCAGTTTAACTACAAATTACAAAACTACAACTACAGTAGTTGGAAAGTATTCGGAACTATAAATACTTTTGTAGTTTGTAGTTGACGGAGCACAACTACTATTTTTCGAATACCCCAAAGTAGTTGGGGTTCTCAACTACAACTACTGTAGTTTGGAAAAGTAGTTGTTTTGGCAACTACAAACTAATAGTTGTAGTTGTAGTTTTAACGATTTAACTACAATTACACAAATCAACATTTGGCCTGAAAAAAAAAACACTCAGAGTGGTATGGTCCTAATGGCGTTTTGGCGGCGATGAGCGGGTTGGTAAACCTTTTTCACATCAAATTCAAGGTCATTTGAAGATCAAATAGAGAAAACCCCGTAGGAAAAATCTGGAAAAATTCATCCGTATGTTTTTGAGGTCCCTGAATCCGAACAAGTAGTTTGTTTCGCTTGCACTGACTCAAAAATGAATTTTTTAGATTTTTTCTATATTTGACCTTCAAATTACGTCTAGGAAAAAACTATGGATCAGGACTCAGGGATCGGTCCTCAAAAAAATCGGTCTCGTGTTCTATTTTTTATTTGACTTTCGTATTTACTAATCTAAAATAAATTTGTTTATTTTTTTATTTAAATTTTAAGTTTCACTTATATATAACTTAGATTTTTTGGACGGCTTTTCTACAGGGTACCATCCTTTTCTAGCCAGGATAGGGCTAATGCCTTTTTTATAAACATTGACTGAAAATCAAAGATTCAAAAAAGTCCGTCACGCAGGAGCTACACAACTAAGCACTTTCCTCAGAATTGTTGTAGTATAGACTACAGTACTGAATAATTTGCTGTAAATAACCTATATAAATAAAATAAAAACGTGAATAGTTCTGCTCATTTACATTTCTTATGAGAACTGTTCAATTATTAATTTTGTAAATAATTTGCTTTCAGTGTTATGTTATTCATGATACTGCACTCCTTAATAAATACACAAAAACTTCATTTTCCGTCTTTTGAATGGATGCAGGAACAGGATACAGTCCCCCTAGTGGGAGATAGCGCTCCTCGCGGCGGCTTTCTGAATCTACGGCTAATTCTAATGAAACATAGTTTGAAGTAAGCTCATCTTTCCAATAGGCCGGTTTATTTCATTTTAACAACACTTCTTTCTCATGATATACCCACGACGTATACCGCGATTCGTTACAATACAGCAGAAATTACAACCAGTATGAGTATATTAGTACTTTAGGTCCGAAGTAAACCCCCCTCCAAATAACCCGATTTAGTTTATTTTTCTCTATTGATTACCACCACGAATACCGAGTTTCATTGAAATGTACATTACGGCTGGTAGTGGCGAATTTGTAATGTAGGTCCGGAGTAAACCCCCGCTTTCTAATGAACCGATTTAGATTATTTTTACCAAGTATTTCTCTCTCTAAAGATCAACATAACGAATACCGAGTTTCGTTGAAGTATAACAAAAACTACGGCTGGCATGGTCAAATTAGTGTTTTGGGTCCGGGGTAAACCCCTCCCCCTCCCGATGGACCGATTTTGGTGGTTAACGAACTCGTTCAATCGTTTGCTAATTGAACGCTGTATACTACGTTTCGTGAAGAAAAAACAAAAAACTCTGGCCGCTATATATATATATATATATATATATATATATATATATATATATATATATATTTTCAAAAATTCCGTCATGAGTGCAACCTCAATAGCTACTTTCCTTCGGAGGAAAGTACTAAAATAATTGGTGGATGAGATTGCCGCTTATTTAGTTTGCTTATAAATTAGAGGTGTATATAAATATTGAAAAATAGTGGTTTACTCATTGACACAGTGGTTTATGTTGATTTTTGAACTTAGACCATTCTAAGAGGCAACATATACCTTTAATTTCAAACCTGAGCTAGAGAAAAATGTCTAAATTGCCTTTAGGTACATTTCACATTCACTTTCTATGTATGAGAGAAGGGGAGTTTGGGGGAATTCATTTAAAGAAATTATGTGATTGCCCATGTCAGGGCCCGTCAGGGATAGTATTTATTTTATACTTTATTTTTATATTCATTTATTAGAGATACTATTATTATTTTTAAATGCATAACTATATTTCTTTGGAAGCGGAATAACAGCTGCAATCAAATTAACAGATCGCACTAGTATTTCTAAAGTGACACAACTCAAAAATCGGTGTTTTTCAGTTATTACTATGAAATACATGGTAAATATCTTTTTATCGACCATCAAAACTGTATGTACCTAGCTTCAGAGCCTGTACACCAGAGGGCACTTGTGTCACTCTTCCTGTCTTAATGCTATTCCCCTACATAGACTTAATAGTTTCCCACATTTTCAGATGACATTTTTCTTTCTTTTTTTTTTTGCTGTGTCGGCTTAGAAATACTAATGCTATATGTAAAATTGATATTTTGCAACTGTTTACAGATACAAACTAAAATTTTGCAAAAATATAAAGTGTAGAATTATATGTTGCCGAGTATCTGTAGTTGTAGCTCTTTAACTACAACTGCAAATACTAGTTGGTATTCGGCGTCGCAGCTACTTTTTTTAAACTAACGTAGTTGTAGTTGAAAAGTACAACTACATAACTAGTAGTTGACAATGAGTATTTGCGCGTGACTAACTACAAACTACTAAAAGTATTTGTAGTTACAACTACTCATGAGTAATACTTGTTTTAAAGAGCGGAATTTAATTTTTCTAAATGCACTATATCCTGTAGCTTAAAATTATTAAACTTTTTCCCAAGTAGTTGTCTTTGTAGTTAGATACTAGTGTAGTTAACTACTGCCCAACTCTGCCCTTCAACCTGTGTTGTGATACTTAAACTGAAATCTCATCGTAGTCTTTGTAGGTGTCTTGATAAAATGAAGATACGGTCTGTGAACCATAACCCAGAAGAACTATGACAATTTATTTAAGTAACTCAAGAAAATAAATTTACATTTTGTGCTGAATGGTGGGTTTCATCGTCTCCATGATGAATAAAATACCAATCCCTTCACAGATGTTTATTCGCGCAAAGAGAAAATAAAGACGAAAGAAATATAACTAATGAAAGATCTTGAGAGGAAGAATATAATGTTGCTCTTTAAATTGGTTTATTTTACCTTTCGCCACATTAAAAGCTCTACTCCACATTTTCAGAAAGAAAATACGCCTTTGAGCATAACAAGCTCCTGAATATAAAATGTTTTCATACGGCAAGGAGCAAATTCTTTTCATGCATCAAATACACAAAGAACTAAAATATACCTTTCTTTGAACGTCTACTAAAATACATCGTCTTTCTACTGAAGAAACGACATTATTAACTGGATTTTTTTTATGGCGTTTTCTTCCTCCATTCATAGAGAGGAAACTCGATTTTATCAAGTCGATTTTATGACTTAATGCGGAGTTGCTGATGAGAAATGTACTCGTTGAAAACCCTATGGGGAACGTATATATTTGTCATTTCGCTCTCTTTAATAACCCAAAAGATGGTAGGATGAAACTTAGTACAAAGATAGTTTGTCTAGTTAGAAAAGACATGTTCCTTCCAACAGAATATTTTTTTGGGGAGCAAAATCATAGCGTGCGAGGAATCTAATGCAACCATTTCCACACCCATAACCTTTTTCGGAAAAAAGTGGAAAAACGACTTTTCTTCGAATTGCCAGATATATTCGTATAACATCTTGAAATCGGGTTGGGTTTTGGTTTAAGGGCAAAAAAACTACTATGTCAACCTGCCTAAGGCAATAATGAAGTCGTGTACAGTGTAATGTTAGGTTAAACTAAATTTGTGTTCGGAACAACGTTGCTTTGGATAAAATTACTTTAGTATAGATACAAGAAAGTATTTGTGATATTTTTCACCCGAGCACTTAAACCTACATGTAAACAAAGTCCTTATTGACAAATATTAGTAAACGTGGCAAGTGAATAGAAAGCGGTTCTATTTACTAAGCATCAAGTAAGGTCCTCCACCACGATTATGCTGCGTAGTTGTCCCTTACCACCTCCTTTAAACAGCCCACCCTGTGTAAGTGTTTAGTGACAACCTAGTTAGCCTTAAGGCCCATTTACACTTTGATTAGTGCGAGTGCATAAGTGATTAGTGGTTCCTGTGAGTGATTAGTGATTAGTGTGACTAGCGTCCACTGTACTGTTTAGCGCCCACTGTTTAGAACAGCAAGTATTATGGTCGAACAGCAGGACGAGCTCTAATGGCCAGCCAGCACCAAGTGTCAGGATATGAAAATACAGTTTACTTCCAATATAGTAAACCAGAACTTACGGTTCCATTTTCTCAGCGTATTCTGTTAGAATAACGGAGCAATTCTCACAATGTTTATATTTACAACATGAACATGAGGTATTTTCTAAATATTATCTACCCGACTGAACTAATGTCAAGAATTAAACACTAACCTTGTGTTATTGTATGTAATATATATATATATATATATATATATATATATATATATATATATATATATATATATGTGTGTTTTAATTTTTTTAATTTGTGAGTAATTTGTTTTTTGGTCAATTTTAGTACCTGATATCTGTATATATAAGATAAAATTATATACCGTCTAGCACTTTGACAATAGCTATATAGGGGAGTGAGGGTGTGTGTCAAGGATGGGAAAAAAAATCCCCTAAATGAGTAATAGTAAAATATATCGAAAAAATATATACACAGTACAAGGTTTAATAAATAAATATATATATATATATATATATATATATACATAATACAAGGGGGAGAAAAAAAAAATCCTGACTTCCTAAGGAAAGCACGCCCTTCACCAGGAGCATGGGATGTGTGGTTGCGCATTACAATAACATGGTAGGGCATTGACGACCGTGAGGTTATTCGCCCCATATTATCCAAACAAACAAACTAAGCTACATCTTATCACAAAACATCACAATAAAAAAATAGCAAAGTTAAAATCTGTTAAATTGTTACTTTGTATAATTTGTTAGCATATTTGACTATTTGTATAATTAAAGAAATAAGTATTGTATTCTCCTATATCTAGAATTAAAATGAACATACATAAAGTGTAATTTATATTTGTATGCTATGATGTACATATGCAATAATGTGTTTGTATGCACATATGTAATAATATAATTGTGGATGCTCATAAAATAAATATAATAATAATAATTTAAAGAAAAAAAAAATCATCGTGTAAAATTTTTAATAGTCAATTCACAATAAAACGTATACTCATAGACTGGAAATGACTAAAACATCGCTTACATGATATACTCGCTGAAGATATTCCGTACGCGCTAGAGATTTGTGATTCTCATCATCTAATAATCAAAATCATGTAAATATCAACATTCTAATATTTCGATATTATATTATATATGCTATTGTTCTTTTAATTTCAGCCTCTTTTGGAGCACTTATAAAATCACCTCTAGAGCTAGAGTATATAAAATAAATGACTGTATTATATTTACTTTAGTTAGCTCGTAACAGAGTGTATATTAATAATAAAGAGAGAACACCAACCTTTAATTAACATATATTATCCGGTTCTCTCAAAATTAATTTTTGTTCAACAAATTCTACGGCGATATTGAACATATGCGGTAACTTTGACTAATGCCCCTTCATTAAACATGAAAATGTTTTTAATAAAGAACAGTTAATTTGACGGCCTGTAATTGTGAGTTCGTCGAAAGATAATATCCGTTAATTTTTAATGAAAACTATATATTCATGTTTTCAGTTTTATACATACATATACGTGTATGTTTGTATTTAAAAACAAAACACTGCTATTCCGGACATTGAATTATTTATTATTCTATAAAATGTAATGTGATGTCTTATTTAGCTCGGGGGATAAATAATATAATAATCCTTATGGGTACTTGACAAATATATCTTCATTTGAAAATATTCTTTAAGAAGCTCAATCAAAGAGCTAAGCGTTCTTGCCTTCTGTCCTACTCACTTGATCTCATTTGAAATATAGAATCCACCAATGTCACAGCCATGTATTAACACTTTGCAAAGGAATGTATCTAATGAGGTTTTCGCAAATGGATTTTCGAAAAAGGTCTTCAAATCTTGTCTACTACACACCGAAAGTGACCCCTAAAATGGACTAAATAGTTGGTCCATTAGAAATGGTCCCATGTGGCTTCCTTACAACAAAAAACAGCTGGTATCATAGCTAACTAATAACTAACGGTACTTGTTCATTAACGGGGGGCCACTTCATTTCGAATATAGGTAAATGTGAAGATGAGGGTTCTAGGGACCGATTATTTTTAAATTTTGCACTATACCGTATTTTGATGCACTAAACACGAATCCGTTTAAAAAAAAAACTCGCTCTCAACTAGGAAAGAAGTTATGAAGCACTAAAGTTCACTGTTATTGAGGTTAAAGTTGGCGCAAACAGCGTATTTGTAAACATGCGCATGCGCAGACATCTAACATTGGAAACCAAAGAACTCTCATTTGAAATGTTGATAAACCATTTATAACCTCCATAACATCGGAAATCTATCCATAACAGCGAGTTGGATTGATATCTTCTTGAGCGAGCGGAAACGCATAGCACGTCTGCCCAAAAGTCGTCCTTGACGTTTTTCTTAATATGCATGTTTATTAATAAGCTGTTTACGCCAACTTTTATAACCTTCATAACAGTGAACTTTAGTGCTTCATAACTTCTTTCCTAGTTGAGAGCGAGTTTTTTTTCTTAACGGATTCGTGTTCAGTGCATCAATATACGATATAGTGCAAAATTTCAAAATAATCTGTGCCTAGAACCCTCGTGTTCACATTTACCCGAATATTTTTCAAGCAATAACATACAATGACTTATAGCCACACATAAGTAATAACATACCCACATTATAAGTTTATTTCTGGAGGACTTAAGTCCTTTATTTGGCCACATAGTCGTTCGATCGATGTTAACGAAATACAATTTCGAGAAAGCAGTTTTCGGTAAAATTTTTGAAGTTAGGGTTTCTTCCAGAAAAAAAATTATGATAAAAATCAACAGCAAAACAATTTAAGTTTTATTTTAGATTATTGTAAGTACATTCTTCGAGAATGCGGCGAATACTAATCATACGTTGTCAAGAAATGTGCTTAGAAATGCAGCACGACGTAACTTCGTAAATCATGAATGTATTTATTTTTGCATTTTAAATACATGTTTTTTCTATCTGTATCTGAGAGCTGTATTGAACTAGCGAGGAACACCTGTCTTCATTGTTATTTTCCATCCTCAGGAAATGCTCCGGCGATACTGTATTACGATTTGTTATAAGAACTGAAGCAAATTCTGCTTTTAAGATGTTGATAGAAGCCTGAACTTGGGAAGATGAAGAAACTGGTGTTCTTCATAATGCTCGTGGAAGAAAGATGTGCTCCTCTTACTGAAGATTTTCACGTGGTAGAATTGTTGTTGTACTAGTGTAACTATTGTTTCTGAATCCGTAAATTCTGTGTTGACTTCCATCATCATTACAGCCGGTCTATCTACTGATGGCTGAGCATCAAGACTTGATTTGTGGGGTTTAGGTAAATCCTAAAAAATTTATTAGCATAACTTCAAACAAGATCTTACAAGGGGAGTACACAGCGATGGGGTCACCGATTTGGACCAATTTTTTTCTGATGATTCTACATCGAAAAATAGTCGACAAGTGTCCGAGCGTTCCGTCCAATGCGCCTTAGGAGCCGAGAAATAAAATAAAATAGGTTGAAAGTGCTTTATTTTTTATATCCAGTTTAGAAAATGATATCGACATGATTCTTTCACCAGTTCATTTGTTTTATAGAGCAGATTAAAAGAAAAATATAGTCGTTAAAAAATAATTTATATTTCCTCAAATATATTCAAAAATATGCTATCGTTTTGAGGTAAACTAGTATTATACATTTTTTTACACCAAAAATAATAGCAGATTTAAAATCAGCACCTCAAGAAACCCTTATATATGGAATATCATTGAAAACAAAAAATAGTGATTTTTCCTAGTCTGGAAGAGACTAAAAATTTGTAAGCGAAAAGGTAATGTAACGTTTTGAAATTCAATATCTCCCCTTGAGATAATCCGATTTTTACATCATTGAAATCTTTCGAAAGAAGAAAGGCTCCTTTTCTAACCATATAAATGACTATTGTATTATCTCAAAAGGTATTTGCGAAAAATGGTTTTCAAAAAAAAAATAGAATGTAAACGTTTTTGCATATAACGTCAGTTCCAGAACACGTAGAAACACCCCGATTGGACGGAAATGTGTTACATTATGGCCTGAATTGACCCTCCTGGTTTGGATCGGGTAAATATTCTTTAAATATGGCCGGATTCTTGAATCTCTAACAAAATTTTAAGGGTCCCCCCTTAGCGAAATTTAAAATACATTTTTTTTTTTTTTTTTTTTTTTTTTTTTTTTTTTTTTTTTTTTTTTTTTTTTGTAATATTCCCAAAATTTGAATTTAGGGGTTTTTCAATGTGCTAAAAACGAATCTGACATCCGTTTTTAAATAAAAAATTGTTTTACTTACTCGACTCTGTAGAAGTCATTATTATGCCCAAATATTCCATAAACCTACATTTAAAAAGTTATCGATTATGAAACAATTTTTGATTTAAAAACGGATGTCAGATGAATCCGTTGGGGTGCTGATTTTAAATCTGTTATTATTTTTGGTGTAAACAAAATGTATAATACTAGTTTACCTGAAAACTACAGCATATTTTTGAATATATTTGAGGAAATATAAATTATTTTTTAACGATTATATTTTTCTTTTAATCTACTCTATAAAACAAAGGAATTGGTGAAAGAATCATGTCGATATCATTTTGTAAACACGATATAAAAAATAAAGCACTTTCAACCTATTTTATTTTATTTCTCGGCTCCTGAGGCGCATTGGACGGAACGCTCGGACACGTGTCGACTATTTTTCGATGTAGAATTACCAGAAAAAAATTGGTCCAAATCGGTGACCCCATCGCTGTATACTCCCCTTGTTAGTTCAATATAATCCCTTCAATGACTAAAACCAAATTTCATCCATCTGTCACCAAGTATGTACAACAGTTCTTCGTAATTCACTCAACGTTGTAGGCGCGCTTATGAATTTCAACCAAGACATTATGGGACCGAAAATCTTGTCCTTGGCGCATTTTAATATTCTTCTCTATCGAACCGCAGCATCTCACGTCTATGGTCTCCTTCAATCAATGTTCATCTCGTTGATTCAACATTATGTTTCGAAGGTCTGCCAAGGAACAACTCGTCCGGATCTTCGGCCTATAGTCGAGTTTGGTGTCTTTTGAAGAGGCACAGGAACTTACAAATATTTGTCTAGCAGAGACGATTTTTGTCGTTGGATCAATCCTATGTTTCAAAAAAGAGATCGTGCTCTTCGTATAAGTCCTTGGGAATTCAGGACGAAGAAGTCGCGTCAAACATGCTGTACACACCTCAAATTGCATGTGCGAACATGTTAGGGACATTTCTCTTTCACTCTCCCCTGTCCCCCGTTCGCCCATTTGTTGGACCGCATAAACTGTAGATGGACTACACTTTATTGGAAACAATATAAAAACTGATTATGTCTCATTTAGGAACAGGGAAGGGTTTGAGTGGCCAGGCAAGGGAGGTAGTGTTTAATGGGTTTCAATGGATAGCCAAATAGAAAGAGAGAGACAGGTAAATTTTCCCTTAGAAGTTCGCGCACGTGCAATTGAACTTTTTCGTCTACCTCAGCGGGCTATAGACAGCAAATAATGTACACAGCACTCGATCACAAATAACCGTTACCTTAATGTTATCACTTATATAGTCGTTTCATCTGAAAATTGTCTTCCTATTTCAGGGGAATGCGACAAAGTACTGCACAGAGAATGGAACCTGGTTTTACAACGTTGAGGAGAACACAACATGGACGAACTACACCAACTGCCTCAACGGTACCACTGCGACGGTAGTTCTACCTATCCCTTTCAGTCCAGGAAATATAACCATGTTAGCCGTAAGTATAAATATTGATTATAATTTTAGAAACTGATTTATTATTAGATATTATTTTACTGACGGAAAGTCATGTATACAGGGTGGCCCGGAAGGAAATCGCCATACTTGAGGGGTATGTGCTCCGACTAAAGTGTAGTTCGATACCACCAAAGATAAATTTTGCATTATTTCCCTAGACATAGGCGTTTCCGTATTTTTTGTCTAAACTAAAGTTTTCCACCATTTTTGTGCTATTTTTCGTTTAAGCCATAGGGAACATCTAATTCTGATGACATTTTCAAATTCTGCATTAATTTCCCTATAAGATCTCATCTACCTTGTGCAAATATTTCTCAAACCAAATTCACCCAAACAAATAACTTATAACGAAATAAAGGTTCTTTATTTCTAATGTTCCACTGTTAGGTAGATGGACTCTCAGAAAAGTTGCATTATTGCATTTCCATGGCTATTTGTTAGTAAATGTTAAAGGCCCAAAAAATGGATGCTTTGAATAGGAAATTGTGTTCAATTAAAACAAAAAAAAATGGATAAGCATAACATTTCGGCTTTTGATTAACTCATTAAAAGCCAAAATGTTTGATACGTTATTTGCTTGGGTGGCTGCTGTGAATTTTGATTGAGACATTTTTGCACAAGGTACATGAGATCTTATATTAAATTTGATGCAGAATTTGAAAATGTCGTCAGAATTAAATTTTCCCTATGTCGTGAACGAAAAATAGCACAAAATGGCCAAAAATTAGCGTTTAGACGCAAAACACGGAAACGCCTATATCCTAGAATTAGAAATAATCCTAGTAAAAATTTCTCCTTGGTGGCATTCAACTACACTTTAATCCGCGTACACACCCCTCAAGTATGGCGATTTCCTTCGGGACCACCCTGTATATGAAATTCATCCATTTCTTACAATATCATTCATTTAGTGACCTACATTTTTCGCGTCCACGAAGGCCTCCTCAGAAGTAACTTAACCCCTGGTGCGTCTGTCAGACACTTTATACAAACCACGAGTTAATTATGCACATACATTTAGCATTAACTAAAGAAGACCTTCCACAGGTAGATCAGTTGTTTATAATCGATAGTATCGTGGTTTATCTCGATTCTAGAGAAAGATTTTGTCATTAAGAATTAAATTATAATAAAAAAAATAAGGGTTATTAACATTCCTAAATTTCGCCAATTATATTTAAATAGTTAATATCAGTTTTTTTATTTACGATTTTTTCCTGTTTTTATTGACGTTTTATCTAGTATTTTAACAAATTCCAAAAATATGAAAATAAACAGTACGTAAAAAAACAAAGATTAAATATTTAAATAAAATATTTTTCTATATAATTGACGAAACTTGATATATATATATATATATATATATATATATATATATATATATATATATATAAACGAATGTTGATATCACTTGTATTACAAATTTACTCTTAATGATAAAAACTTTCTCTAGAATCGATAGAAGCTAGGAAAATAGCTATTATAAACAGCTGATGGACAATAGCCGTATTAGCTTTATTTTTATTTATTTATTTTTTCTTTTGGTGCATTAGCTTTATTGTATTAGTATAGGCGTGGCCGTACCTGTGGAAGGTTTTCTTTAGATAAGGCTACATTTATAATTAATTGGGTTGCTCATGAGGAGGCGTCAATGGCGTCGAAACATGTCAAGCACTAAATAAACAATCTTACACTAAATAATTATTTACAACTGATCGCTTATAGAAGGTTGCAAAATGCTAGCGTATATACAAAATAATTTCGGGGGGGGGGGGCTGGTACCACCTAGGCATTTGGGGTTTAAGGTCCTCTGGACACCTAGTAGACAAGGGACCCTGGTCCAGGGTAAATGTAGAAGATATTTTTCGTTGGTCTAGGCTTTTTCTACATGAAATGTTCTCAACAAAACAAAATTTTGGAGGAGGGGGGGGGGGCTGAGGGGCCCCTTATATACGCCCATGTTACAAAACCATAACCATCCCCCTATTCAAAATGCGGACATCATATCCGCTACAATAGTTCCTCTGTCCCGAAGGGAACCCATCTCGATCGGCGAGTAAGCCGCTAGGCTTTACCTCTGGGTTACTCCGTTGAATTATGTAAGTGAAGAAGGCAATAGGTACTTAAGATGAATTGGAGCTTAGCCCTGTAATAGCCTTACTCTGGGCAGGATAATACCATGGCCTGAGCCGTCATTAGCTATATCCTCGGAAACCTTAAACCCTTTCAGGGACCTAGAATTCCCTCAGCTTAATCTTAATTACATAATAACTTTAGAATGTTTTTCACAATTATAATTTCTCTTAGCGCGATTCGTCTACCTATAGGGAAGAAACTCAATTATGGTCAGCCTTTAATGCTGTGAAAGTTTTCCACAATCGATAATATACGGCCATATTTATTAGAAAGATGACATGCAAGTATTATGCCTGATTCGCAAAAGAGCACTTGACGAGAGAGCTTCCTTACAAGGTAAGGCCAAAAAAATGTAAAACAATTTGTTAAAACGTAAATTGATTTAGGGAAGGGATATGTTATTGTGTTATTGGTGCAGACAAAGCACAAAACATGTCGAGCAAAGATTTCAAATAAATTAGTTGAACAGAACGAATGGTGTACTACTTTATGGACCCCTTGCCATAGAAAGAAATAATAAGTGAAAAATATACATATATATTAGTTCATCTTTCGGAAGAATTAGTATATATAATATTATAATATATATATAATCGTAAATATTAATTAAATATTTTCTGTATAGCTCATAGCAATCACATAATTTATCTCAATAAATAGACTAGAAATTCAAAGACATAATTGGAGAAAAAAATCCTTCGATAATTAAAGATAGTGCATTTAAAATTAATTGTTAAAACATTTACCGGGATTCTCTTGAAATTATAATATTTTTATTTTCTTGAACAAAAAAATAATAAATAAATAATAGTCTTGTTTTAATTAAATGATGTTTTTTTTCAGAAATATTTACCAGCTCTGAAGACCCTTTCCCAGGTCGGATACAGTTTCTCCCTCACGACACTTGTCATAGCATTCATTATTCTCGCTAGTTTTAAGTAAGTAACTACATCTAATTATAACTTACTCAATTAGATACTTTATATTTACATATAATTTTCTGTGGATCTTATGAATTCTTCTTAAAAAAATTTCTCTCCATATAGCGAGTTTCTTTATTTTATAAGGCTGAATGAAAAATAAGGAATAAAGTATAATTTGCTGGAAAGTGGAGATCGTTTTTTTTTATATTTAATTTTTATACCGTAATTTATAAAATTAAATATAAATGTATATATCAATCTCAAACTCTCTCTCTCTCTCTCGCTCTCTCTCTCTCTCTCTCTATATATATATATATATATATATATATATATACACATATATATACATATACATATACGTATATATATATACATATATATATACATATATATATATATATATGTATATATATATATATATATATATATATGGGTGGCGAGCTATCCACACATGGGGATTTAGTGGCCCCTGAAGAGGTGGCATAAAGGCCACAAAACATGTAGGGCGTGCTAAAAATAAAATAGTACATAAAATGGAGTACTATTATTTCGACCTGTGCCATATGTATAAAAAATAAATAAATATACATAAATAAAGGTCAGTATATATATATATATATATATATATATATATATATATATATATATATATATATATATATAACTTTGCTATTTGTTCAACGTACCCGATTTTTTAGCTCTCTCTCACCGAATATTTTCTTACTATTTTAACATTTTCTCTCCTTTCAATTTAGTGGATTCTGAATATGAAAAAAATTATTTAAAATATAATAAGATTTATTTTGCTCAGACATTTTTCATTACAAAAAATGTTTACTTGATAATATTTTTTTATGCATTTCAAGGGAAATATTAATTCAAATTTGTTATAAGCAACAACTACTTGAAAAATGTCTAACATTTATTAAATTATTGGAGACCTGGTAGCCGTAAGTGCTAAGGTGTGAGCACTCCGTTCCTTTGCACTTGGGTTCGATTCCCAGTGGGGGTGGTGGCTTTTATTTTGAAAAAGAAAAGGCATCAGCCCTATCTTGGCTAGAAAAGAGTGTTCACCTATAGGGAACCCGTCCTAGAATTCTGTGTCAATTAGAAACGGAAGTTAAAATATAAATAAATAAATATCAAGTTGACGGTTGTGTAAGGAGGCATGTTGGCTGTACGCAGTTGGAAAGTCAATAGTGGACCTCAGACAGCTGCTTAGTTGCTGTGATTCCACTATTGATGTGACCAGAGCTGCTTCCTTATTGTACCAGAAGACAGGGAGAGTTTTTAAATCCATGATAATGTTCTGACCTTAAAATCCCAAAAAAATGGGGCTTCCTCCTTATTCCTGCACGCCCGTCAATTATTGAAATAGCTGAAATATTTATAATTCATTAATATCACAGAAAACCTTAAAGATGATTATGATGTGTTCGAAAATTTAACAAATTCAGTTGAGAAGATGCGCAGATGTCTTGTAGTTCGAGAAGGAAATGTTTAAACAGTTACCCTCCTAAGAAAACATTTTTTTTAAAAAAAATCCTACATGTTTGGCCGTCTATTAAATAAATTTGTTAGTATTTTGACTATTAGAAAAAAAATCCTCTAAAGGACTTTTTCTTGTTTTTTAACAGTAAGTTAAAAACAAAGCAATGTTCCCAAGTCAGAATGTAAGATATCTTGGCGAGTAACGCCCTTGTTGTCACCGTAGTACCAATCGATATTTTATAATCGCTGTTAATACCAAATTTCCATGAAATTCTCAAACCGCGACAGTTTCAATTCCGTTTTAATACGACGTTCCCTTTAATCGGATGAGGAGTCCAAATTCAACTGCGCGCCACAAAGGAATTTTCCCGCGGCTATTGAATTCTGAATAAACGACACGAAAAAGGCCGTTAGGTCGGTTTAATGGAATATTCTGACCAATTGAATATTCAATTAGTGAGTAATCTACAGAATTCCAATTCCGTTATTCACAATGGAAACTAGTAATCTAGTGAATAACGCCCTAGCTCCGCCTCTACCAGTCCAATTGGAATAATCAACACCCTATTTCCCAGTCCTCTAGTTAGGAATAAATAACCATAAATAAGAATAACAACAGTAAAGTTAAGCTCGAAAGATGAACTATAGAAAGAGACACAAAGCATTTCATGAATAATTTCATATAATGTTAAAACCGTTCTATTTGACAGTAAAATATTTATTACAAGCTGAACGGCAGATAAGTAGTTGCTCTATTGCGTTAAATAATGTATGGCCAAATTATCGCTACTATATAATTTTTTGCAGTTTATTATAGCATGGTTCCCGTCTTACTATATGTTATACATCAATTGATATGTAATCAAAGAATAATGATTCTTGACACTGGGGCGCTCCAGACCAGTGTCAAGAGACAGATAACCCGTTATCCTATAGGTTACCAGTAACAGCAGTGTAACCAATACAGGTAAAAATTCGTTGTCAATAATGAATGGACTTTAAAATTTATATTTCCAAGATTTGGAAATACCTACTATATTTGCAAGAAGTGCTTCTGACTGGTGGGTGGGGAGGCTGTGCAAGGGTTCGGGATATCATTACCTCGGATGGACCATCATCAGGTATAGCGCTAACTCTAGGAGGTACAAAATCACAGTTTATTTCTAGTAATGCAAGGTCTCCCGTCATAGTTGAAATGAAGCTCAAATAGAAATAATATTAAGAAACAAATACAATACAGGTGTCCTGTTATCGTCCTAACAACGCTTGCTGCCTAGGCGTGCCTGCTCTCTAACCAACTAAAAATTCAAACCCCTCTAAAAATACTTAAAAATTTGAATATCCTTTCTGAGTGAGTGTTTACATGCTAAAGAGCATGAGAGGAAATAAAATAGATTTGACAAGAATAACGAAATTTGTTAGAACAAGAAGGAAGTAAATCGATATGTGAATGATGGATGAGAGAAAAGCAACGACCTAGGATAACAATGTAAGAACTTAGGCCCTTGTCAAATATAAAAGAACCAAAGTTTTCCTATAACGAGACGGATTTAGGGGAATTTCCGAATAGGATTTTCCCCTTGTGGTCCGTATTTAGTATCAATCTTATGAAAAATGTATATTTTATACTTTCTCATAAACCTATGTTCTTTGACAAATTGTACAATAGTTAAATATTTCAATAAACAAAGCCTTCAACACAGTTTGCCAAAGAATAATCATTTCTAAACTCTATGAATTGGGACATTGGTTACCCCACTTCAAGGAACCCGTTAAAAAATGTAAAAAAAAAAAAAAAAAAAAAAAAAAAAAAACGTTTAATCTTTTGAGAGTTTTGAGAAATACTAGGTGGGGTGCTGACAGGAAGGTATCGCTAAACGTAAAGGTCTATCTAGGCGCACGGTAGTGCGCCAGGCCAAGTTCCGGCCTTAGCATACTGTGTGTATATTACAGGCGGTCTTAGAGCCGATTTTTACCCTCTCATAACTTTCAACCAGGTGAAGATAAATTTATGAAATTTTACACAGGTATTAAACTACTGGATGTGAGTAAAACTGGAAATTTTCATAATTCTACATCGAATTGTTTCTGAGATATAAGCGATCGAAAATCGGGATTTATAGGACTCACTCACTCACTCACTCACTCACTCACTCACTGACTCATCAAAATTATTAGGCACTTCCCATGATGCTAGAGACTTGAAATTTTGCACGAAGATAGATATCAAGGTGTTATTAAAGGAAAAAATCGAAAAAGCGCGAAAAGTTGTGTTTGACTCCGCTTCCGGGGCGGGGGCGTGCCAGTTTTGTACTTCCATCGGAAACCCGTCATTCCGTCCGAAACCCATGATGTGGAGTATCAAATGAATTGTCTCGGTATGAAGAACCTATATTTGATGTTTTAAGAAACAAATAGGGACGCATACAGGCTCGGTAAAAATCTTATACCAGCTGTCTGTCTGTATGTTTGTTCCTCTTACAAATCCGTACCGTTTGACCGATTTTGACCAAACTTGGGACACAGATGGGTCTTGATACGGGGAGAATCATAGGCTAGGAAAAATTGTCTATCAGCTGTCTGTTTGTCTGTTTGTTCCTTATACAAATACACACCGTTTGACCGGTTTTGACAAAATTTGACACACATGTCGGTCTTTATCCGGGTAGTGCCATAGGCTAGTCAAAATCGTCTATCAGCTGTCTGTCTGCATGTTTGTTCCGTACACAAATTCACACCATTAGACCGATTTTGGCCAAACTTGGCACACAGGTAGGCCTTGGTCCGGGGAATGCACTAGGCTAGGTAAAAAAGGTCTTTCAGCTGTCTGTCTGTATGTTTGTTCCTTATACCAATTCACACCGTTTGGCCTATTTTGACCAAACTTGGCACGCAGGTAGGTCTTGATACGGGAGTGTCATATTACCTATGACGTTTTCTACTTCTTGTTCCATCGAAATGCCATCATTCCTTCTGAAACCCATCATGTGGGGTATCAAATGAATCGTCTTGGTAAGGATAACCTATATTTGATGTTTTAAAAAACATTTCGACGCATCTTATAAACAGTTCTGACTTCTTTCTTAAATGTAGTAAATAAAGTCGTAGGGGTTCACTGCATAATATACTTCAAAACAGATACTAAGTTTTTCAAAGTCGAGTCATTTTTGTTCTTATATTTTTCTTGAAGGCCTTCTGCACTTTCCCTATTGTGATCTTTATCCCCGGGATAAGGTTCCTGTATTTTACAGTGTAATAGTTTAGTTAAGAGAGCAATCAATTTGGGCTCTAAAGTAATGTCATTTGGAAGAGCTTCTAACTTTTCTAGTCTAGTGATTAGATGTATGTAGGTTGATTATTGTTATCAAATATCAAGCAGTATGGAGAACCTTATGCAGAATCCAAAGACCCTGGTTTTATATGAAGTACAAAAGCCAGTAGGTATGCGGCAACTAAATTCTATTTAATACTTAGAAAAAAGCAATGAGATCCCCAAAAAAACATAAATGTGAAATAGAGGCCAAGTTCCTGCCACCACAAAGAAACACTCCCTTCCTCAAAAATATCCCCTCCTAAAACCCCCCAAAAACGCCTTACCATTCTACACTCCAAAAAAGTAGTATGGGTTGGTGTATTAATTCAACCAAAAATATTTGCCAATACAAGAGATGATACAAGAAAGAAATGTCCAAGTTCATTTCTTGGAAGACCTCAACATTACATTTCTAAAAACAGTAAAGACACTTCAACTGACCTTTAAAAACAACAATAAAAATACTTATATCCAGTTACTAAAATATCACTTTCCTCAACCAGGTATATTCTTAAACTTGGCAATGTTTTTTTTGTGCGGAAATTATCTTTAGATAAAAACTAAACATTGCCAAGTTTAAGAATATACCTGGCTGAGGAAAGTGATATTTTAGTAACTGGATATAAGTATTTTTATTGTTGTTTTTAAAGGTCAGTTGAAGTGTCTTTACTGTTTTTAGAAATGTAATGTTGAGGTCTTCCAAGAAATGAACTTGGACATTTCTTTCTTGTATCATCTCTTGTATTGGCAAATATTTTTGGTTGAATTAATACACCAACCCATACTACTTTTTTGGAGTGTAGAATGGTAAGGCGTTTTTGGGGGGTTTTAGGAGGGGATATTTTTGAGGAAGGGAGTGTTTCTTTGTGGTGGCAGGAACTTGGCCTCTATTTCACATTTATGTTTTTTTGGGGATCGAAGTTACACCAGGTCTCTTCCGGATTACGGGTGCGTAGCTTACTCGCCTCCCAGGCCCACTACACTAAACATGCTCAATCCAATACATAACACTGGTATACGATTATCACTGGGTGCTTTCAGGCCTAGTCTAGTGATCAGCTTGTACCCAGAAGCAGTCGGCAGCATACTATTACAAACTTAGATCACTGCTAAATGAAGATTGCACGAATGATATTACGGAAAATCGCAACCTAGATAAATATGTAAAAAGGATAAATCATGTCCGACCTTCTATTGTAATATTTCTTGAAATAGAAGAAATGTTTGGCCTAGGGCAATATAATGTTACACCTCGCAGACGAACTTTAAACAAAATATCATAAAAAAGGACCCCCTGTCAACTTTACTGCATACATACAACTTCACAGAACACTTAAAACAACACGAAAACTGCCTCACAATTTTCATAGATGGATCTAGAACTGAAAACGGAGTTGGCTCAGCAGCCGTTATTTAAGGAGATATTAATGCCCAGAAGCTGCCTCCATATTTAAAAATATTTGGGGCAGAACTACATATATGCTATTCTCCTTGCACTGGAAAATATTCCATCTACACAACATGAACACATTATTTACTGTGACTCTTAGAGCTCACAACAATGTCTACAAAATCTGTACACAACTCACCCAATAAAAGATAAATTCCATGACTTACTGACTCGACAAAATCATATATGTAACACTATTCTGGCCACCTGGGCATAAGGACCTCGGTAAAAACACAACTACTGATAGACTTGTGACAGATGAACAGACATACCCTCCATTTGACCTATTTCACTATGACGTTACTAGACACAACGGACTTAAAATGTAATTTGGGAGTGGCATCGCTTAAACCAGCAGCTGTGTAACACAAAAATAGGAAAAAGATGCTACTCGCCAATGACGCGGAGCTTCATCATCCTCAATTAATAATGGAGAAAAGAGAGAGAGAGAGACACATAGAGGTATGTACTTAATGCAGAATATATAAATGTAAATGAAGAATATATTTCACAGAAATGAATAATATATTTCAACGTTTCTAATAAACCATAGTGCACTGAACATTATGAGCCAATAAAAAATATATAGACCATAATCTAGTTACGGCCAAAAAACTGGACTAGTGACTTTATTTAATTGGTCTATAAATCATTTTGTCAATGATGAGACCGATAATATCGAGTATTCCTTCTTTTGAAGCTCTTTGGTTAGCATCGAATTAATGACGTTTTCTTGAAAATCAATCGGACTTTGTGCTTATTTTTTTTAATTTACATGTATTTCTTTCTGGCCCTTCTGGATTTCCGAACTTTTTTGAGAAGAATTATATTATTATTCCATTAATTTTTCGAATAAAGACTCCGTACTATTATTTTTTTGGACGCAAGGTGTCAGTAAATATAATTTATTACAAGATAAATGTATTTTTTTAAGTAAGGGCTTATGTCAGAGAAATGAATGAAAATTAATTACTTTTACTTAATGTTTTCCCAGGAAGCTTCGATGTCCTAGGAATGTCCTTCATATGCACCTGTTCGTGTCCTTCATCCTTCGAGCTGCCATCTCACTCCTTAAGCATACTCTCTTCATCGAAGGTCTGGGACTACCTTCGGACTTCGAGGGATCCATACAGGGCTATCTACACTCGGATATACCTGTGAGTAAATTATACCAAAGAATAATGAAATGAAAACAAGTTCCGAAAGGGAAATCGTGGTAAGTGGGAGGTAACCATTCGAAAACTTACTAAATTCTCTACAGAAAAGGTTCTAATGTAATTTCTGACGGGGCGATGTCAATCGGAGAAATAAGGATTTGAAAATTCGCAATTGTTAGTTTTGCTCTTTTGAACGGGATTTTGTATCTGTTTACCTGGTAACGTTTTAACTGGTTGTAGCTTATTTTGATAGCGTATAACAGTAAAACGAGTAAGTGACTAAAACAAGGTAAGAAAATGTGAAACATTGTTATACTGTTTCCAAGAGCGACCTTTATTCCTTTACTAATAGCAATAGAGATATGAACGGAACCGCGCTAAAATGACGCAGTTTCTGCGAGTCGGTCTTTTAATCTGTTTACTCTATTACGAATGTGTTAACGAATAATGTGTTTAGCCAACGAGTAGGTCAGAATGTACAAATTTACTTTGACATAGACGGGAACATCAACTAGTATTATAATGGACATTGGAACTGGATTTAAATTAGTTATTTACGTGAAATTCTATTCATCTAAGACAAAATTGTTATAAATATTTTGAATATTCGCCACAAGGCCTTTTTACCAGCCTTGGAAAGTGAATGGTGAATTAAGTCCTGTGGTAGCTAGTAATTAACGAATCGAATGAAGAGGTGTTTAGAGTGCGGCTTGGGAACGCACAATGGAGCATTGATGACAGATCTGCCAACCCCGGGGAATGGAATGAATGTTCGGAGGACTGGATATTGTCCAACACCCATCCATTTCGGACGCCTTCATTCGAGTTTTCGCTGGATTTCAAATATACGCCGAGTTCACCTTGCCTACTCCTGGTGATCTGAATTCATAAACATTTGGTAAGGAGGTATTTAATTTCGGTTACAGTTAAATAAAAATATATCCTAGCGTGTTTCCATATAATATCTATTTGTGGTTTGATTATTAAACCTCAGAAACACTTTAATATTCCGCCTTCAATGGGGCGAAACCAACACGACAGAAACTTCAAGATCATAGTTTGAACTACTGAAGTCCTCCTGTTGAAGTTTGCGCCTGAAACTAGAGTCACTGAACTTTATTAATATTTTCGCAGTTGTTATCACTTTAATTTGTTACATTTAAAAACATGGTAAAATGCCACGTCCATTTTTTTAACACTTTGTATTTAATAAGTCTATGAATTGGATCATACAAATATTGATTCACTGCTATATAATATTTAATTGGTTATTTTATATTACTGTCGACAGGTTAACTGGGGCTGTAAACTTCTGACGAGCTTATGGCAGTACTGCATTACTGCAAACTACAGCTGGATTCTAATGGAAGGCCTCTACTTGCATAATCTCATATTCCTTGCACTCTTCTCGGACACCAGTGCAATAACGGTGTACATCATCTTGGGGTGGGGTAAGCAAGATTTGTTAAATGATAATGATAACTATATTATTGTTTGCTGCTATATTTCTGTTAAATATCGATGGGCCTGGATTTGAACGAGTATTTCTAGAATAAACATTATCCTCTCCAACTTGTGATAATTCCCGTGGCCCTTGCAACAAGACTATTTGTAGTTCTTATATAACAAGCCAGGAGCGAGGTTGGACCAGTGACCAGCCAGTGAGCACTCGACTCATATTCTGGAGGACATGAGTTCGAAACTCGGACTAAGGATTTTTTCTTCTGATGTCGTCGTTTGATGGTTGGCTCGGGGTCCCAGGCCGTCCCTGGGCCCGCGCTTTTAATCAAATTTAATTAGGAAAATCAAGCGGCCAGGCACAGTACTGACCAAACTATCTCTCTAGTGTGCCGTATGGTCATGAATACCTCTATACTACCTATGGTTCTGGGCTCTCGTGGCTTGTCACGGGACTCATTTTGATAACCAGGAGGAGCGCGGAAATGTTTTCACTGTGGACGAATAAAAAATATTTGAAAAATATTAATATATAACTAAAAACATAGTCTTAATAACAGCAATTAGTATTATAAAACCCTAGTTTTAAACAAGTCGTAAACCATTAATTGCTGAATGCTTATCGTCGGAACTATTTTGAGTGAGTTATTTCTGATACTCATGAATATAAAAGGTGGACCTCCGTGATAATAATTTTCTTTAACATAATTCTACTAGCAAGAGTTCATAATTCGATATATAAATAAATTATTTTATCATTATTTTCAGTACATATGCCCACGGTACAAAGGGTAGGGATATGAAAGAATAGAACAAAAGTTTTCTTCAAGTTTTGATGATTCCATTTCTATGGAGATTCGAATAGTTTCTTTCTTTATCACATCTATATTTATCTACAAATCTATGGCAAAAAAAAAAAAAAAAAAAAAGAAAAAAGAAAAAAGAAATGCGAAAATGTAAATTTCTGAGAGCAGCAGATATGATAAAATATCTACCCTTTATGGTAGATAATTAAAAATTGCTGGAACAGCTAAATAGATAATTCATTAAGGGCCCTTGTGGTTTTCCGCTAGAACGGAAGGCAGTGTAATATAAATTGTGGTTTTTATCATCTCTATATTATATAAAGGTATTTTGACGCGGATTTCCTAATTACCTCGAAGGTATTTTATTTTGAATGCCTTTTTTGGGGGGGAAAGAAGGTTTATTTCTGGCCTAACAATTTTAAAATTATTTAAATCTTTATTGTTCGGAAATACTAGCTCGCCAGGCTGGATTTGGACCCATAATCCTACGGTTGACTTGCGTTGCAAATAATGCTGTGGTACAATATATCGCAGCTTGGCGAATTAATTCGTCTAATAGACCCAAAGCTACAGGTGAACCTTGTCTGACCTTTATATGACAATTACATAGTCTGAGTGCGGATAGAGATGTCAAGTTCTGTCATATATCTGGTAATATTCCTTCAATAGATTAATTAACTTGATATGCTGACATATGAAGCCTACTAGTTTAATTGAAGTAAGTTTTGGTAGCATTTTTATTTTTATTTTTTTTTGCAAAATTATATTCGGTATATCAGGCTGCCAAAATTATTTTTAAAAATTTGAGCCAGGCGGACAATTTTATTTTATTTATTTAATGTACATATTATATACATAAATATATATATATATATATATATATATATATATATATATATATATATGTGTTGGGCAAAAATTATTCAGAATGATGAATAACGATTAATGAATAAATGTTTTATTTTATTCATGAATGAAGAATAATTACTTTTATTCATTATTCGTTATTCTGTGAATGAATTTTATGTTTTATTCACAAATTATTCGAATGATGAATCAGAATAAACATATTTTAGTGAATAATGGTAGATTTATTATGATGTTGGCAGCCAGAAATATGTATATATATGAGTGTTTAAGTAGGATTAATCAGTAGACCATCTAGAAATAAATAATAACGAATGATGAATAATGAATGGTGAATAACGAATAATGAATAACGAATAATTCCGTGAATAATTCATGATGTACCGTGCAAATAAGATAATTCAGTGAATTATTCATCATTCACTAAAAATGTATTCGAATAATCATTCGAATAATAATTTATTGGAATAATGCCCAACACTTATATATATATCGTAAATTGACCCCTTCTATATATTCTTCTGGGGATAGGGGAAAACAACAGGATTAGTTGTAGCTGGTTGCATAGCTGGTGAATGTTATTTAAGAGTTAAAAAAAATGTTTATGTCCTTTTTTTGGTTAGTTTGTGACATATTTATGTAGAATACCGACATAGTTGTAAGTATCGCAATAAGGTAATTCAAAATGAAACTATACTAATGAATAATTTAAGATATGTAATGGCGGTAAACAATTAATTTCAGAAAAATTGTCTTTTGAAAATAGCCTAAGAGCCAGAAACAGATAACATAATTTATTTTCTGATCTCCACTACAGCAAGGTGATTTGCACGCTGTAAAAGTATAACTTATTTGGTTGGTGCAAGAATAATGCAAAGTTTGAATATTCATTTTGTTTAGAGAATTGCTTATCAAGTACACAAAGCTAATGGATTATAGACAATGATTATTAAGTTTTTTTTTTTTTTTTCTTGAAAGATTAGTTTAATTTTTATTACGGACAAGAACATGTAACATCTAGGAAAACATGTTCTGCTTACGCTGAAGAAGTAGAGGTTAAGAAGCTAATGGTAGAAAGGAAGATTAGTTATCAGGAAGCTAAACATATTCGCAAACCTAAGACAGGAATATATCCATCTAAACCTAATACTGAAGTATTGTCTCAAACATCTTCTAAGCTTTTAGAATTAATTAAAAAAAATAATAGAAGAATGGATGCTGTAGAAAATATTATCGTATGCAAATTAAACCAACCAACTTGTACAATTGCATCAAAACTTTCTAATGTAACAGATGTTTTAAAATTCAAACCAGCTGTTCAGATTGAAAATTCCAAAGAATATTATCAAATTAATCAACTGGAGAAAAAGAAGCAGCCAAGTGCCAAGAATGAAGCGGAAAGAAAACAGAAAGAAGAAAAAGAAGAGATGATTTTGAAATCAAGCAGAAAGAAGAATAACGTGGACTCAAGAATTGATTGTATCAAACAAAACAATCTTCGAAATCGATGAAAACTAAATTAATCCTGTTGAGAAGCTATTTTACCACTTACTCTCTTAAATTTATTTGGTATTGTTAATTTAATTTTTTTTTATTAATATATTTTTCGTTAGGGTTACTATTTTATCGTTTAATATAATTCTAAACATTGTTCCTCCCTCTTCATATTAATAGTAATTTTCTTCCTTTTTGTTGCTTATATTAAGTATATTAAGTGGTAAAAATGCAGTTTCCAGCCCTCCAAACCGATTTTTTTCAAACTTTGCACAATAACGTATTTTGATGCACTAAACACGAATACGATAAAAAAACCGTCGGATTTAACTAGGAAAGAAGTTATTAAGCACTTAAGTTCACTGTTGTGCAGGTTATGAGAGTTAATGTAAACAACTAAATTTGTGACGACTTTAAGGCATACATGCTATGCGTTTCCGCTCGCTCAAAAAGATAACAAAACCCCAGTCAATCCAACTCGCTAAAATTAATAGACTATAATATTAAGCACTAAAGTTAGGAAGGTTATAAAACTAGGCGTCATCAGCGTATTTGTAAACACGCGCATGCACAGATATGTAACATTGGGAAACAGAGAACTCTCATTTGAAATGTTCAGAAACCATTTATTCAAAGATATTGTTAATTTTAAGGGCATCCTCACCCGTTGTCACCTGTCGCTTAAGGGCATACGTGCTATGCGTTTCCGCTCGCTCCGCTCGCTCAAGAAAATAACAAAACCCCAGTCAATCCAACTCGCTAAAATTAATAGAATTCTATTAATTTTAGCGAGTTTGATTGACTGGGGTTTTGTTATCTTCTTGAGCGAGCGGAGCGAGCGGAAACGCATAGCATGTAAATCTGATAAATAATACTTTTCATGAACGAAACAAGAAATGTGAAGAGTGTTTCATTATTTAAAAAAATGATTGTAAATAAATAACTGCTGATGAATTTCGATAATTTATGGTAAATTTCAATTAAACTTCCTTATTACGAACATTTCCATACCCGCGCATGCGTATGTTGACAAATTTAGTTGTTTACATTAGCTCTCATAACCTGCACAACAGTGAACTTAAGTGCTCAATAACTTCTTTCCTAGTTAAATCCGACGTTGTTTTTTTTATCGTCTTCGTGTTTAGTGCATCAAAATACGTTATTGTGCAAAGTTTGAAAGAAATCGGTTTGGAGGGCTGGAAACTGCATTTTTACCGAATTATTTTGCAAGTTGTTTCTTTTTCAATATTTCATATTTGTCATTCTTGGATATTTTTTCTTTTTTAACAACCTTTGTGTTCTACATTTATTGCAATTTTTATATGTTCTAAAAATTAAATCTATGTATTCATGTATAGGGCAAGTCGTCATAGTTACTAATGCTCTCAAATAAATAAATAAATAATTTGTATTACAGTCTCTATGAGTAAAAGCCTCTGAAATTCACTAAGGCAAAACAAGATTTTTGTCATGGTCGAAGAGTGGCTCAAACCGCGCGTTATGTTTTGGGATTGAAGCATCAGTGAATGTAATATGTGAGTGTTGGGATGGTTCCAAAATTTTCGTCTTGGATAGTTTGATCTTGAGATAAGGATCGTCGCGCAAGACATTCTGTTGTTGAACACGACCAACTGAAGACTAGTAGAAGAAACCCCTCGCAAGTCTACTGTGGACATTGCGAGAGAAGTTGAACCAATCAATTGGCTATGTAAAAACCTACATTGTTTTTGCATCACCCAATGAAAAATAAAATAAAGAAATGAGTTAACATAATGTATTTAAAATTTACTCGATGATGAAAATGAAGTCAATATGAAAATAAAGTGTGTAAGTTATAAACAAAAGAACAAAACAAATAATAACAAAACTATTATAATAATAGGTGAAATAATACTTAATATTTTGTTTCAATATAAAATCATTATTGTATGGCTTTGGAGATTTATTGTGAGGACTTTATTTTCTATTCTGAAACACATTTCTGTACATTATAATTCCTCAGATGCAATATAATTAACAGTTGTTTTTCACAGGTTTACCTGTCTTATTTATCATCCCCTGGGTTTTCGTGAGAGCGACCTTGGAGGACGAGTTGTGTTGGACAACCAACAAAAATACCAACTATTTCTTGATCATCAAAGTTCCTATTATGATATCTATGGTGGTAAGTACTCAAATAGTTTTTTATTATTTTTTTGTAACGTCCTTTTATTAATAATGAATTTTTTTACGGGGTATTAACAGATTACCATCCTTTTCTGCAGGCTAGAGGTTACGCCTTAATATTCGCAGCCATCGAGGCTAGAGTACGTTTTATGATATGTGCCAGAAATTTTTTATTAGGTAGGGTTTCTCTCGTACGATATAATTGCATGGCCTGAGGATGTTGTCAGTGGAGAGAGTAATTTCGGCTAATGTTAGTCTAGCCATTGTTTACACCAGACATGAATAATTACTGGGTGACATTAATCATTTTCAGAAAATAATGAGCTTGGAGGATGTAAAGTAAACTGGAATTGTGGCAGCTTAGAGAACTAATGAGGTCACCTTAATTTGCCATTTGTGAAAGATCCAAAGAATATTTTTAAAAGAAACCCTTTTAAAATGCCTTCATTTTTTTTTAGATTTAGTATTTTTTCCCCTTTTAAATAATTATTCAGGAGAGACAGTGATAGAGATCGATCATAATAGTTAATAAAACTACATTTTGAAATATTTTATTAATTTACTTATTATCCAATGCGCGCTCTTGGCTGATAAGCCATTCGGCGCCGAGCCTACCAATAGCGATCAGATGTAGAAAGTTGAGGATCCAGCTCATACGCATCGTTGAGGATACGCATCGTGAGCGGCAAGTGTCTTCTGCCAAGCCAAAGCAGAAATAGTCGTGGCTAGTCACCAATTTGAAATTTGCCATCGATGAAAAGGACATCACGCTGATAGGGTACTGCGGACTAGCATTGGGCTAATTCCTCTGCGTCCATTCATAGCGAAGTTATCTCTTTATCATAATTACTGACAGGTGTCTGAACAACGTTTCGGCTTGAATTACAAGACTTCTTCAGTGTTATGTAGGAGAGGGAGAACAGATCCGTATCGTGGTGGCAACATTTCTGAGCGTGACACTCACTTGCCTCCCCGATACGGATCTGTTCTCCCTCTCCTCCACAGCACTGAAGAAGGTTTGAAGAATTCAAGCCCAAACCACTTTTACTGAAATATAACTCATTTCAGTTATAACATTCAGTTTTATCCAACATATGACCGAGCCCCGATAATCTACACCTTCTATATAAAAAATATTTTTTATTTCGTATTTATGTAGATTAGCCACTGCCCTTGGTCGAATACACGGCCTTAAGCCCCGTTTTCCAAGGGCAATAATACGAAAGCCTGGCCATGGAATTCGGGGAATTGCCACGTGCGAACGAGGTGGCGTGAGTTTGCCTCGGACGTCATCGGGTGTCAGTCGAATTCACGAACTCTTAGGGGCGGTATTAAACGTGTTTGATTTTCAAACTTGGTCATGAATCTCTCACAGTCGCTTCTGAGATCTCAATGCAACAAGTTTTTGATTTTTAAAATTAAAATTCAGAAATTTCGGTGTCATCATCTCGCGTAATTAAATCAAGTCAACGCCAAATTCAAGAATTTACGAAGTTCATATTCCCAGGGTAATCATTTCGCAGCTCCTAATCTAATAAATTTGTTGTCCCCAAATTCCTCCTTTCTTGGATTCACTCTCTCATCCACCAGCGCTTTTTCTTCCGTTTTGTAATATTTACTTGACATTCCGTTAGCTTATGGGTTAGAATATTACTAAAATCCGTACCGACAAGTCCACAACTTTCTTGTAAAAGCTATAATTTACAAACAAACGCTGAATCGTGATTCATTCACGAGATCGCATGTTTGTTTGGACGGACATGCGATCTCACGCTTCATCCACTCTTGGAATTTGTTAAGACAAGAATCACAAAAGCGAGAGTAAAAGCGAGCACGCTTTCGTATTATTGCCCGTGAAAACCTAGCTTTAGGCAAGGAGTGCTCACGCGTCCCCCCCCCCCCCCGGTCTCCTACAAATATCAAAGAGAAAAACTACACATTTTTATATTCTTTATATATATATATATATATATATATATGTATATATATATGTATATATATATGTATATATATATGTATATGTATATATATATATATATGTGTATATATATATATATATATATATATATATATATATATATTGGTTATTTTTATGCTCTTTTTTACGAATGCAGAGTAAACTAACCAGCCGTCTAAGGAATATACATAAATGTTCATAATTGTCTTGTATTTCTTTTTCAGTTGAACTTCGGATTATTTCTTAACATCGTCCGAGTTCTACTACTTAAGCTGACAGCTTCGATCTCAGAAGAAAAAAGACGATTCAGGTACAGGTGAGATTTTATACTAGATCTAGGAGGCATTTCCCCATTATAGTCCCGCTATAGGCAAAATTGATAAATAATATCAATTTAAAGTTTTTTTGTTTTTTGATTCCACTAATTATTATACTCAGCAAATAGAATTTTCGTCCCAAAAACACACTAGAAGTTGACAATTTTTTTTAAAATTTTTCTTTAAAATATAAATCATCTATAGATACACTTTACGTGCTGTAGCAAAAATAATAATCACTCAGAAACTCCTGCAGTTATAATGGAACATACATTGAGACTTAGGGCGAGCGGGTTATTTTAATACTATTGTTTCTTTTATAAAACTTATATACCTAATTAAAACAATGCCAGGCGGTTCCTTTGTTTTAATGACAAAAGGAAATACGCCATTCAAAATGTAGGACATTAAGCAAAATATAAATTTTATGAAGAGCCATTAGCCTAAAGTCAAGAGAATATCTGGATTTCCTGCAGGAAGAGGAAAACTTGGAGATCTCAGGAATACATTTTCTCTCTACAACGAGGCCAGAGAAATTAATTTAAAAACGTATTTTCCCCCTTCCGCAAGTAAAAAATAAAATAAATCCGTAGAATAAATTTGCGGGAACAAAAAAAAGTTTGTTAAATGCTCAGAGAACTAGAAGGTCAACATTAAACCTAATTATAAATGTGCTCGCATGTCAACATTTGTTAAACGAATATATACGTCTGCTTAATGTATATAATTATTTTGCATCATATAAAGGACCAAAGAATAATATAAATATTAAAATCTTGTACTGCACTTAAATTTGCACAACTAAAGTATAGCCGATAGTCATCGAACTAGCCTAAGAGGCTGCCATACGCAGAATAAGAACTTTTTAATAGGCGTCTCCAGCACATTATCTATGCTGACGTCGTGCTTTGCTGGGACACTAGAAATATGGTGTTGTCAGTAGTAAGGCCATCGGATTTACGCCTTTGCAGGCCATGGATATGGTTCGTCGATGTGGGTGGCTTAAAAAAAAAATAGTATTTCGCAGACTTGGCCATATATATATATATATATATATATATATATATATATATATATATATATATATATATATGACACCATATGGTTTAACTGGGTGTCCAAATGAGAAATATAATCAAACTATCTTAACAATATTTTGACTAAATCGGAACGCCATGCTCCTCAACCCACGCTTTTTATGGATTTGTGATTATGGAAGTGTATGTAAATCAACGCGCCAATAAATCTGAATTCCTGGTAGATATCTTCAGCAGCTGGAACTCAGAATAAGCTAGAGTAGAGAATAGTTGAACTAAAGTAGAACAAGCTATAAGAAACACTTTTATTTCTTTCATATGAATAACCATTCTTCTGGCACAAGCAATTAATCAGCCAATTACCTCATCATGAGTGATACGAGCTTATTTCGCGCAAATCTCACCGAAACCGTTCCGGCGGACGGATCTGGTGGCTAACCAACTTGATAGTCGTACACAAGATAATATATGGTTGTACCAAATTCCATCATATCATTTTCGTATGCTGTAAAGCACGAACGGACAAATAAACGCACCGAGACATATATTTCTTAATACGAATTTGTTAAAAGGAGCCAGAGCTCCTTGGCTCATGTCAGTTATACTAGTATGCTCCTCGGTTCGGTGCTGTACAGGCTAGCCTGTGCGTCAGTAACGAGATCAATTTCGCAGCCTGTAATCGAGATGGCGCTCAAGCATAAAATGCCATCTAAATCACTAGGGGGGGGGAGGCTACCATCCGCTGATTTGATAAATAATTAATTTTCTCTAATGGTTGTAATTAAAAATGTAATCGCGCGAAAAAAAAAAGCTAATTGAGTGATACAGATATAGGTTTCATTTCTAATCCTACCTACTAGATACCGAACATAGCCCCCGTTGAAATTATATATATATATATATATATATATATATATATATATATATATATATATATATATATATATATATATATATATATATATATGAGGCGTCTAGAATCAATACACTTTACTATTTTTACGATTTCGAGATACCAATTGATTAAGAGTTCAAAATGTCCTCTATATAACGTAGTATTTCTTTAGTCTCCATAATTTGAAATTTAAGTACATCAGCAGACCAATATGTACTTACGGAATTCAACTCTGGGGTTCCACAAAGCCTTCCAACTCCTACAAAATCCAATCCCTACAGTCTAAAATTCTCCGGAAAATAACGGATGCTCCGTACTATGTCTCCAATTTGACCCTCCATAATGACCTTAATATCCCTTTTATCCAACCTTTAGCCAAATCCCTCTACCGTAAATTCCATTCGAACCTACACGGCCATCCTAACTCCTTAATAAACTCTCTCCTCCCAGCTCATTCCTCACAACCCCATTCGGCGACTGAAACGCAAGTGGCCAAGAGATCAACTCTAAAAAGTGTATCTGTAAAAAAAAAAAAAAAAAAAAAAAAAAAAAAAAAAAAAAAATCTGTCTAGTGGGTACTACTACTGTGCAGCTTCCCACCTCAAGAACATTCATGTCAATTTAATCTAGCAATAATTTACTAGAAATGTATCTTATACATTGTTGTAAATTCCAAATAAATAAATAAATAAATAAAAAAAAAAAAAAAAAAAAAAAAAGTACATCAGACATTGTACTATAGATGCGATCCAACCAAATGAAAAATGGAATGAGTACCAATCCAGGATCTGCATCATGGCAAAGAAGTAAATAATTTTATATAAGCGTATAAGTGATTTAAATATAGAATCACCAGTAAAACAAATCTGTTTCCATCAGGGGCTTAGTGAAAAATCTGCTCCTATCAAAGGATGAATGCTTCAAAGATACCATCACATTTCATTTCCTTCTATTAAAGAAACATACAAGCAAACATAATAAAATTAAAAATGTATTTTATGTTGATTTATGATTAACAAGAAACCGAGATATCTATTTATTTATACTTATTAATTATTTTGTTTTACAGGAGATGGGCTAAATCAACACTTGTTCTTGTTCCCCTTTTTGGGGCCCACTATGCTTTCTTCATCTGGATGTCATACAGTGTTGGTATTAATGAAACAATAGAACTGATCTGGCTCTTTTGCGATCAAACATTCGCAAGTTTTCAGGTAAAAAATAATCTTTGGTAGTTGTTCGTAATTGTGATAATTCCATACATGTAAAATGTTATGGAGGCCCTGTGTGCCGCCTGGAGATGACGCAGTTCCTGTGAGTCAGACTTTTATAGGTTCTCTAACGTAGGAAAACGAATGAAACAATTTTCGAGGTGACATCTGTAACCGTTTTCGAGAAAAGTGGAAAAAACTAGTTTTTGTAATTGATTTTCGGATATCAAACTTATAATCGTGGGACTAGTTGAAATATTTTGTACGTATTTCAAATTCATCCAAACTAACACATTTAAATATTAGTTACGTTTGGGGTTCAGAAAGTATATGAAGAAAAAATTTTATCGACGTACATGAAAAGTTTTGGGAGCTTCGAATATTTCCCTTAATATCTCAAAAATAGTGGGAAATCGTGGTAGGTAGTAGGTGACCATTCAAAAGCTTACTAAATTCTCTATAAAAAAGATCCTGAAGCAATTATTGATGGGACGTCAGCTGGAGAAATAAGTGCTTTAACCCGGCGCTAATGGCCTAGATGTCGAAGCGCCGTAAAAAAAGAAAAAAAAAAGAGAAAAAAAAGTACTGAGAAGTGAAGAAAAATGAGTAGTAAAGTTAAGAAAATAGAAACATATTGGTAATAGTGTTTTCCTAGAATGAACGTTGAGAAAAATGATGCAACATTTCCACTAATAATACTATCAGTTTCCTTTTGTGGCGGCTAAAATCATTTTATATTTTCAACAAAAGATCAAAACGTACGAATAACTGCTTCTATCCCTTCATTAATGGAACTAGAGATATGAACGGAATCGCGCTAAGACGCAGTTCCTGGGAGTCGGACTTTTGTAGGCATGATGGCCTTTTCTTTTAGCGCGGTTCCTCCCTCCCTCCATAGGGAGGAGCCCAGCTTATAAGGTTGACCTCATGACTCAATCCGGATGTGCCGACTAGAAACTTTTACGTTTCAGAACCCCTTGAGAACGAAAATAACGGTGGTTAAAATTTGCACATATATATATATATATATATATATATATATATATATATATATATATATATATATATATATATTTAGTGCGGTTCCTCCCTCCCTCCATAGGGAGGAACCCCGCTTATAAGGTTGACCTCATGAAGCAATCCGGAAGTGCCGACTAGAATTTGTCTGTTCGTTCTCTAGTTCAGTGAATGATGGTCCGATTTTGTTGAAATTTGGTACAAAAATCTTTCGTCTAATTTGGAAGGCCAAGTTCGTTAACCAGCAGAATCTGTTCAACGGAACATGGTTTTTGTAGCTAAATTCGCGCGAAAAAATCGTTAGGCTTACATCATATTCTTGCAAGTACTCATCTTATGGGTTTCTTGCCCTAGGAAAACGAATAAAACCATTTGTAAGGCGATAGCTTAAACCACTTTCGAGAAAAGTGGTAAAATAGTTGTCGAATAAAGTTTTTGGTAAGGGTACTTAGAATCATCGTATTAAGTTAAAATATTTTCTACTTGTTTGAAATTTATATAAACAAAGATGTTTAAATTTTGGTTACGTTAGGAGTTAAGGAAGGATTAGAATAATTTTAATAATAGGCATGAAACGTTTTGGGGACTTCATATATTTTCCGAAAATGGTTGGGAAATCGTGGTAAGTGGAAGGCGACCATTCGAAAGCTTACTAAATTCTCTATTAAAATGTTCTGAGGGAATTTTCGATGGGACAGTCACATTTTGAGAAATAACCCCTTACAACTTTGAAGTAGTTGGTTTCTCTTATTTGTACCGTTGGAACAGTTCTATTTGTCTGCTTGTATTTATTGGTATTTTTGTAAAATTTAGAACGTTTTTTCCCGTGAGGTAAATACCTCACTTTTTAATGTTCTTTTTTAAATTTTATATGCATTGAACCTTGAAATGAGTATTCTATTTTGTTTCACCGCAAGTGGTGGGGGCTTGGCCACCCTGCTTTAGGGTGATCTACCTGTTCGGGCCCTATTGGACTATGCTATGCTTGCCCTCCTGTGTCTGTGTGAATCCTCTCAGAAAATTTTCTCCATTAAAATTTCAAATTGTAGGAAAGCTTAATTTTATTATTTATTTACTTTTTCTCTTTAGCTCTGAACATTTAGATTGAATTATGTGCTCCAATATATTTTTTTTTAGACTACATTTTTAATAAAATAAATAACAATTTTTTGTGGATTTTATTCTATATTTTTCACGAAAAATAAAAACCTACCAATAAATGCTTCTATTGCTTTAAAACTGACACTAGTGATATGAATGGAACCACATTAAGATGACACATTTCCTGCGAGTTGGACTTTTTTAAAAGAAAAACCACCATCTCAGAGGCAATTGAACTCCAACCCTAGACACAGAGTTCTTACGCCTCAAGACTCATGGTCATTGAGCCTCCTTAACTAATTCTTTTGTTATCATTCTATTGTTATTCCCACCTCTATATCGACAAGTAAAATTTCAATAATACTAATCGATTAACCTTCGGTTTCTTTTTATTCCAGGGTTCCTTCGTAGCTATTCTCTACTGTTTCTTAAATGGCGAAGTGCAGGCTGAAGTTCTGAAAAGAGGCAGAAATCCAAACCAAAACTACAGCATGAGTGAGAAATCAACAGCACCCTTTGTAAGGCTATTCAGGCCCAGGAAGAATAGGAAGCGTGGAGGCAGTAAGTATTTCCCCAAATAATTCCCATGTGATTCAGCTAAAATATTGTCTGCATGTTTGAAATTCATATAAACAAAGATGTTTAAATTTTGGTTACGTTTAGAGTTAAGGAAGGAGTAGAATAAAATATTTTATTAATAGACATGAAAGGTTTTGGGATCTTTGTATTTTAAATTGCATTTAACAGTAATATGAATATTTTAAATTGCATTTAACACGAAAATGAATATTTTAGTAAAGAAATTTAAGTAAATTAGAAACATATTTGTAATAGTGTCTTCCTAGAGAGAACGTTGTTAGGACGGCGGAAGGAGTAATTTCCGCTTAGGATACTGTTTCCTGTGTTAGATTTCATTGGAATAGGTGTTTCACCGATCTAAAGAAAGTAATAACTGTTTTTATTCTTCAAAATTATGCTAGGCATATGAACGGAACAGCCCTAAGCTGACGCAGTTCCTGCGAGTCGGACTTTTTATCTCTTTATAATTATATTTTGATGTTTTAATGGATATGTTTTCTAATTTTCAGACTTATGGTTTGATATATTTGTTACTGGTATTTTAATGTTACTCTTTTTCCCTATGTTTTCATGTTCCTCTTTTTACCTATATTTTCATGTTTTCTGCATGCTAATTGCCAATTCTACTAATTTAACTATTGCTCTATTTTTCGATCACTTAATGCAATACTCTTTGGAAATGGTTGTGGTGTGCCTTATTCTTTTAACCTTTCTCACTAATCTAATTAATATTGAGTTTGGTATAACTATTATAATATAATTTCTAACCCACTAATCTAATATATAAGATCAATTTACAAAGAAGTATAGTATTACATATTTTTACAATTGTATGAAAACAAATCAAAGATTTTTCAAATTTTACAGTAGTTTATTTCTTGAATGAACTAACTTCAAAACATTTAATTGATATAATGTTTTAATCCCTTTTCTGAAATTATAATCTGAAGTGCATGTGTTTTGAAATAAGTGTTTCATCATTTCAACAGCCTCTTATGCTCTCCATCAAATGAGAAATTTTAAATTTAATACATCAGTCATCAGCGATTTTTTTTTAAATTTCTTATAAATAAAATATTTTTGGCATTCATTTTTATTTATAGACAATTTATTAAATTATAATTCTAAAACTTCTATAAATAATAATAACTAATGTATTATCCATAAACGCAGACACATTTCATATTGTATTCAGCATGTCAGATTTTTTTTTTTTTTTTTTTTTTAAAGAAACCTGTATTTAAACAGGTACTTTTGAGAGTTGCATGACAAGTTTCATATCAAGTGCACCAACAACCGATGTACAAAGGCGAGTAACCCTTCCACCCCAGGATTTTGTTTCACAGGTAAATAGAAAAATATGTAATGAACCGTAGGATTTTATTTATTTGACTTTCAAATAAATACAAAAATTATACTGAGATGTTGTAATAATTATTGTATAATTGTTACATACATTCATAGTCTAGTAATTGAGATTTTAAAGTTGTTAAGCATTTAAATAGCAATAATTCTTAAATTGTATTAGACCTGTTTGAAGCAACAATTCAAGTAAAAGAAATAAGATAAACAAAGCCTCCATTCAGAACTAATTAAACTGAAATAATGTTTTAAGGGGTCTCCCCGTGGCCTAGTGGCTAACACCTTAGATTATTATGCGAGAGATGGTGGGTTCGAGTCCCACCCATTGGCCTAGATGTTGATACACCTTAAAAATAAATTTGTATAAAATAACACTATAGAACTGCCAATGACTCACATGGGTAGAAGCAGTATATACAAATGGAAAAAAATTGTATTTTAAGTAAAAGAAAAAATATATATATATATATATATATATATATATATATATATATATATATATATATACATATGTATATACATATATATATATGAAAATATTTCGATCTGTCATTAGAAAGTAGGTAGATCTTGAGAACTAGTGCACCTTTATGCCTAGTGGCTTGAAAAATATAGTTTCAAAAATATAGTAAGTAGTTAATTTTATAATCCCTTAAAATTTTAAACAATTTGTCTGTACCCAAAAAATATATTTTTTTCTTAATAATCTCAAGGTAGCGTAGCAATTTAATTATAAAGTTTCATACAAAAGCAAAACATCCTCAACTTCACAATTTTGAGCATCAGTTTGTGTTTGAATAAATGTTTCTTCTTCATAAGAACAAAACAAAGGCTCGCAAACATGTAAGCAATATTATTATACATGTTTTCTTTGCATGCAATCTCCTACTAACAAAACTGAGACATTTTCTGCCAGAATATTTCTTTTCTCATCTTCCTCATGAATTGATTGTGAATTTTTCTAACTGAAATATAAGTCTGAAGCGTTTTCAACACCAAATTTATATTTTCTGAAAATAAACTAACATTTATTTCTTTACTGTAAAACACCTGAAGATGAGCCCTTGTAACTATAGCTCTATATCTGTGCTAAGATGCCAAAATGTAATACCACTTTTTAAAAAAAAAAAACATTTCTTCTTTTATAGATTTGGGAGTCTCATTCGTTAATGTTTATTTCATGGAAAAATGTTATGTGAAAGTCTTTCAACACTTAGCTGTTTACACTCCTAAGGATCAAACAATGAGGGAGCTTAGCAAAACATAATATATACATACATATATATATATATATATATATATATATTGAATAATGATTTACAATATTTTGCCTTCAGAGCATAGATAATCATTTCGATATGTTTTCCTCATTTTTATATGCATGAAAGGCAATGGGTTGAATTATTTTGTTTAACCATTTCCACATCTTTCCCTTTTAATACTAATACTTTTTTTATAACCATTCAACAGTTTTGCTCAAGCTTGGTTCCCTAGTTTTGTTTGGGTAAGATTTGTTAAATAGATTTTAATGATAGTAAATATTATAACAATGATAAATTAAAATCAAATAAAATTAAAAAAAAACTAGTGAACCAAAATTAAACTGTTTGATATAAATATACATATTTAATTCCTCTCTTTGATTTCCTCATCTTAGTTGTCTAAATTTCTTGTTTCAGATGAATGAACAGAAGTTAGATTCCTGCCTTTTATCAAAAGGAGAGATAACAAAGAATGGGCGAGACACAATATAATAAAAAAATAATACAAAGACAAACATATATAATTAATTGGTGTTGTAAATTTTTTTTTTTAAAAAAAAAAGCTCATAAAGAAGTATTGTTAATGTTATTTATGTGTAAATATTTAAATTTTGTAAATATATGATGATTTAAGTTAGTTATATACGACTATGACTGATGAAATAAATGTATATATTGTATGTGAATTAATTTCAATGTTAAGATTTTTTAACCCAAAATTTCCTATACAAAACTTTGGGTACTGAATGGAAAAGGAGGGATTGAGGGAACAAGGGGACGGTATTTAATTTTCATTGCAATCAGATTTGTTTGTTTTAATTAAACATCAACAACCATAAAATTTATTATGTTGTTATAATATTGTAGAGATTTATGATCAGATCCAAAGAAAAATATTTCAACTTATTAAATTTGTCTAATAGGGGCAAGGTTACCTCAGTGGTAGAGCACTCGAATAATGAACTGGAGGACCCAGGTTCAAAACCCGAGTGCACATTAATGATTTTATCTTCTGGTGTCCCTGTTCGAGGGTGGGATTTGGGGTCCCATATCATCCCTAGGCTCACCCAGCCTTTAATAATTTAATGGGTACCTGCAAAGGGAAAAATCAGGCGGCCGGAGCATAGTACTGACCACACTATCTCCCTAGCTTGCCATATGGTCAAGAATCAGATACCTCTACAGTATCTGCCCCTTTGGGCCCTTGTGGCCTTATATGGGACTGATTTTTTTTTTTTTTTTTTTTAATTTCGCCTTATAATATTATGATATCTTTATAAATATAATTACAATGTCTCATTAAAGGCCTCGGAAATCACCTTTGTGGCTAGAGTATTGCGCTCGAGAACACGACTCTTGTTCTGGAGGACCTGAGTTCAAAATGCGGACACGTACTGAAAGATTTTATGATAAGTGTTATTATTCAGGGATTGTAGTCGGAGTCTCAGACCATCCCAAGGCCCAAGCAGCCATTACTCATTTTTAAGAAGTTACAATAATTGTCGGCTTGCAGAACAATATTATTAACTAAACAAGAGTCAGATTTTTTATTTTTTGGGGGGAGGGATTTTTAATGTAATGAAGACCATTCCAGTATTTTTTAATTTAAATGTATCTAACCTTTTTTTCTTTCTAAACCACTTAAAGGGTAGGCCCAAATATTTTCAGAACGACTGGAAACCCAGGCTGTATCAAGGCGCACGGTAGTGTGCCAGGCCAAGTTCCGGCCTAAGCATACTGTGTGTATATTACAGGCGGTCTTAGAGCCGATTTTTACCCTCTCATAACTTTCAACCAGGTAAAGATAAAGTTATGAAATTTCACACAGGTATTATACTACTAGATGTGAGTAAAACTGGAAATTTTCATAATTCTACATCGAATAGTTTCTGAGATATAAGGGATCGAAAATCGGGATTTATGGGACTCACTCACTCACTGTCTCATCAAAATTATTAGGCACTTCCCATGATGCTAGAGACTTGAAATTTTGCATGAAGATAGATATGAAGACGTTATTAAAGTGAAAATTCGAAAAATCGTGAAAAGTTGTGTTTGACTCCGCTTCCGGGGCGGGGGCGTGCCAGTTTTGTACTTCCTTCGGAAACCCATCATTCCGTCCGAAACCCATGATGTGGGGTATCAAATGAATTGTCTTGGTAAGAAGAACCTATATTTGATGTTTTAAGAAACAATTTGACGCATATAGGCTCGGTAAAAATCGTATACCAGCTGTCTGTCTGTATGTTTGTTCCTCTTACAAATCCGTACCGTTTGACCGATTTTGACCAAACTTGGGACACAGATGGGTCTTGATACGGGGAGAATCATAGGCTAGGTTAAATTGTCTATATGCTGTCAGTTTGTTCCTTATACAAATACACACCGTTTGACCGATTTTGACAAAATTTGCCACACGTCGGTCTTTGTCCGGGTAGTGCCATATGCCAGTTAAAATCGTCTGTCTGCATGTTTGTACCTTACACAAATTCACACAATTTGACTGATTGTGACCAAACATGGCACACAGGTACGCCTTGGTCCGGGGAATGCACTAGGCTAGGTAAAAAATGTCTTTCGGCTGTCTGTCTGTATGTTTGTTCCTTATACAAATTCACACTGTTTGGCCTATTTTGACCAAACTTGGCACGCAGGTAGGTCATGATACGGGAGTGTCATATTACCTATGACGTTTTCTACTTTTGTTCCATCGAAATGCAATCATTCCTTCTGAAACCCATCATGTGGGGTATCAAATGAATCGTCTTGGTAAGGAGAACCTATATTTGATGTTTTAAAAAACATTTCGACGCATCTTAACAAAAACAGTTGTGACTTCTTTCTTAAATGTAGTAAATAAAGTCGTAGGGGTTCACTGCATAATATACTTCAAAGCAGATACTAAGTTTTTCAAAGTCGAGCCATCTAAATTACAAAGTTTAGGATCACAAACCCAAAATGTATCGTCTTTGTTCTTATATTTTTCTTGAAGGCCTTCTGCACTTTCCCTATTGTGATCTTTATCCTCGGGATAAGGTTCCTGTATTTTACAGTGTAATAGTTTAGTTACGAGAGCAATCAATTTGTCCTTTAGAGTACTGTCATCTGGAAGAGCTTCTAACTTTTCTAGTCTAGTGATTAGATGTAAACTAATCACTTGGCAATGTTTAGTTTTTCCCTAAAGATAATTTCGGCACAAAAAAAACATTGCCAAGTTTAAGAATATACCTGATTGAGGAAAGTGATATTTTAGTAACTGGATATAAGTATTTTTATTGTTGTTTTTAAAGGTCAGTTGAAGTGTCTTTACTGTTCTTAGTAAGCAACTATGAGGTCTTCCAAGTAATGAACTTGGACATTTCTTTCTTGTATCATCTCTTGTATTGGCAAATATTTTTGGTTGAATTAATACACCAACTCATACTACTTTTTTGGAGTGTAGAATGGTAAGGCGTTTTTGGGGGGGGTTTAGGAGGGGATATTTTTGAGAAAGGGAGTGTTTCTTTGTGGGGGCAGGAACTTGGCCTCTATTTCACATTTATGTTTTTTTGGAGATCCTTGTTTCCGACTGGAAACAACGCTACAGCCCCAGTTTATTCATTATCTGGTGTTCCTGCCTTTTAGCGTACTATCTGTTATCTATGAGTGGAATGTATTACTTCCTAGTTATCTTTCTCACTATCTATCTCAAATAGATGTTATAGGAATTTACTTCTTCCAGAATTCACAAGTAATAAGGCTTTTGTATTTTTTTACTATGCGAGGATATAATCACTCTTTTAACGGAACTATAAAGGTGATGGATCTACCCCTATCAAAGAGAATCAAAAGGTATAAAGAAATTACGACCAATTTTTTTTGTTTGTGTACTTTTATTAATGCCTTATAAAAAATTTGCGATTACGGAATTTTGGTAAAAAGACCTATTTATTAAAATGCCCATATTTTTAAAAAAAATGCAGATATGACTTTCTGTGTTAACTTTGAATGCTGCAGTCTGGTATTATTAACTGATAACCCAGGTTTCAGTTTTAAAAATAAGGATACCAGTGAACCATATAAAAAATAAATTTTGCAAGACAATGTACACTTTTAAAAATCTGTGTGTAGATAAAAGCCTTTTATTTTTAATTTATAATTTTTTTAAAAATAATTCATCCCTCCCGATGAATGTGTCTGATATATTTCGACTGGAACATGGAAAACTAGGCACTATATAGGACTGACTCTGCCTACAGAGGGGGGAAAAAAGGTTTGTCTTTTCTACATGAAAGAAACACGAAAGGAGAAAGAGTAAAAAGTTTAATGTCCCTAGTGCTTATTGGACTGTTTTGAGAGATACCACACTCATTTTTTTCTGGGAGGGGGGATATCTTCAATTCGGATAAATAAGATAAGATATAATAAAGATGGGAAATATCTTTAAAAAAGTGAGAAGTCAGATAATAAGCAGAGCCAAATGGTGAAAGTAAATTGCATGTAACATCACCAGACTCTGGTCCGCTTGGCAGGGAAGAGAAACCCGACCTTGGCCAGCCACACAGGGTAGCGCTTACATTAGCTTTTAAATGGTTAAAGGTAAATTACATAACTTCTCAATAATATCTTGTCTGAACAAAATTGATTTAATTTGAGTAAAAATGTATCAGATCAAAAAATCAGTCCCTTAACAAGCCACGAGGGCCCAGAGGGGCAGATACTGTAAAGGTATCTGATTCTTGACCATACAGCACACTAGGAGATAGTGTGTTCAGTACTATGCTCCGGCCGCCTGATTTTTCCCTTTGCAGGTACTCATTAATTAAAGGCTGGGTGAGCCTAGGGACGATCTGGGACCCCAAATCCAACCCTCGAATGACAATAGAAGATAAAATCTTTAGTGCACGCTCGAGTTTTGAACCTGGGTCCTCCAGTTCATTAGTCAAGTGCTCTAGCTCTGAGCTAACCTCGCCCCCTAAGAAACTGTCGCCAAATATGGTCAGCCATCAGTTCGACATAACTGTTAATTAATGAAAGTTAGATATATCTCGACCACCTTCTGGATTGTATCATCGGTTCAATGTGGTAAGTGTTTTTTCCACCCAGTCGAAAGAGAGAAAACAAACTAAAAACTGTTTACACCAGAATTTAAAAACTGTTAACACCAGAATTCGACAATTGAGAATTTTATTTCCAATTATTCCTTATTTGCTCATTCTTCATTCATGAAGAATAGCGGAAGTAAACAGTAAACAGTTAACACTGCAATTTTTACAAATTTGATTGGGATGAAAGTGAAGACTGGAAAGTTTGTTGAATAATAATAACTATAAGATAAATATTGGCTTTATTTATCAAAGCTTTCTTTAAATCAACAATAAACATAATTTGTTGACTTAAAAAATCAAATCATTTTAAATAAATAATGAAATATAACAATTTTATATCAGACAAAATTACTTAGAAATTATTTGCTTGCTTCAGATAAATTTAAAATTGTTAATATAACTTCATGCTTTAAAACAACGTACTTTGAAAACCACAATTTAATATATTTGTCCATATTTAACAACTTAATAACAACCCTATTCCATTAACAACAAATGCCTTATTAATTTAAATTTTGGGTCCAATTTGCTTAAGCAGTAAGGTAAGTCTTTTAATAGAATAATACGCAATGCAGTAGTGTTCGATGAACTTTTTCTTCATAAGTATGAATTAATTCATCCATTTCATTATCTAAATCTTCACATGTAGCTACCTAAAACAAAAAATAGTTATTATAAATTAGTTATGAGTTTTATACAATAATGTCATAAATAAATTGTTCATTTATGATCAAGAATAGACGGGCAATTATTACAAAAATTATACAATTAAAAAGCTATTTTTTCTTACTCGTGTTGTTCATAATTTTAACTGAAATTAAAACTGGATTATAAGGTATGAAAATATAACAACAATAAACAATGCATTGGTAAACAAAATTTACAATATAACATACAACATATAAACATGAATGAACATATGAACTCGAAAACGTAAAGGCTAAATTTTTTCATGTGAATTTCCAGTAGACGGATTATGCTGGTTAACGAACTTGACCTTCAAATTAGACGAAAGATTTTTGTACCAAATTTCATCAAAATCGGACCATTTTTGAGCCAGCTAGAGAACAAACAGACAAATACCACCATTATATTATTGATCTATAGGATCTGAAACATGAGATTTTCGTATTGGCACTTCCGGATAGCGTCATAAGGTCAACCTCATAAGCGGGTTTCCTCCCTATGGAGGGAGGGAGGAACCGCACTAAAAGGTAACTGGGTAATTAGTAAACAAGAAAGAGAAACTAAATAAATGAGTTAGGAATTATAAAGTTTTTCTAATTATAAAGTATAAAAAAAAATTTTCCTAAGAAATAAATATACAAAAATCAAATTTGATAAGATATTAAATATTTTTTAAATATCGCCATTTATATAAGAAGAGGGCAATTTATTATTGAGAGGAAAAATTTGTATTATTAATTGTTAAAATATTTACTATGTGATGTCTTTCTAAAACACATATTGATAATTGTAACTATATTTCCGTTTCAAATATTGGAGGTAGAAGAACATTAAATATTTGAAGAAAAGCAAAATTAACTTAAAAAAAAAAAACCTTGAAATGGCTAAAAACAAGACAACTATGAGGCGTGCGTGGAAGGCAGCTAGTAACCAACAGGAGGGACACACAGTTATCGGGAGGGTTTCGTCACTAGGTATCTTGGGACCTTTATCATACTCGAGACACTTTTTTTGGATTACTGAATAAGTGTTATTCCATTTTCATAAGTACATAATAAAATGTACGTGAAATTTCTTCGGTGAGCTAAGAAATAATTCAAAGATTAGGGCAAAAACTAATCTAATTGCCTTGGTTTTGGTGATTAAGAAGAGAAAAAGAAAAGTTTTGTTCAAGCAGGTTAAAAAAAACAAAACACGAGTGATGAATAAGGGCAACTACTTATGAGGACTCACTGAGTCAAACAATTTTTTTTGTGGGTGAATGAACAATTATTTCAAGTGCTAGATGCCTTGGTTTCACCATTAAAACTTTACTGAATAAATTTCCTTTCTTTTTCTTATCTGAATTAGATTTCTTGTACATGGTACCTGTACTTGAATCATAACACTTGTAATCATGGGCGTATATAGAAAATAATTTTGGAGGGGGCTGGGAAAATTTCGGGGGGGGGGGCTGAGACCATTTCCGGTGTATGGAATACTAACAATTTAGATCTTGGAAGAGTTTTAGCCAACTTAAACTCTATAACACCCAAAAGAGAATATGTTTTATGAACTAAATGATCTTATTTAATTTATTTTTAAGGGTTTTATGAAATTTTTACCGATCAAATCAAAATTTCGGGGGGGGGGGGCTGCAGCCCCCTCAGGCCCCCCCTTATATACGCCCATGCTTGTAATATCTACGAATAACAGCAAAATTACCTACCACTCCTTGAGAGTCACTGACATTATATTGCAGAATAAGGCAACATACCCCAAACTTGAAAATACTATTAACAACGTTTCTACAAAACTGTTTTCAGTTTCTTCAATATCTTTTATCCATACTTTTTCAATAGAATTTTTATACACACATACTATTTAGTTTTTATTTAATTTTTATACATGTCAATATACTATTTAGTCTGGGGTTAAAAATAAATATTGCTGAATATAAAAAAATAGTAACATTTTGAACTTACTAAAGAAATAAATTCACATATGTGAAATGCTCCAATTACAGCTTCTTCATGATTATCCTGAATATCAAAATTGATGATGTGAACACTGGCACTATCTTCAGGAGACCGACTCTCAAAGTCTGAAAAGAAATTCATGTTACATCCTAAATCAAAAATAATAATAAATTAACGGTTCATTCATTCAAACATTTATTCATGGGCGCTACAATCCATGAAGAACGAAGGACTCTACTGGCAGCTCTTCTTTACGCCCCATTGTTCAACAGTTTTAAAGGTCCACAAATTGTCCTAAGAATCTTCTGCTTCCTTGTCAGAAATGCAATTTTACTCTTCTTCACCAGAGCCCAAGGTTTACTCCAATATGCTACAGTTGGTCTATTGATAGTTTTGTATATAAGGATTTTGGCCCGGTAGACTGGATGCTCGTCCGTCTAGCTTCCCCTGTACACTCGCCAATCTCTCCTCAACTCCACCACAGAAACGTTCAACTCTTTTAGTCAGCATCATGTTGTTATATATTTGGAATTATCAACACATAATGTTAAATGCCCTTTATATCGGTTACCTAATACTAAACTAAAAGGCTTTTTCTAGCATAAATAGAAAAAAGAAGAAAAAAATCACTCAAATAAGAAATTACAATATAATTACTTGATTGGCCATTTGCCTGATCTCTTTGTCAGACCAAAAACGAGGTACATTGTCACTCATATCTAATCAGGTTATTTAGACTGACCACAAAAAACAATATCTGACTAATGACTGAAAGATATCAACAACAATAGTTAGACCCCAAATGGGTAATATGGACAATTACCTATAACAAAGCCAAAATGTATGAATTTGCATTTTTTTTTTTTTTTTTTTTTTTTTAATTATAGATAATAAAGTACTCGTACAATGCATAATTTTAATTAATAATTAAAGAAAATTATATATTTGAAAGTTGTATATAATAAAATCAACACTACTAGCAATTCAAAGAAAATTGAAATATAAAGTATCCATTACTTTAGCTAAATCTTTTAAAAAAATTAAATGTCATTATAGACCCTAAAAAAACCCACAGAAAATATAATGTAATGCATTATTTCATTATGACTCCTTTAGATGATTGCAGGTAATTCATTAGAGTTCAAGTCTTCCACTTATCATGATTTCTGAACTATTTTTTAAGTATTTAAGAATATATAGAAGTCCAAAAATGCTTGTGTATGTTGATTTTTTTTTTTTTTTTTAAATACGTCCTCTACAGTTCCCTGGCCACTGCCCACCCACCATCACACAATGTCCTTTCACCATCTTATTTTGCTGGCCTTCCTCGACTCCTTTTTTTATCTCTTGTGGTCCACTCACAGCACATCCTTGCAATATGTTGTTAGTGGAATCTCCACTTGACGATATGAGACATCTCAGCTTAAGCATTTTATACTACATTTCAGTACCTGTAACCCGGTCTTTTCTTCTTAGTCTTAGAATTCTCCGCATGATTTTCTGCTGGGGATCATATTTTTTTTTTTCAAGTTTCCTAGAGAATGTCCATGTTTGAGCTAAATAATGTTCAGCCAAATACATCCATTAGTAACTTCAACTTTCATTTTTTTGAGAAATAGAAATATATATAGGGGAAGGTGTTGTACTTTTGACCACTTTCCAAAATTGAATTTTTTTTAGCTTGAATATTAAGGCTAAATTCATTTTTTTTATTTCATTGTAATTAGTATTCTATTGCATATCTATTTAATTTTTTCAAGGTTCTAGCTTTACGTTCAATATTTTTTATTAAGTTTTAAAAAAAAAAATCCTACAGTGGTCAAACTACATGTCACAACATGTAGTTGTGTCATTGACCATGGGGTGTTCCTCTGACCACGTAAAAACAACACAGCAGTGGAGAAAAAAATTGTATTCAGTAATATTATAATTAATTGTAAGTTTAATAAATACAGGACAAGGATGTCAACATAATAAAAAAGCTATTATTGATATTTTGTTATGCTTAATATGCTGAAAAATCCAGTCCAATCGATAAACGTTTTAACTGTCTAGCACCTCTTTGACTTGAATAATCCAAAGTAGGTTACACAAGCCCTCTAGTGAAGGAGCTAAAGATTAATTACACCAAAATTGATAAAATGTTGCTACATGCCGCACAGCCTCGGTGGTCAAAGGTAGAATATGGTCAGAGATACACCTTCCCCTATATACATGCAGCACTCTGTGCCAAGGATCATCGCTTCAATTTCCACTAGGGGTGATGGCTTTTCTTTGGAAAAAAGAAAAAGCATCAGCCCTATCCTGGCTAGAAAAGGGTGGTAGCCTATAGATAACCCATCCTAAAATTCTGAGTTAATTATAAATGGACATTAAAATTTAAATAATAATAATATATACATGCACTCTATGCATAGGCATGATGGTATTATAGCACTTATCATGCATTAAAAAAATTATTAAGATACATTTCACCAATACTGTAATCATTCAAGAAGAGTATGCTCCATATATCTTGAGAAAGAGCAGCAAAAACTGGATGTTTAAGAAACGTTCATAAATCGCTAAATTTAAAGTAGAACTCTGATTTCTGAATATAGTCTACTTTCAGTCTTTAAAAATATTGGTTTTAGAATCAGGTGCAATAGGCAGAATTTCAAGAAACCTTTAAATCACTCTATTACATAAATGCAATCAGTTCCCTATATGCTTTACACCATTTATGTGGGTTTATGTGGTTTCAAGGGTAAGCACTGATTATACTTATTAGAGGAATAAGTTTTGTTGACCCAGCGCTTCATCAGAAGCTAAATTTCAAAAGTGTCATTTAGTTTTTAATTATAATAATAGTTATAAATAAAAAAAAAAAAAACAGTATGTCAAACAAATATTTTGAAATACCATAACGTTACCGATACAAAAAGTATGTCTAAATATTCAACATTGAAAATAGAAATATTCCAAGATTGTAAATAAGCAAAGAACCTATAAGGTTCAAAATTAAACACCAAGTTTGGAAGTTTTCATAGTATTCCTGAGCTAAAACTGTAGAAGGCAAACAGTAGGATTAAATATCTGAGTATTTTTGTATTAGGTGGAAGGTGAAAAAATAAAAAACTCACTACACATTTACACCAACTTTATAGTAGTAACTGTGAAGTGAAGTTTTTTATTTTTTCACCTTCCGCCTAGTACAAAAATTCAAAGATTAAGTAAAGTGTCAGCTGAACAATCTATGAGTAGTTTGTGAAGAAAATATTAAGGCCAATTGCTTTATTTTCTTAGTGGAGTTTAGTTTGAAACTAGTGAAAAATGCGGCAGCCAATATTTCAAGTAATCAATCTTGTATCATCATCAGTCAGCATTATATGTAATGAGCAATTTATTTTAATTAAGCAGCTATATATGTGTAAACTATAAATTAAGTTTTATTCCCTCTAGCTGATTATTAACCTACTTTAATAAAATTTTTTAGTTCTTTGGAGAAGTTCCAAAATATATAAATAGAACATAAAAATCAGAAAACGATGCCAAATAAATTGAATATAAAAAAAAAACAACAAAACATAATTACAATATAAAAAATGTACTTACAATCAACAACTTGATCATAAACTCTTTCTTCACAAGTAATAACAATGTCAAATTTCTCTTTAGAAGCTTGAAATCTTTCAGGTCTTGCTTTTATCCTGCGATTCCTGTCTAACATATGGAGAAGCCCGTTTTGGGTATAGCTAGGAATCAAGTTCAGGAAGTGAAAAAAAAAAAAGTTTAATGACAAAAATAAAATTGAAAACGAGGGAGATTCTCAACATTGTATCCTTGGAAAGTTTACTTTCCAACAGAGATGTTGGAATATCAACCTCAATATAAATTTACTCACGCAATATGTCTGAAATTAATTCCATAAAACTCTGTCATATCTGACTATATGATTCAATCACAATATGATCAAGACAAAATTATTTACTTTGAGGTATGGTATTTAATCAAATACTTTACTTCCATTGAACTCCATTTGCCGATTTACACATTTAAATTCTACTCATTCTTTTCTTGTAAAAAAAATAATTAAATTCACCACAGTATTATAAATGTTCTGGAATATAGACAAATTCTGCCAATATATTATAATAATTATTTTGACAGAAATAAGGAGATTATTAGCTTCTGAATACCACAAAAACTCATCAAACGATAAACCAACTATATACCAATTATTAGCGGTGACTTTTAAAATTGTACTAAAAGGAATAAACAACGTCAAAAGTACAGTAAAATCAATTTATTCATTATAATTCATACATTAATTTAACATTAGTTATTTGTTTCTGTCTTCTCAGACTCCTGAACACCTGAAACCAAATAATGTTAAGAATATTTAGTATTTAATAAGTTAACAATATTTCAAGGATACAATGATTTATCTTTATTTTGAAGATCTTGATAGATTTCATCATAAGTACAACTGAAATCATAAACATTAGGTTTATCCACAGCTGTTCCGGGCAGTTTCACCTTATCCCCTGTGCCAAAGGACTTGACTTTAAATCCTTTCCGGCTAAAATCAAGAAAAAAAAATGCATGGGAAGCATTAGAGCATTAATGACTGAAAACTTCAATAACTAATAATGTTACCTGGCAAAAAAATATACCTCAGACAGGAATGTGCTTCCATACTTCTGTTCATATTACTTGAGCAGACAACAGCTATAGAAAGTGGAGATAATATAGACATATTATTCGGGGTGATGTTAAATATGAAAAGAATTTATCTATAGCCCCCCAATCATAAAATATAAAACCTGCAATCCATTAATATAAAATATTAAAAACTATATAAAAGTTAATTCATTTTTACGCTAACAATCGTCCTTAGTTGAGTTACTTAAAATATAAAAAATAATCACTGAAGTTCAACCCAATCGAAAAAGAACTGCCTCTAATTGAAGCTTTTCTAACCTACATACATAACCGCTCTCTAACTTTCCCTCACAGGTTACTTTTATCAGTGCTCTAAGCTGCTCTGATTACATAAAGAATGTAAAATATTTAAGCAAACAACTTTATCTCTCAAAATGATCAAATTTATCACATCGTTTTACTTATATTTTTTACGATAATTCACCAAAAAACAATTTTTTTTAATATATGACCTTTATATTAAAGGTTTAAGAGATATCAAGATTCAGTATTACTAAAAGTTAATTTTTGACGGCATAGTGATAAAAATTGTGAAAATACTAAAATCGCACTTATGAAGAAATAATGTAATTTAAACACTTAGGGATTTCATTCACCCCCCCCCCCCTCGCTCAAACGGAGAACTAGGCCCTGGATCTACGCTACTAACCAATTGAAATTTAAAAATAAACATCCCACTTGCATAAACTGCGTCCTCTTAGCTTTGACCAATAAAATACTTATCCCTACTGTGAGTTGAAAAGTTTAGAATAGATACTCTTAAGCGGCCCCTACACGGTCAGTAATAATGACATTATCAGTAATGTCATTACTATTCAACTCTCGTCATTCCATATCATCATTACAATGTACACCTTACACCGTCATTCCACGGATCATTTTTAATGTCATTACTTTTCTTCAGTATGCATTGTGATCTCCGTGACAGAAGCGTTGAAGTTGATAATGGATCCTCGCAAAGTCGCCTGTGTAGCTATAATTGCGACACTAGCCACAAAAAAACTTGTGAAACGTTCGCAAAGGCCTTAATGTGACACTTAGGCCCAGCGCACACGGTGAGACTGTTTTGCAACTCCAGTTGCAAACTAGTTGCACGCGCAACTGTTTTTCGACCTCGGCAATGTATTTCAATGGACAGGCGCACACGACGCAACTGGTTTTTGACGATTTCAAACTAACCTGAAACCAAACATATGTTAAGGCCCATCGCACACGATGCAACTCGTTTGCAACTCAAGTTGCACGCGCAACTGTTTTGCGACCTCGGCAATGTATTTCAATGGACAGGCGCACACGACGCAACTTGTTTTTGACGATTTCAAACCAGTCACATGCAACGCAACTGCAACCGCGGGCCCACGGTTGCAGTTGCGTTGCATTTGAGTTGTACGAGACTTTCGTTGGACAGCCTTGCATTCTATCGATATTTGTGGTTGCTTAGTTACATGAAGGTTCATTTATTACATATGTTATTCAGCTATGTTATCTTGGGTTATCAGTCCAGGCAACTAATGCTTGAAAACAGCTATAGGTGGAAATTTTTGGAACACAATTTTTAACGTCGTAACTTTGTTTGGGCTGGATAGGAGGTGAACATATCAAAAGTCCTCGCCCCTAGCCATTAAGCAGGGGGAGGGGGCTTTAGAAGGTCCCATTTTTCGGGTTTTCACTTATATCCGGAAACATGACTATTCTATAACAAATAAAAGATGATTAAATTTCCTACAAGTTCTATTCTATAAAGTTTTTCTAGATATCGTTAGTTTTCGAAATATCCGCTCGTGAAAGTCTGTCATTTTGGGAAAAACACACATTTTTTTTCTATTTTCGACCGGATATCTCTTCAACGATGAACCCAAAAAATAAATTGCGGCTACAGGGTTGTAGGACAGTCCATTCGCTTCAATAATATATATTACTTTACTATTTTATGTATTTTCCTTCAACTGTGAAAACAGTTTTAGTGTTCTTTGTGATATCCTGCAACAACTGTCGACCAATGAACCGTTCAATTTCTCACCATTTCCAGTCATTGTATTGTCCAAAATATTCTCCATTATGTAAGTACTGGACGTATGAATAGTACGAAATACATAATTTTGGGCCTCTGACCAATTATTCACACTCATTTATATAACTTCTTGACCATTATATAGGCAATGGTTTTGTTAAGACCAAGTGAGTGCGTGTATAATGTTTGAAATAAAATACATAAAATAGTATTGTAATACATATTATTGAAGCTAATAAAATGCTCTACAACTCAATAACCGATATTTATTTTTTGGGTGCATTGGTGAAGAGATATCCGGTCGAGAATAGAAAAAAGTGTGTTTTTTCCCAAAATGTCAGACTTTCAAGAGCGGATATTTCGGAAACTAAAGATACCTCGAAAAACTTTATGAAATAGAACTTGTAGCGTCCTTGCTAGGACGCAGGGTTTCCGAGATATAAGTGAAAAGTCGAAAAATGGGAACTTCTAAACCCCCCTCCCCCCCGGCTTAAAGGCTAGGGGCGAGGACATTTGATATGTTCACCTCCTATCTAGGCCAAACAAAGTTACGAAGTCAAAAATTGTGTTCCAAAAATTTCCATTTGTAACTGTTCGTTGCCTGGACTGTATGTAAAGGCAGTTTTAAGTAAAGTGTATTTGAGCCATGTAGCCAATAACAAAATGTGCCATCAAGAACTTAACGTGAAGCAATTTTTTATTTAAAAACGGATGTCGGATTCGTTTTTAACATAAAAAAAAAACCTAAATTCAAATTTTGTGAATATCACAAAAAAAAGAGAAAAAAAAAGGTATTTTAAATTTCACTAAGGGGGAGGGCCATTATAAGTTAGTTAAAGATTCAAGAATCCGCCCATATTTCAAAGAATATTTACCCGATTCAAACCAAATTTGGAGGGTCTATAATCTGACACATTTCCTTCCAATGAGGGTGTTTCTACGTGTTCTGGGATTGACGTTATATGCAAAAAAATTAACATTTTATTTTTATTTTGAGAACCATTTTTTGCAAGTACATTTTGAGATAATACAATACTCATTTATATGATGATGGTCATTTATTGGTTAGAACAAGGAGTCTTTCTTCTTTTTAAGGATTTCAATGAATTAAAAATGGGATTATCTCAAGAGGAGATATTGAATTTCAAAACGTCACGTTACTTTTTCGCTTACAAATTTGTAGTCTCCTTCAGACTGGGAAAAATCATTAGTTTTTGTTTTCAAAGATATTCACCACATTTATGTTTTTTGGGGTGCTTATTTCTGCTATTATTTTTGGTCTAAAATAATGTATAATGCTAGTTTACTTGAAAACACAAACATATTTTTGAATTTATTTGACGTAATATAAATTATTGTTTAACGATTATATTTTACTTTTAATCTAGGAACTCTATAAAACAAATGGATTGGTGAAAGAATCATGTCGATATAATTTTTTTAACTCGATGAAAAAAGCACTTTCAACTTATTTTATTTTATTTCTCGGCTCCAAGGCGTATTGGACGGAACGCTCGGACACGTCGACTGTTTTTCTGTGTACAATCACCAGAATAAAAATAGTTCATATTGGTGACCCCATCGCTGTATACTCCCCTTGTGAGTCTGACATCGCAAGTTTTTTTTTTTTTTTTTTTTTTTTTTTTTTTTTTTTTTTTTTTTTTTTTTTTTTTTCTTTTTCTTATTTAATTTGGATGCGTCGACTGCTGTGGTCATTGGCACCTCTGACATCGCATGTTCTTACAAAGAAACACGTAACTCACTAAATAAACAAACCACTTGCGAAACTGTTGGGCAATTGATTTACAACAAGCCAATATACTCGCGTGTTTTGTTTTAGTTAATAAATAATTTTATACGCGACTGGTTTGCAACTCGAGTTGCAGAACAGTCGCGCCTTTTGCTGAAAAAAGTTGCAAACTGGTTTCAGACGCAACTAGTTTGCAACTCGAGTTGCAGAATAGTCTCACCGTGTGCGCTGGGCCTTATCCTTCCAATCGAGGCGTTTCCAAGTGTTCTGGGACCGAGGTTATGTGCAAAAAAGTTTACATTTTATTTTTACTTGGATAACCATTTTATGTGCCCAGCGCACAAGGTGAGACTGTTCTGCAACTCCCGTTGCAAATCAATTCACGCAAGTTTCTGTTTTTTTACCTCGGCAATGTATTTGAATGGGGAGGCGCACACGACGCGACTGTTTTTCGACGACCTCAAGCCAGTCTGAGACCAGTCATATACAAGTATGGGCGGTTGCAGTTGCAGTGCAGTTGTGTTGTACGACACCATGTGGTGTTTTGCAGGTCTTTAAGACTGAGACAGTTCTTTAGCTGCTTCAAATAGTCTAGAGTTCACATTCTAGTTGAAATACGGGTGAACCTGTGTTCTACGCATTCTTCAGATTTGATAATAGTTATCAACGTCTTCTTCGCCTTAGGCTGGCATAGCAAGCTCATATGGCCATGCCAAGGCCTCGTCTTTTACTGCACCATAGCCGCAGCTGATTTAAAATATACCCAATACACTCATGTATGGACAGAGGTTTGGTTTCAGGCGCAACTGGTTTAAAATGGTAGTTGCAGAGCAGTCAGTGTGTGCGTTGGGACTTATCAATTTGCTTTCATTGGAACCAACACTGCCGAAAATTCAAGTACCGTTTACTCATACTGCGTCATTGGATTTTTGTGCGTAGAACATTAATGAGGCTTTTCAAAGGTGACCTTCACCTTACCACGATTTTTCAACCGTTTTCGAGATCTTTACCCAGACTGTTCGTACCTGTTAATACTATAATATGTTATTCAATCTTCTCTTACAAAGGCAAACATAATCTTTTTTTTTTCGTGGTTAAAAATAAATAATAAATAAATGTGAAAAGCCTATACATGTGAAAATATATATATTGCCTTGAGAATGTCATCATTCGGTTCTCAAAATCCCCTTTTCAAACGTATTCAGAATCATTTTGCTCGAAAAATACTGTTCCCTTTCCAAATTTTTTTGATTAACGTACTTGATATTTTTTGATACAAACTATTTTTGCGCCAAATTTCATCAAACTCGGACCACCTTCGTAGTTAGCAAACAGACAAATGAGTGGCTTAATATCAAAGACGGACATCTGTAAAAAAATCGAAATTTAGTTAGCAGTGGATTCATATAGGTTTTTGTCTGCTCTTTTCAATGATGCAATTAGCTTCTGTAAAAATCGGACGTAAACATGTAATTTCTGGCTTCAAAGTAGATGCTTTGTTTCAAAAACGGACTCCTGCTGTGGAGGTTGCTTTCATAAACGAACATCTACCAATCACCCAATGGGTTCAAAGGTAATTTTCACTAATTTGTTGAGTGGTAATATATCAGAAACAGAACAATATCAATTTCAATTATATAAGCCTAATTATGAAGTAAATATTTTCAAAAAAATATTCACTATAACTTGCACAACATAAAAGGTGATTTTCTCAACATTTAGAAAATGCCAGGTGTCCATCTTTGATATTAAACCACTCAAATAAATCCACTTATTTATATACAAACTTGAAGGACTAGAGTGCTCGTGACCCATATGCCATGAAGCGGCGTTTTTTTTTTGTCTTCATAAATCATATAAACTATTTTGAAGACATAAAAAAAGAAAGTAAAATTAGAGTAATAGAATAAATTCGCGTGTGTATCCAAACAATTAAAGTAACCAGAGTGGTTTATAAAATATAGATAATGCATTTATACTGTACTGGAAGCACATTTGAAGGTGAATAGCTAAAATTAAGGGTAAGAAATAAAGCAGCCGACACAAGTAGCGAGGAAAAACGTTCATTTTACGTAGATATCATTTAATTTAGACAACATAAGCGCGCGCTCTTTCCTTCCTGAAAGTATATTTTATTAAAGTCTGTACTTTATAAAATATTTGCATCTGATTGTCTATTGAAAGAAAGTTGTTAATTTCCGAAGTAGTGATTCTGAAATAGGTATTTCAAATTCAGTACTTATGTAAGCACTATACATTCATTATAAATTTAAATAATAATTATGAACAAAGCATTATTAAATTAGTGGACTCATAGAATGTAACCCTTCTTTTGTACAATTATTTTATAGTTTTTTTTTTTTTTTTTTTTTTTTTTTTTTTTATTGAATATTTACAATCTGTATACATATGACATATAATACAATAAGTAAATAAATATCTCCTAATCTATTGCACAAGGAAGAACAGAGGGGAGAAGGCAGCCAATGCTGACACTCCCTATATTTTTTAGTAACGTCATATGCCAAAGAGGTAGAATTTATGAATTCACCTTGTGTAGTGCCATCACACATATCCTCTATCGTATTTACTTAATCATTCCTGCACGGGACTAAGTTTTGAGTCTTTTTAAAAGTTCAACTCAAATAACTAATGTTTGGAAGATAGTGCATATGTAATTTTGTTGTTAATGATATGGCTGTTTGTATAGCACTGATTGGAAAAGAAGTAAGCTTTCGTCTATTTACGTTTAACGCTATTTTCTATACTAAATATTCAATTTTATTTTTTGACATTATTTATTTTATTTTTTTAGAATGCACCTAAGTACATAGCATGTTTGGAGTATGATAAAGAACTAGATTTTCACTATAAAGTCCACACTTCTCTGGATATTATTGAAGAAAAGTTGAATTCCTCTGTTAAAACCGTTGCTGATACAAGAGAACTCTACCTAGGTCTTCTATATGCAACAGAAGAACACAAAATGTATCCTTTGTCCAAAATAACGAATTGTATACTATGGTTAATTAATTTCCTATCAATACTCCTTGTGCTTTCATTCTTTAATACTATCATAAAATTCTATTTCTTTGAATACAATGTTAATATTAATTTTTACCAGTGTCAAACATTATCAACGAGATTAGCATTTTATTATTTCCTTCCAACGTAATAATCATTTCCTTATTGAGTTTGTTTGTGCTCTGACATATTCTAAATTTTACCATTCGATGAATTTAAAACTACATCAGTTTAGGTCTTATACTTGAAAGGCCTCTAAGAGTATAAAAATATATGAGTCAATTTATATTTTAGGTAAGTTGTTTGAACAAATTTTCTTGTTTACTCTTTCTAATGAGTTATTTTCCTTATTTGTCAATAGTTTTGGTTATGTTACAAATACAAGGATTAAAATAGTAATAGTAATTGATGCAAATCACAGCTCTCTCAGAGACAATGAAATACGAGCAGTAAGTATTTATTTTTACTTTATCGCCAAAAAACATAAAATGGAAACTTTTGGGAGATTTATTTTTATATAGCTGAAGCATTCTATGTCCAATACGAAAATACATTTTGTATTCGCTGCTTCCAAGACAATTGTTTTCTGTTGATTTGAGAACTAATAGTAGAGGAGGGTTTCAATCTGGTACCATGTTTCTTAATACAAGTATGGTCCCCTGTTACATTTTTTTTTGTGCCAGATACTTAGTTTTATAAGTTTTAGGTGCCACGGAGAATAAATCAACTAGCATGTTTGCTGTATACTAGTTTAACATAAGAATTATATCGAGATTAAATTCATGTTAATATATTTTACCCAAATTTTCATTGGTTTCATTAATACTCATACAAGCTGACAAAGTAATTTTTTTCTTTTTTTCATATTTTTCCCAGGAGGCTTAAAACTCAGTTTACATTGACAACAGTGTAAACACAATTGAAAGAAGTATTTAGCCAATTCGATAGTCAAATTAATAACATTTTATGTTAACTATTTTAATAAATAAAGTTTTCCTTCCTCCCTATCTTTAGTCAAGTATTGAAATTCATTTGCTACAATCTCACTTGCCTGAAAAGCTTCCATAAACCTAAGCATAACAAAATCAGACAGAGTAATATGGCTGAGTATTGTTGAGTACAGTAGGACCCCCATTATCCAGGGTAATGACGGGGAGGGTGGTCCACGGATAATCGAAATCTCCGGATAACCGAAACAATATTTTATTGACTAAATGTGCTGGATTATAAAGAAAAACTGTGTACAAGATGTCCTATGAACCTTTTTATTTGTATTGAGAAATGTTTATGTAAACATTTAATTAATTAATAATTTGTATAAGTGCAAAAATAAAATCAAGTTCAACTCAGCGCGTTTTTGCATAAACCATTGATAGACAGCATGAGTTAGGTCTTTTTATGAAGAGGTCTTCATCGCTCTTCTAGAACACATTGTTTGGGCCGACGTCGAGACCAAGTTGGAAATGTCTTTTTTCTTATTCACAATATCACAAACTGTTTGTTCGCTAATTCCGAATTCGGCGGACAATGTTTTAACACTTTCACCTTTTTCTTTTCGGTTTATAATGGTTAATTTTTGTTCTAAAGTTAACACAATGCTTTTTCTTTTTGAGCCATTTTAATTTTTATGTATGTACTCGAGTGAAGAGTTAAAAGCCTAACTGAGGAAATATTTCCTTGGTAGGCTAACAGCCCAGTAGTGGATTCATAGAAAGTTAAAACGTTTCAGTTCCAAGAATATGAAAGAAATTGAGATGCTTCCAGAAATATGGAATCATCACATTTTTTCGAAAACATTGCTATTTTTCCATTCGTTAGTTTACAATGTATGTAATTAATTTAAATTCATATTTATGTACATAATCGTCATTACATGCATACAAATATTTAATACATAATTATGAAATCAAATGCTTTAGTTGAAAAAATAAAAATAATGCAATAAATATGTTTATATGTACATAATATTTAAAGAAAGAATAAAAATAAAAATTTCTCCATCAAGACCCCGGTTAATTAGAATCCCGGATAATAGAGTCCCAGATAATGGAGGTCCTACTGTATAATATGTAAATTTTACCAAAGCCTTTGCATGAGCCATTGGCCTGATCAGTCAAGTTAAATACCTTGATTAATCCTTAACATTTCCTGTCAACGTAATGTAATAAATCTGACCAAATTAAACTATACTTTTTTATGTATTAAATAACATCCAATTGTTTCAGTTGTCAAGTATGATTGATTTCTTGAATTTAATCATTATGGTGACTAAAATTATACTTGATAGTTAAGCTGAGATTTTGGTCTATAATGCTACTTGTTTTTATTGTCCAAATTAATAATGATAAGAAAAGGCTAGAAATCTGCTTATTCATAATAAAGTTTAATCAGATTCAATCAGAGCAAATTTCTAGGCTTTTGTAATGTCAGAACTCTAGAAGTAAATGCCAATTACCAGTCTCATGCATGAAACTCCATCATTAATATAAAATAAATAGTCTCTTTTATTGATAGAAGTAACACTTGTTTTAACTAACTCTAATATTCAAATAAGAACAAAGCTTTACATTAAGTTGTTATTCTATTCTGGCAGCACTAGCCAAGTCCCTATTAGAGGATACATTGGGCATAATCCCCAATCACATCTATGGTCACTGAGTGCTAATCATCCATTCACACTGTTTCGTTATATACTTAAGACTATATTTTCAATTCTTCAATGAAGCGGGACACACTAAATAAATAAAATATTTTCAATTCTATCAATTCATTTTCTTCCATCACTACAGCCTTCTTTCCTCTTCATCTTATTTATCTATCTAAACCATAGAACCTAAGGTTAGAAGGGAACTTATAAAAACTCAAGAGATTATAGCATATATAAGCACTTTCTCTTCATGTTGCTTCCTTTTTCTTTCTTTTTTTTTTTTTACCATAGTAAAATACACAGCCTTTACTTGAACATCTCCTTTTATATGTAGAAGGGACATTCAACTGGTGAAAAGTTTTAAGGGATTGTTTGTTTGCATTATTTTGTAGATGTTCAGAAATTTGCATGCTGCGTACGCTGATGTTGTCTGCAACCCTTTTTACATTCCAGGTGAACCCATAACTTCAAAGTAAGTTTGACGTAGTTTTTCTTTACTTTATTATTTATTCATATTCAAATAGTAAATTGTAATTCACTTTTGTAGGAAATTTCACAACATTGTTGAAGAAATGATGCTTACAAAGAAAGGTTGAATGAAAACTACTTGTCTTCATTTGTTATTGTTGAGAATAATTTATTTTGGCTGTATTTATGTAAATATTATTATGTATTTTGTTTTAATTATCAATAAATATATACAATTTTCTTTTAAATTTTTATAGAACTTTTTATGTTTTCTTAAAGCGTCATAATCTCAAAATAATAAAATGTATTCATAATTATAAGATTTAATATGATTATTACTATTAAATTATTTTGAAATTTATTTTAATTTTTTTTTTAACTACAAAGTCCAATTTAATAAGTTTTTATCTGAGATGCTCCTCATGTTTACTTCTCTATTTCCATGGTTCTGTTTTTGAACCATTGTCAGCGTTTTTTATCTATATTTTAAAATTATATTTATAAATAACTCAGGTAATCGGGACTAGTTATCTACAAGTTACCTCCCTTTTCCAGCCAAGACAGGGCACTTTCTTTTCGCTAAAGAAAAGCCACAAAAAAAAAAGTAATCATTTCTGAAAGGAAGAACTTGCTTATTGGTATAGAGGGTGGGCCAAACAAGAACTCAAAGATCAATAGAAGAGATCAGACGTAGTCCAATTTTTGGAGCTCAGTAGACTTAGACGGGCATATTGCTTGAATGGTTGAGAATGTCATGAGTTACTGCACAGATCAATACATACTGGAAGATCTCGGATTTGTTGGAGTGAGAGTGTGGCTTGAGATGCCCGGTTAAGATGTGGTGAACTAGTAAGCAGCATCACAGAACAACATCAGCAGATCGAAACAACTGGCTAGAGGCCAGGGCTCATTAGCCAGGTTTATCATCCGTTAAATACAAGTATTAGGGGGCTAGTTTGTAAAGATCCTTCATAATTATCATAAAAAAAAGACTCAACTTTCATTATAATCTCATTTATTCAAAGCTAAAACATGGGCTTGAAAATACCTTTCTTTGTTTTTATAATTGGAAAAAAAAAAACATAGCGTTTTCTATTTATTGATTAAAACTCAAAAATCCTAAAATTAATTGCCAGCTTGACTCTAAAAAAACATTCATGAGTATTTCAGATTTTTAGATATCACATATCTCCCATATCCGGCATCCCACCACCACCACCTAGACCTGGTATTCCGGGACCTTTGTCTTTCACTGGTATCTCGGCGAGAACTGCTTCTGCTGTGGTCAAGAGAGAAGCCACACCTGCTGCATCTATTAATGCAGTTCTAACTACCTAAAGGATTGTAAATTAATTTATATATGTTTCAAATAAACTTTTTAATTACCTATAAAAAACTGTAATAGGTACCTTTGTTGGGTCAATTATTCCTTGTTCCATCATATTAACATAATCATCTTTTTTTGCATCATATCCTGTTTCATCCGATGAATCCAAAATCTAAGAATATATATTTATTAGTTTTTAAGAATTCATAGTTAGGATACCCTTATAATACTAATTGGGTTTAGATGTGATAGTACGAGAGCTAGCAACGCACTTTTCATCAAGTGTTTTATGCATCTTGAAATTTTGCTATAATGTACATCAGAGTTGGGCAAACGTTAGCGCGCGCTAAAAACTGACACCTCTCCGCTAATTTAGCGAAACTGTAGAAAGCCAGCGCTAATAATTAGCGGTTAGCGGCGGCAGTGCGCTAACCGCTAATCTATTTATGAAATATCGTAATTGCTAATAGCTTAAGCTATAGTTACAACTTGTAACTATAGCAATTACGATATTTCATAAATAGATTAGCGGTTAGCGCACTGCCGCCGCTAACCGCTAATTATTAGCGCTGGCTTTCTACAGTTTCGCTAAATTAGCGGAGAGGTATCAGCTTTTAGCGCACGCTAACGTTTGCCCAACTCTGATGTACATCTTGGATATATAAGAAGGTATATATGTGTTACTGCGCATAGGGGAAAGGTACAAAAAAATATTTCCCAAAAATTGAGTTTTATTCAGAAGCCAACTATCTTTAATGTAAAATTAAGACAATTTTACAATGAATAATAAATATGGCAGATACTTTTAAGGGGTATTAACACGTAAAAAAAAAAAAAAAAAAAATTTATTGTTTTTATTCTAATATTAAATGAGTTTTATTCGTGCTGCCATTAAAACCGGAACAGCTGTACAAGATCATTTGAGCAAGAACCAATGAGAGCACAGAAAACAACCAACACTGCGCGGTCGACTCATGCACTCTTACGTTTACGCGCAGTGTATTGCAGTCTATCATAGGCAACATTTATTTTTATATTTCCTGATAATTAAGCCCTACAAAAGTGTCTGTCCTTTTGCAACTATTTTCAAATATGTTGTTTTGTTTTTTTTAATTTACATTTTAACCCCCTTAAAAGTGCCTGCCTTATTTATTATTAATTTTAAAATTGCCTTAATTTGTAATTGTTTTCATTAATAATAGGTGGCTTCTGAATAAAACAATATTTTTGGGCAATATTGTTTTGCACCTTTCCCCTATGCGCAGTACCTGGTGTTCCAAGGTATGTCCAGGAAACACATACTTACCTTCTTATCTACCCAAGAGGTACACTATAGCAAAATTTCAGGGTGCATAAAACGCTTCATGAAAAGTGCGTTGCCAGCTCTCTGACTATGAAGTGATGTAGCTAAATCAGTTTCATTTTAATACTGATTTTATTACAAGCCCCCCCCCCCCCCCAATACTAATACGAAAATGTTTTAATCTATTAAAACTTTAAGTGATCATTATCTTTGCTAACCTATTGGCAAAAATATTTTGTTTGTGTTCATTATTGCCTTGCCAATTGAAGATCACAATTAATTTTTTTTTTCAATTTAAATATAAATTAAAGCAAAGGACATGTATGAAATGAAACATTTATTTAAATTGCCAACTCTAAAACTGACTAAAGAAGATTCATTCGTATACTGTTTATAGCATATATTTTTGTTTTTGCAAATGATTATTTTTATTCACACCTGAAAAGGCAAGGAATGTATCTCTAAAAGATAATTTACACTAAAAAATGTGAGCAGCTGGAGAAACAGCAGTGAATCAGTAAAAATAAAGACCAAACAACAAAAATTGAAACTATTTGCCAAAGGTATGACAAGTAGTAGATAAGGCTGTTGTACGAGTATGTTTTCATTTCTTTTTTTTTTTTTGATTTTATTTCTGGGAGGTTGATTCATAAAAATGTTGTGACTTTTTGTATAAAGTTCTTATTAAATGAGTATTTTCAACAGTCATCATCAGAGCTAAAACATATCGTCCCTAGCATGTCGAACTATCGAATATGAAAAATATTGTTTTTCATATTCGATACTTTTCTCTTGCATAGTGGACGATACAACTTGTCACAACTCTAATCCCTTCAGAATAGCCGGAAATGCCTTAAATGAAGTATAGAATAATACCATTTTTTAATATAATACAATGTATTGAATATGTTTGTTTGCTAGTTTCCTCCGATTTTCATATTTGATAGTTCGACATGGTAGTGACAATATATTAAAGGAATGTTAAACATATTAAAAATAAAATGAAACTGTGAGGTTTATAAAGAGCTTGAATATCAACTTTCATGAAAATGTTAAAACAAAATATTTAAAATACGTGACTTTAAATATCATTTAAATGTGGGTAAATTAGTTGGGCACAATATGTGCCAAGTTTTGTTGGTATAAATAATACAGAAAGTGGTGAAAAAATGTATATTAGATCATGACTTAATTTTCCTTAAAGTGCTTGGAGCCCTTTAGAATGTAATTATTCATTAATAAATATTGTTGCCTTACTTTGTTAACTACGAGGGATTCATCAGCTCCTGCATTCTTGGCTATGACCATGCATGGTACTCTCAATGCTCTTGTGACTATTTCAATTCCTTAGAAAAGAAAACTAAATTGAATTGACAAAAAATGAGAGTTTATAATAACACTGAATCATTAACCTATGGGCCTGAATATTTAAATGCCAAAAATTTTATAATAAATCCGATCTTTATAGCGGCCATCATTTAACGAAAACTGGCCAAGTTGGACATTTTTTTTGGAGAGGGAGGGGGTATTTTTTTTTTTTAAATAATTATGATTAATATGGTCATTTATTCAATACCTGTTTTTTGATCAGAATTTGCTGGTTCTAATTCTTCCAATGTAGCTATACATCTAAGGAGAGCTGTACCACCTCCTGGAACAATTCCTTCTTCGATTGCAGCACGAGTTGCGTTTAATGCATCATTAACCCTGTCTTTCTTTTCATTTACTTCAACCTATGAGCAAATAATTTATCTCAACTTTTACTGCGCTAGGAATTTATCTTCTACTTTTGGTTCTATTATTCTTACATACTGCTCTTGAAATTGTATATTTATTCCCAAAAAGAAGTTTTAAATAGAAAACTCCATAGACTTGTAGTTGACCCTATTAGTTTTGCTCAGATGAAGCAAAAGTAATAGGCTCAATCCTGGTCAGAAAAGGTGGTAACCTTTAGATAACACATCCTAAAACAACCATTAAAAATGATATATTTTCTTTTATTTGGGTGCATCGATTGCTATGGTCATTGGCACAAAAAAAATGGGATATTAAAATTAAATAAAAGACTGTCAAGCAGGAGCTACAGAACTAAGCACATTTAGCAAGAATGTGTTAAAATAACCTATATAATTTATTTATTAAAATTTTCATGTCCATTACTAAACAGAACTGCTTTTTAGTACGAGTCATAAAAGGTTAGCATCCTTTTCTAGCCAGGATAGGGTTGATATCTTTTCTTTTTTCTAATGGAAAGCCATCTCTTCTAATCAAAATTTAGGCGATTAAGTGCTCCCGCCTTAGCCCTCTCAGCCATCAAGGCTTGTAACCTATATAAATTGAAAATAAACAAATAGTTCTGCTACTTTATATTTCTAATGAAGAGCTGACTCAATTATTAATTTAACTTATTTTTGGTCTAATCCCCGACTTCTGAAGGGCCAATTTTGCGTATTATTACAACAAATGGAGCATAGTAATGACCACATTATCTTCCTAGTGTGCCATATGGTCAAGAATCAGATACTTCTACTGTATCTGCCCCTTCTGGGCCCTTGTGGCCTGTTAAGTAACTGTCCAACACATGTTCCTCGTTAGTTGGACATAACATTTAATTTGTAAATAAATGTGAAATTAGTAAAAAAAAAAAAAAAATGTGAAATGGTTCCCGGAATACATGGTTTAGCATCCACCTTTATGACTTGTACAAAGTTGTAGTCTAGTATTAAATATTTTAAATTTACTTACAAATTAGATAAGATGGAAGAAATCTGATTGCAGATTCTTATTCTACATTAAAAATTCTTCAAGGTAAAGCTATTATAAATTTTGAGACGCCTTTACTATGGCCGTGAGGCAACATTACATTGCAAATTTATAACAATTTTCCGGCAAGTAATTGCCTTTGAAGTCATATATCTCTGCATATGCTCAATGGATATTAGTGGAAGTGGGGTTGTTTTAAAGAGAATTTAATGCCCTACAATTTTCATTCTTTACTTTTTTTAATTAAGTAAATAGGGACTTCGTTTTTAACCAAAATTTGATGAAAAACACTGTTTTTTGTTTTCCCCGTTTTTCTAAAATTGGAGGGTGATGCAGGAAAACGGGTGGCAACTCAAGAACGTGGTCATCGAGATCTAGAAATGCTATATAGATCTCTTGGGACAAAAAAAAAAAAGTTCAATTTTGTAGACCAGTGTAATTTAAGTTAAGGTCATACACATCACGTCTCCGTTCTGTCTTGTATCAGAATCACAAAAAATATGTTTTCATGACGAAAGAAGAAATATGTTCAGTGACTGAAGGTGTATTCACACCCATCAGTAACCGAAGCATCATGAAAACATATTTTTGCTGACCGATACTAGACATAACTGATGGAGCAGAGTGATGTGAATGGACATTAAAACCCACCCGCTTCAGATGGAGCGATGTTACTTGTTTTTTATGGGCATGCTATTCAAATTTTGTGATGAAAAAATAAAAATTGTGGCCACTATCTTGTTAACTAACACTCGAACACATATATATGTACATAAAGACATTTTAAGGTTGTTTTGTTTCCTCGTAGGTAGCATAGATGAAGATTTTAAGAATTTTTTCAAATATTATTTCATGAGTGCAATTTCAGTAGCTGCATTTCCTTGTAGAGTGGTAAATTTATTAAAGAAACAATTACCTCACTGCAGCCTCCAACTTTCAAGATAGCTACACCAGCAGTTAAACGAGCCAATCTTTCTTGAAGTTTGTCTTTTTCAAAATCACTTTTTGTTATTTCAAGTGCTGCCTTTAGTTCACTAATTCTTTTTTCAACTTCTTCTTTTTCTCCTTTTCCCTATGGAGATATTTTAGTATAGTCAGTTTATTATTAAAATATTGCTTTACATTAGATATTAGAAATAAAATTAAAAATTGTTTTTTACTCTTATCTTTTCTCAGATTGATTTATAAAGTATTTTGTGGTGCATTCCATAATTCCTCATTAAAATTAATCTTAAAACTGTGACCAGCTTGTCTTATTTCTTTGAATTTTGGCTCAATATTACTTTGTTTTACCTAAAAGGTCAATTTTGTAAACTAGAACAATTGACCTAATTGCACCAATTTTCATTTAATTTATTAAAAAAAAATATGGAGAAACGTTGTTTCATTTATAGTCATTTTAGAACTGTTTTTTTTTTTTTGGTGATTCGATTACTGAGGCCATTAACACCATTTAGTACTCTTGTATTGATATTTTTTATATGAATGAATGAATATTTTATTGCTCTTAAAAATTTACAATTTTATAACAAGGAGTCTACCACTCTAAATTAATATTGATAATAATAAGAAATAAATTTATAAATATTACAAATTAAATCTAAATCAAGTAAAATTATCTAATAGAAATTCTTTGATATTTTTATCCAATATTTACATTATATACAATAAACATCTTTACTACCCTAATAATAAAACCCTACTACTTCAAGAAAAATTATAAATAAATAAGATAAGGCAACAAAAAATAATAATAATAAAAAAATCTAAATTCAAATGTAAACTGTATGATGAAAACAATCTTTACTAATATCTTCTTTTTGTCGGACCAACATCCTCATTTATATATATAAAATGCATTACTCTATAAAGTGCTTTATTAAGTTTACTTTAAGGAGGAGAGATTCTTCTTTTGTTATTACAACTTCCCCAACGCCACCTAAATGTTGCTCCTGGCACTCTTCTATTCTTAAGCCAGCTTCATCTCCGAAAACAGTGGAACCTGTGAAACATAACAGGCTGTGTAATCTTTTTTTTTTTTATCAGAAAATTACAAATGTAACTCGTAATATCAGTCCTTTTTTGACCTTCAAAATTTAATTGAAATTAATTTTCCATTATCACAATTAGAAATAAATTCTAAGAAGCTGAGCCTAAGCAACCTTCCAGTTTGTACTGATCTTATTCAATTTTTTTATTTTGATCTTATTTAATTATCATGTGTACGCTTCACATACCTTTGTAATAGTAAGTTCACTCACTTATGAACTAGTATTTAATTCTATTCCATGCTTAATTTGGTCATTTCATTGTTTAGTTTTAAATTAGTCATTTGCTGTTATTTTATTTCATAATTATAAATTATAATTACTTCATTTACGTTTATTATTATACTTATTTGGTCAATCTTGTTTATCATTGGTTAAAATACAAATTCATTTTGAAAAAAAATGAAGTTTTTTCAACTATTATGATCAAACCCAAACAATTTCTGTCTTTCTAATCTTGACAGTCGACAATCTCTTCTGAGTTAAAACTTAGAAGAAAGCGATTACATTATTACCTTAGAAGAAAGGCGAATAAGTTTTTCCATAAAATAAACGCTTATCTATACCTGGATGAAAAAAAACAAACAAAAAAAAAAACTATTTGTTATCATGCTCAAAATACTTCAAACAAACTGTTTCATTCAAAAACAAAAAATTGTACCTGTGGCAACAGCTATATCCTTCAGGATAACTTTCTTTTGCTCTCCAAACCCTGGAGCACGAATCGCTACTACATTTAAGCCTATCTTCATCCTTAAAACAAAAATAATAATTTAATTTTATATATATATATATCTTGAGTTAAAAAAAAAATTAGTGTTCAGTTAATATATCAAATCCTCATACATCGATGATCATACTCTGTATGATTAAATGAATCTATAAAAGAACAACGAATTGATGAAATATTGCAATTTTTTTGTCAGTTTCTCACCTGTTAATTACAAGTACTGATAATGCTTCACCATCAACGTCATCAGCAATAATGAGTAAAGGCTTTTTCTTTCTATTTATAAGTTCTAAAGCAGGGAGAACTGACTGAATCGAAGACAATTTTTTTTCAGATATAAGTACCATACAGTCTTCATACTCCACTTTTGCTCCTTTAAAAAGAATCAGCATAAACAGTTCAATAAAACTAGGTGAGTCAATGTAATAACATATGAGCTCCTTTTACCTCCATATTTTACCTTTTGCTTTATTAATAAAATATGCTGAAATGTAGCCCTTGTCTAACTTCATTCCTTCTATTACTTCCAATTCATCTTCTAATGTTTTTCCCTCTTTGACTGTAATAACACCATCTTTCCCAACCTGAATTTTATTTGTTTATTTTATTATTATTGTTGTAATTTACATATTCTAAAATCGTTATCATGTAAAGTTTTACTGTACATTAACATAGTAAGTATTTCCTTTTGGTAAATGCATAAAGCAATAAAAAAAAAAAAAAAAAGACAACAGTGAATCTAAGGAAGATGTATATCTGGTGTAGAAGATTACAAGAAAGAATATGGAATTATAAAATGTCATATAGCAGAATAATCATCCATTACCCTTACACACAAAACTTACCAAAAATAAGATGAGGATAATTTAAACCTAGTTAGTATATCAATCATAAGAATTATAAAAAGTATTAGATGTATTATATAATTGACAAATAAGGATATATATTTATATTAAAGAAAAAGTTATATCAAGAAATTTTTTTTGGAACCAAGTTTTCAAAAATTGTAGAAAAAAGGTCTCTTTTTATAATAAAGCTTTCCAATTAAAATAGTATTCCGAGTGACTACACATTTTGGTTTAAAAGCTTGTATTTTCCCGTAGCGTCTACTTTTCTATGGCTGTGAACAACTCTCAAGGAAATACCCAGGGATTGAAGTGAGTGAGACTCTTGTTAATATTTATTAAAGGGTTCTGACAATGTTTTTATTACGATTGTTGTGAAACTTTGACTCCCCTAAACCTCATGTGAAATATAAAAAAAAAATACACCCACCCTTTGCCCTAATAAATGAAATTTGGTTTCATTTAGTTCTCTGGTAATTTCAAAATATTTTCTGTATGCACTTGTCAACAAAGGAGTCGAATATAAAAGTAGAAATAAGTTTGTTTACTTTTTCGACTGCTTTGCTGATAAGTTGTCCTATATCCTCGGCACCATTAGCAGAAATAGTTGCCACCTGTGCGATTTCTTCTGGCGTTGTTACTTGCTTAGATAGAGTCTTGAGGTGGGCCTTTGCTTCATCAACAGCCAACATAACACCTAAACATATTGATCTGAACTAATTTATGGTATACTAAATATTTGTCAAGGAACCAATAAGATAAACAATGTACTTACACATGAAACATCATAATCAGAATTTATATATATTTTAAACCTAACCAGAAAAAAACTCAGAAGCTATTCAATCATTTGTCAAAAGTAAGTTCATAATATAACATGGGCGTATATAGAAAATAATTTCGGGAGGGGCTGGGAACATTTCAAAGGAGGGGCGCTGAGACCAATTCCGGGTAATGGAATACTAATAATTTAGAACTTGGAATAGTTTTAACTAATTAAAACGTTATTACACACAAAATAAAATATTTTTAATGAACTAAGTGATCTTATTTAATTTATTTTTAACGGTTTATGACACATTTTTACCGATCAACTCAAAATTTCGAGAGGGGGGGGAGGGTTGGATCCCCCTCAGCCCCCCCCCTATATACGCCCATGTAATATAATGATTTTCAATGTTTATTATTTGAAGCTGTATTGAAGCTATAAATGTTTTATAACTACTCTCACATATTTATAAAAGAATAATTATTATAAAAAGTAATACATAATGTTTAATACCATCTTTATAATGATCATAAACTTCCCTTAAATTAATTAGCATAATCTTATATCTCTATGGTACCACTAACCTTTTCTTATTTCGATTGGGTTGGCACCTCTGCTTATTCTGTTAAAGCCCTCTTTGGCAATAGCTCTCGCAAGAACCTGTCGACATTAATGCAGACTTGCGTACAATAGATTACAGAACATTAATTATAAATTAATATTAAAAGCAGTTCACGTTTAATTGACATACTGTGGCTGTAGTTGTCCCATCTCCAGCTTTTTTGTTTGTATTCTCTGCCACTGCTTGCACGATCTTAGCACCTATGTTCTGAAACTTTTCTTTTAACTCAACGCCCTTCGCTACTGTAACTCCGTCTTTAGTTATTTTTGGAGAGCCCCATGGTTGATCAATGATGACGTTTCGTCCCTTAAATGAAACATAATTGAACAAAACATTTTCCAAACTCTAATGTGATAGGTATATTCGATAAATCCGCATAGACACCATCAACAATGTTTCGATTGTTCGATAAAACTGCCAACAAGAGTAAAACAAGGACTTAAATTCCCTGAATATTTTCAATTATGAGGTAAGAATCTTATTGAATACAGTTTTATTATAATTTATTATTAAAAAAAAAAAAAAAAAAAAAGAGTACAAAGGAATAAATACCTTTGGCCCCATCGTAACTGCTACTGCATCTGCTAAAATGTCAACACCTTCCAACATTTTAGACCGAACCTCATGGCCGAAGCGGATATCCTTGGCGTAATTCCTTCTTAGATTCTGTTAAAAAAAGAAGAGGAACAATCGAATTACAAATCATATTTGTTTGTAAAATAATTATGATTTGTGGCAATTCCAAATTAATTTTATTTAAGATTTGGAGCTGATATTTTATATATTCGGTTATAAGAGATGTACTTAGTATGGGGGAAAACGTTAGGAATTTTTATAATTTAAAAATTGGTAGGTAACCTTTTTTAAAACACAAATTGCAATGTGCATTATCAAATATTTTCATTAACAAATCATTTCCTTTTAAAGGAACTTCCCTACAAAGACATCTAAATAATCACATTTTCCTTTTGGCTCTGGGGGGGGGGGTGCAGCCATCCCTTATGTATGCCCATGTTTTGCAAAATAATGTAATTAGTAATCTGAACATCATGCATAAATTCATGCTAGATAGATTCTGACAATCCCCTCAGTATATACGAACTGGAATAACTTGTCAGACAAAAGTCTGGGAGTGTGACGTAATTACTTCCAATAAGTAGTATTTTCTGTTTTATTGATTTGTTAAAAAAAAAAAAAAAAAAAAAAAAAAAGTTCCTTCCAGATGGCCAACAATTGTTGAGTGGGCCACATCGCTCTCGCACTGTACCGAGTAGTTTTGAGAGGATTTTCTTCAACCAAAGCCCTCAGTTGGTCGTGTTCATCAACATTAGAATTAATGCGACCTTCCTAGTCCTCGAGATCAAAATCTCCAAGACCATATTTTTGGAACCATCGCTGCATTCTACATTCACTGATGCGTTCTTCACCCCAAACAAAATATTACGCGCGGTTTGAGCCGCACATGATGAAAATCATGTTCTGACACAGTGAATTTCCAGAGGTCTTTACTCAAAGAGAATGTAACAAAAACTAACTGTTTGAGAAAAACAACATTAATAAACATTGTTTATAACCATTAACTAGACTTTAGGTTATCTATGTTTACTTGACAAGCACTTGCCTAAACAAAATGAATATTCAAAATGTGCATTATTTCTGCACCAACCTAAAATAACAGGCAACCTTTAGCTGCACTTAAAAACATATCTAGATTTTTTGATACATAATATTATTATTATTAATTCCATTGAGTAGGAACCTTGATGGCCTCAAATGGTGACATTAGCACTCCAAGAAAAGCGAAATCCTAGGGTTGTGGATTCGATTCCCACTGGGGGTGGTGGCGTTTCTTTTGAAAAAAGATAAGGCATCAGAGTCCTTGCTAAAAAAGATTGGCAACCTGCATATAACTCGTTCCAAACAATTTTTGTCATTAATAAAAATTCGTAAACATTAAAATCAAAATCAAAATAATACAAATATGTAATAAAAATAAATGTTCACCTTCAATGGGGATTGAATCAAGACTCTCAGCATTGTTGTATTTTTGTAGTTAGAAATGCCTAAACACCATCACTGTTATCTATTTTTCCTGGACAGATGGTTTCACACATGATAATAATTTTACCTTTGTGAATACCCTTAACCTAATACTTGAAATATTATTATTTAAATTTTAAAGTCCATTATTATTAACCAAGAATTTTAGGACGGGAATCTAAAATATCTCAGAAGGAAGGAAGATTCCCTTGATATCTCTGTTACGGCGTGATATTGTCGCCAGACGATGCTTCTAAAGACGAACAAAAAGTTTATTCAGTAGAAAAATTGTTGATTTTAGTCAGGCATGAGTCCAGGGAGTAATCATGGATTACATTTAACCTTACTGCCAATCTTCTTAAGTTAAGATCAAAGAAAAAGTCGTTCATGCCAATCATATGTCGAGGGGGTTATAACCGAAGTAAATATCTAAGATATAGAGAACCCTCAACTTTCGGTAATTGTCAAAAGATTTGTTCTAGTTCACTTATTAGTCACGAGGAATCGGGAAAGCTCTGGGTGGGGGATCTTGTTAGTTCAAATTATAATGGGCGTAAAAAAATGAGACCGCTCACCAATTGTCCTCCTCCCTCTTGGAGGTTCTGTATGAACAATAAGAAGGTTTGTGAACTTACTTGGAGCCAACATATAAAAAATAAATGACAGAAACAAGCAGACGTTTTAGACTAATAAGATGACATTTTGATTCTCGTTCTGAAAAATCTTTACAAAACAACCATGGGCGTATTATAACGGGGGGAGGCTGAGGTGGCTGCAGCACCTCAGCCACCGGTAAATGAGTCATGAAAACCTTAAAAATAAATTAAATAAGATAACTTAGTTCAGATTTTTTTTTGGGTGTAATAGCGTTTTAATTGGTTAACTATTCAAAGTTCTAGATTGTTAGTTTTCCATGCCCCCAAAATGCTCCCAGCTCCCCCCCCCCCGAAATTCTCGCAGCTCCCTCCAAAATTATTTTCTATATATGCCCATGAAAACAAGATATGGATATACACTTCAATACATCTGGACGTATCGCTTGGAAAAGTGCCAAGCCTTCCATCCTCGGAATCAAAGTACTCTGAAAAAGTCAATGCTCCATTCTATGGGTCCAACTTCACTATCCACAACGATCTAGAAATCCCCTTCCTCCAAACCCCGTCCAAAACCTGATACCGTAACTACTCCTCCTGCTTGTCTGATCACTAATCAATAAGTTATCCTCATCCTCCATTCCTGGTAAGCCCATGGGCGTATATAAGGGGGGGAGGGGCTGCGCTCCCCCCCTCCCCCCGAAATTTTCATTTGGTGGTAAAAATGTGTCATAAAAACCTTAAAAATAAATTAAATAAGATCACTTAGTTAATAAAAAATAGTTTATTTTAAGCGTAATAGCGTTTTAGTTGCCTAAAACTATTCCAAGTTCTAAATTTTTCATATTCCATGCCCCGGAAAAGGTCTCAGCCCCCCCCCGAAATTTTCCCAGCCCCTCCCGAAATTATTTCCTATATACGCCCATGGGTAAGCCTCATCGCCGCCTTAAGCGCAATTGGCCTAGAAGTATAGTGTAATCAAAACATATAAAATAATGTAAATAGCTGTCCCTAAACAAAATGTAAAACAGTAGTCATAAGTTCAAGCCAATTAGATGTTGGTCAATGAGCATAGATGAATTATGAAAAGTACCTATAATTGTCAAATAAAGACAATTATCTCTGGTCTAAAAGACCTACTCGCTCTCTTTTGATTTTGGCATCTTTCTTGCTTGTATAATTGTATTTTTCATTTATTTGCATCTTATTACAATTTTTTTTCATTTTTATTTTCTTAAAAACTATCACACCCTGGCAAACACACTTTTCTTTGTCTGGTCAGTACTGTTGTTGCTTCTCTACAAAAGTTTCTGCACCCAAAATCTTCATTCCTCAACTTCTACCTTCTGACTTTCTCCCAAGTCATTTTGTAGGGGATTATTTATGTCCTAATACCTTTCGACTCTACTCTTTTAAACCTTGCTGGTGACTTAAATATTTTAGCTCCATCCTTGTTTGCACACTCTTAAAACCTATTTTCCTCTACCAAGTACACCTCTGCTTTTGATAAATAACTTGGGTACTGCCCTGTCAAACCCTCTGGTAGGAGGAGCAAAAAAATGATTGTATTAAAATACATCAGAAATTTTAATAGACTTCTTGTATATTTTTTTTAAACATATAGAAAATGTTATATTGAGAAATCATGGTAAAAGAAATGTAAACATTCAAAAGCCTAATAAATAGCCTTCAAAAAAGTTTGAGACATAAATCATAATAAGACCACCTCTGTCAGAGAAGAGTGCTTGAAGTTTTAGATGTGTTAGTTTTGTTCCATTGAAGGTGTTTATCACTTTTTTTACGGGTTTCTCAACAATTTCAGCAGTAAGAGTTTGTTGATATAATTAGGCATAAATAATGAGAAAGAGCTTGCCTTTTTTTTTTTTTGTATGTGTTTTAATGACAGAGAAATATGGAGAGCAGGATAGTTCCTTCTGCCTACAATTGACACAGACACTTTTTGTGCATTATGGCATTGTAAGCACAGAACAAATTTGTTTTTGCCAAAATTTCAGTGGAAGTGTTCTTGTAGCCAAGTAAGTAGATAAATTCATATGAAGATGGTTGGGATTCGGCTAGGAGGAAAAAAAAAGTCAGACCTTCAGGAAGAAATCCATATTGGATGTTTCGGCTGCTCGTTGGCAGCCTTCTTCAGCTAAAAAATATATACAAATTTATAAGTAAAAAAACGAAATGAGCTTAGTTTATATATCACGACAATAAATTTTTAAAACAATCTTATTTTTAAAATTTATTGTCATGACGTGTAAAGTACGCTCATTTCTGACTGTTTTTTTTTACTTATAAATTTGTATATATTTTTTAGCTGAAGAAGGCTGCCAACGTCGAATATCGAAAGCCGAAACGTCCAATACAGATTTCTTCCTGAAGGTCTGACTTTTTTTTCCCATCCTAGCTGAATCCCAACCATTCCTTGTCTTCGTCCATCTCCACTAGATAAATTCATATATTTCATGAATTTTTATTTCTAGCAGAAAATATTTTACTTTTAATAATCAGTTGTATATTTTTCAACATGACTTACAAAACAATTTTGAAATTCTAAAATGGGTAATTAGTTTACTCCCATGATTATGAAAAATGAGGAAAATGCTTTGATAAGAACTTGTGTAGTTTAATAGCATAAAAGTAGACTTCAAATGTATTTAGTGGTAATTTGAAAAAAACTTTATAAAAATATATTTTAATACGCTACCCCCAAATTAATTGCTAATTAATTACAAAAGTTGTATTTGTTGAGCATTTTTATAATGAAATATTAAATAAATGCATTGCAAAAATGTGGTCAATTTATTTGTATATAAAGAAAAACAAGAAACATAGACATCTTGAATGTAACTTTTATTTACAACAAATATACAAATATAAGTACTAAAATACAGTAATTACAAAACATAATACAAAACATGGCATAGCAAAGATGGAATACTAGAAAAATTAAATTTCTTTTATATAAAGAGATCGTTGTTGTTCTTTGCCATGCACGCTTTAAAAATCAACACAATATATACATGAAAGAGATTGTAAAAATAAAATCACTCATATAAACGGTAAAATCGAAGAAAACACTCATAAAACTTACCTAGAATTATAGAAAAAAGAAAACTATTTTCAAGTCCCAGACCAAGCATACTTGCAATTTATTTTCCCTTGCGTAGACATAAAGAAGCAATTTAAGCATAGTTTTTTTTATTAGACAATAATTTTAGTGTGCTTTTAACAATTTAATTCAGACTTTTAAATCATAAACAATGGTCCCCTTTTTTGAAAAGATTATTTTTAAATATTAAAAAGGTAGACTTCTCTGAAGAAAATAATTATCAGTGGAACGTCTGAAGTATAAAAAGCTAAAATTATCAAAATATTTTCAACATTAAAAAATTAATCACTCAAATATTTCCTTTATATTAATATATATGCATAATATAGTTAGACTATATTTTATCAGTGTACAAAAAAACTTGATAATATCAAGCAAACTCAGTACTGTATTTAATCATGGTAACTTTTGATTATTCTGCTCTATTATTTCAAAATAATCAGGGTCTTAAACTAAGTCTAAGTAGAATTTGGGACTTAAAAAATCTCAGTTTGAACTTGGTAATACCTGATACAAGGCTTTCTTAATGGATATGTAGTTGGATGGACAATGAACTATCAACCTTTAAATAATTAAGTAAGAAAATTGAAATAAATATAGAAATGAAGTAAAAAATTTCAGAATTAAATCTGATACAAAAAATGCATTGTTGCTCAACTTGTTTCACACCATAGCTGTCACCTCATTATGAGCTTAATATATTATGAGCCACCATTGAGGTAGTACCACCACAACAGTGGTTTGATAATGACAACAATGCTGTATTTATTTATTAAATACAAATAAATTAGTTTGTCTTTATAAACCATGAAAAGATTGAGGTTCACGGATTCAGTAAAAACCATATAGATCTATTTTCTTTGTTTGTCGTGTGTTTCTTTGTAATACAGAGACTATTGTATGAGAGATAGATGCGCATATGCTCAAACTTTGATATTTATCAGACAAGTACTTCTCATCTATGAATGCAAACCTTCTCCTAAATATGTGAGCATTTATTTATTTTAATTATAAAATAAATAGTATATGCTGTCTCACGATAAATATGGTTTAGTACGAGCCAGAGTGCAGAATTTTCTTGAAACGCCTGATGAAGGGTTGATAAAAAAGAAGGGCGTAACACATTTGAATAACATTTTACAATTTATTGGGGTAAGTAAAATTATCAAAATATAATATAATAATATTGTACCAATCGATTTTACATGTACGGACTATAGTTTTCCTATAAACCGATTCAAAATATCGATAAATAGACAGGTGATTTACCTGCCCGCCAAGTTGGATCTTCTAGTCTTGACTCAGCTAGGGTCGGTGGAAGGTTAGCCCCTTGGGCTGTTATAATTAATAATGTGAGCAGAACTAGTTATTGTTATAAGCTCCTTATGATGCACTAAATAGAGGATGTGAAGCACGTGGAGCAACAATCAAAATTACTTAGCAGATTTAATTATGTTTCTTGTTAATCACCGACCTGCCAATTTTTTTATGTACTCGAATAAAATTGTACTTTTAGAATGTAATCATGAATGCCTGAAGTTTCATGTTCAAAAATGTAGTACTGTTAGAAATGGGTAATAATGTCAGCAAAATTAATCATTTATAGTCAAATATGAAGAGTTTGGAAAAAAACAGGAAATGGAAGCCATTTTCCATTAATAAAGATAAATTAACTAATTTTAAGAGAGCGAGAGAATTATAAAAACAAAAAGTTTCATTTAAAACAAAATGCCTAATTTTAATTGAACAAGGATTGTAATGAATTACAAATAAGGAACTTTGCAACAAGCATGAACATAGAAAATGCTTCGCTTCAGTTATAGAAATAGATGAGATTCCTCGAAATTAGTCCCCTAAGAAAAGAAATCAGCAAAACCGATAATTTAATTTTAATATTTTTTATCAGCCAGAAGCATTGATAATTCTTGTGTTTTACACTTTAGAACAAGAAATATTTAACTCCAATATTAGAAAAAAAAAAAACGTGGAATAATGAGTTCTTGTTAGGAGAATGAATTATGCTGTCAATTATTTGAAGTTGATTAAATAAAAACTTAAGAGCTGTTTCTGTTAAGAATATATTCTTGGCATTTATGACCTCAGAGGTTTGCCACCAAAACAAATTCAGCAATTTCAATTAACATAATTTAAATACAAAGAACAAAAACTCATAAGAAGTTAAAATCCCTAAATTATAGCGCCTAACAATAGACTCTTACAACTTGAAATGCCAATTCTCTTAATAAAGTGGCACAAAGAAATGAAACATTTTAATTCTTCCAATAGTCATTATTTAAAAATCAAAGATGTAGGTAATAATGACAAAATGACACACATGAACTTCACTTTTAGCGAATCAAACCAAATTCCTGGGTTCAAAAACATCAGGAAAAACAAAATTAGATGGCATAAATATTTAAGATTTCTCAAAAATAAGTAATGAACATGAAAGAAAATAGCTTAAAAATAAATGAGATAAATATTAACTTATAAAAAATGTTGAAATACAAAAAGAATGTTTACTGATAAATAAAAGACTGAGACATTCAATCAAGTGTTGCTCCAGTAAAAAATCTTGGTAGATGCAGTAACTATCAACTCATAAAAAATTACTAATAGTACAAATAATTATGACAAGGTTTGTTTTTTTTTTAAACATATTTTCATTTGGATTCTAATAATTCTTTGACAAGGCACAAGGACGAAGAAGTTTTACCAGGGAATAAAGTTGAGAGTGGGAATATCTTTTTAAATGGTTGATACTTATTTTTTTTAAGTCCAAGGTTTGAATTTAAAGTTCACTCCTCTTATTTTCGAAACACAAGGTATTATTTTAAGACATAAATAGAAACTAAATTTACATATAATTTATTTAAAAAATAATAATAATAAAGAAAAAGTCTGGAAAATATTATTTTATTTAGGAATGTAAAAAATAAAAATATAGCTTAGAGATCTTCACCTTGCAGTTTAAACTTCATTGGGAAGACCTCTTCAAACATTGAAAATAAATAGATTTAATAATAAAACTAATTAAATACATTTTCTAACTACAGTAAAATCTTTGGCCAGTTTTATTAAAATAATATAATTACCAAATATTAAAGAAGACTAGTCCAAATATGAATAAATTTAAACATATTATAGTAGCATCTATTGTTGCTGACAAATAATCCAGTTGAAAAAAAAAAAAACTAACTTATGAAGGGAAACACATTCTTAATATATTTTTTATTTATTTAATAATTTGTAGGATATTGAGTAGAAAAAATAAATGGACATATCAATAATGTCATTTAAAGGAATGTTTTAAGATTGTAGGTGCACTTTTAAGATTAATCTGAAATAATACAGATAAAAACATCCTACAGTTTTTCTTTTGAATCCTTCAATCAAAAAACCAAATGGAAATGCACACTTGGTCTAAAACTTTGTTTCCCAACAGCTTCCATAACATATTTACAAAATGTAATTAATGCTTAAGAAAAAATGTACAAGTATCAACAACTTTGGATTCCTGTTACTGTTTTTATTACTTATTTATTAACAATAAAAATAAATGAAAAAACACAACAAAAAAAAAAAAAAAGAAAAAGAAGAAGAATCATTGGCAGTATAAATATTTTATAAAATAAAAAAAGATCTTAAAATTCAAGTAAAATTAACTATACATGAACACAATCTCTTCTTTCTGACTAGTAAAAATATACAGTAAGAGAAAGGTTCTCACACATTAAAATATGATGATGATAATAATAATAAACATCTAATGTGGTATCAATTTTCATGTCATTGTACATGAAAACCATGGAGAAAGGAAGTTTATTTACAATATAATATATATACAAAAAATGAGGGGTCATTTTTATTTTTGCAACTGAATGTAAATACTACCTTAATTTCTAAAACGTTTTCAACACTTGCTATTGCTTTCTTTTTATGAAATTTATAGCTTTGATATTTAAGAAATTAGGTTTTGGCAAAGTGATTTTGATTTTGTCATAAGTTATGTTTAAAAAGAAATCAAGTTAGACTAAATATAAAACATAGTTAATACAAAAATAATAATTTAACATAAATTATCTAACATGTTTTTGAAAAGCACCATAATAAGCTCAGCTATGCAGCATTTTTCAAGCAATTCACAAATGTGAATCAAGCCGAAGAAGAAGAGCTGAGAGTGACGTAGAATTCCGTTCTTTTGTGACCCATTCATTCTCTGAAGCTATTTTATATGAGCCAGGACGTACCAAGACTTCAATAGCAGCGTACGCAACAAGATGCTCTTTGGTTTTTGGATCAGTATACCTATGGTAAAAGAAATTTATGAAATATTTAGCTTATGGTTAGCTTTATTTTCTTCATAAAAACCTTGGAGTAAAAAATAACTTTAAAAAAAAAAAGTTATCCTTTAGTTACAAAAAACAAAATGAATAACTTGAGCCGCCATTTACCATAATTTGTGAGAGAAGAGTAAAGTATTAAACCACTTTATAGTGCAAAAGACTGTACCAAATCGCATCAAACACAACTGTATACTCTTTAATAAATATAGAGACGAAATTCAGATGGAAATATTAAATGGGCCTATAAAAGAAACTGAATTGTTATTGAATCATTAAACTTATATATTTAAAAAAAGTTGAATTAATCAGGACTTTATGCAATAATCCAAACCATTTGTCAAAAATGTATGCCTTAATTTTATTTTATTATTCCTAAAAGTGGTCATTTCATAATATGTTTTAACAATGGCCTGGAATATAAATAAATAAGATTTTGTTGGCATCTTTTATACGACAGAACTCTCTCCGTAAGAAGTAAAATTACACGAGCAGCATGATCTTGCATCCGCTTTAACATTAGAAGTTCATTTGGCAATGTTTCAGGTTGATATAAGACATCAATTTCTCAATGTTTGTTACTGCTTCTGCATGGGTCATAACCACCATAAACTGTCCGTAAAAATCATATTGAAACACAAGCCTTCAATGTGTTTTCTGTTCATTTCCAATCAGATACGGCCAATGTTCTACTCGAAACTCAGCAGCAATGCCCTTTAACGATTCTCCCTTATAAATTCTTGTCAATGCTTCCATCCTTTTTTCAAAAGTCACAAAAATGTTTTTACGTTTTGTCTAAATCACGGAAAACAAGCAAATAAAACATCAAAACGATATTGTACCTTGACCGAGACACTAGGAAAACTTGCGTAATTTACCTACTGAGTAAAACAATTAATCGTCTGTAAAAGAAGTCTTCATTTACTACACTGAACAAATTACTACGTTTTCAAAACTGGTCCGGGTTATCTGGGCTTCTGGGTTGACGAGGTTTTACTGTGTCTGTCTGTTTGTCCGTATGTCTGTTTGTTCCTTATACAAATCTACACCATTTGACAGATTTTGACCAAAATTGGCACACAGGTAGGGCTTGATACGGAAAATCTTCTAGGCTAGGTCAAAATAGTCAAATTTCAAAATTTGGTCATAAGGTCAAAAGTTTTGTTTAAGAAAAATTGGCTACACTGAACCATTCAGATTCTGTCGGCCATTTTGAATAACGTCTCAAATTTATTTTTGATGTTCTTGATAATTAGAATAACTTGAACTCATTGATGACGTTACATCATTATATAATCATGTAATGCAGTTTATTTCAATTTTATATCGACAGTCACTGCCTAACTGAGGAGCGCTGGCCTTTCTTTGATAAGAGCTATCTACTCGCAGGCTACGGTGCTGGCCTCTGTCGGTTGTTTTATGCATTGCTGTGGTGCTGGCCTCTACCGGCTTCATTATGAATTACCAGACAGATATAAACAAATTCATACCATTTGACCGATTATGACGTAACTGGGTATACAAGTAGATCTTGATACGGGGAGAGTCATAGGCAGAAAGTACCTGTAGTATGGCACACTGGGTAACAGCTAGTTCGCAATATAAGTGTTCATCTACCCCAATGGATTTTATTTCATTCACTTTTCACCTTAAACACGTAGTAATTTTTTTTTTTTTTATTTTTTTTTTTTTTAACGGTGCATCGACAAATCTTGGCCATTAGCGCCGACATCCAGGGTGCAGCCAGGAATTTTCTCAGTGAGCCCTGAGATGAGATAATTCCTGCCGCCGGTGGGGATCGAACCCACCATCTCCCGCTTATGAATCTAGCGCGCTAGCCACTAGACCTCGGGAGACCCCGCCACGTAGTAATATAATACAAAAATAGTATAGTATTTTTTTTTTTTTTAGTTTTTATGCATCGGCTGCTGAGGTCATTAGCACAACAAAAATGTAATATAATTATATTTACGTACAAAATAAATATAAATAAGCTTTCAAACCATCAAGCATTGAAGCTCGTGCAATGAAAACAAATTATACCTTCAATATAATTCATAATGAGTTGATACTTTATAGCAATTTTGAATAAAAACAAAAACTTACTGATGCTTATGCAAAACACTTGGACTGCTGAGGGAAGGAGACAGTAGTAGTTTTGTTGAGCCTGAGTCATCCAACTTACGATCAACTCTCCTTTGGATGTCTCCTAAAAGGTTTATTTCACCTAAAAAAACAAAGAAATTTTCAGAAAAAATCTCCAAGCAGGCAAAATTTTTCAATTCAATTCTGTATACAATTATAATTAGACACAAATAGAGCAACCATTATTTCTAAAATTTAAGAAATTAAAACTGAATACAAGGCAGTGTACCCAGCCACTCTTGAACCAAACAAGTCAATGGGAGCTCACACAGTTGTGGAGTCTGCGAAATGTGTCTGATAAGTGTTCTTTTGTATCCCATCCCACGTAACTCATAGATTTATAACTTTCATATGTTTATAAATTTGTACCTGGTAAAATGACTTGTCCAAGATCTAATATTCGCCTGATGTTTCCAATATGGGTTGTCAAATAAGCAACATGCCATGTATCAGTCACCTAAAGACAAGTTTGGATAGTTTTTATTATGAATATTAAATAAAGTTCAAAATAATGCAATTAACGCTGATTAAGCCAAAAAAGTAAGCTATTTAAAAAAAAAAAATCACAAGATGGAGACAGTCAGAGTTCGAGCTCAATATTTGGCTATTTCCAAGGCCAATAATCTCTTCTGAGTTTCAAAAAATTGATTTAGATATTTTTATCTAAAATATCTTGATTTACTTAGATTATCTAAAAACTTCTCTGAACAACAAAAATGCAGAAATCTGAAATGATCTTATGAATAGCCTATCTCAGAGAAAACTGTATGATTAATTAAATGAAAAAAAAAGTTCATTAAGAAGTAATGTTATTTCTGATAGACTTTTAATAATGAACTGAGCAAATAAATGTATACCAACTTGTACACATCATGTAAGATTTTGAAGAAAATATTTAAAAGACCAACAGTTGCCACTGGAGGCACTTGGTGTAAACAATTTAATTAAACAGACTTATGCTCCTTTTTTGGTTGAAAGTAAGCCCAAAAAAGTTCAAACAGCATCTTTTGCATGTAAACAGATAAGTTTTGTAAAATCTAAAATATTTCTTCGTGCGATAAGAAAAGGCAGTAACTGGGTTAGATATGAATTAAATTCACCATTTTAAGCGATTAAATTAGTGCAATTTTAAGTGATTCTCACATTTGATACCTGTGATTCTCCTGCTCTCTTTCTTAAAGGAATAAGAATCCATCCTGTTGGAATATCAGACTTCCCAATATTTCTCAGAAAAGAGTTACATCCAGTACAATAGCATGAAGCTTCTTTCCTGAAGTAACCACCTAAAATGGTAATGAAAGCAATAAATAAATGTTCTTTTTCAATGATACAACCTGTAATAAAAAGTTAACAAGACCATGTGGTTATAAAGGGTATAAAATGGTTTTGGATTAATTTTCTACGTTTTTTTTTTTGTTAATTAAATACAGAGTGTCTGATTTTAAACATTAGACGGAAAATGTTCCTCCAACACAGAAGGGTGCCTTGAATGCGAGAACATTGTGTATTTTTAAGTAGCACTTTTCCCAAAGCTTACATTTTTATTGTTGTGTGTTTTTCAATTCTTTTTTTTTTTTTTAGATTGAAGCATCAGTTTGTTTATTAATACTATATTTGTAGACAATGCGATGGAACAATGATTAATCCCATTCAGTCTTGTATAAATGTAGATTTATTAACTATTATGAACAAACCCAGACTATCTCCTCCTTAGCAATCACAACAACGCTCAACGATCTCTTATAAATAAACAACAGTTTAGACTTTTTTGATGTAAGTAACCCAAGACCAATCTGTTTTGCTATTTTTTCAAATAGTTATATATCATACTTAAGTAAAACGATAATAACTTTTGAACAGCAGGTAAGTTCAATAGTTAGTTTCCGTGGAATGTAAACATTTTTTGGGGGCAGAAATCATCATTGAAACATTTACTCCAATATAAAAAGTGAAAAAAAAAAATCATTTCCTTACAGACTATAGAGGTAGATAGTTTAATGATATTAAATTATTGGTCATAAGACACATAGGAGACAGTATGGCACGGGATGGTATTCTCTTTTGTAGAGAACCATAAATGCATCGCTTCTTAACCTTAGATCATACTAGTGATAGCGCATCGGCATAACATTCTGCTTGCCTAATTTTTTTTGGCACGAATACATTCCAATCCTGCGAGGAAGTTCTAAATAAAATAGACAAGAAGGCCTATCACATATTGAACCAAGCACAGATGTGGGTGGTTTTGTGATGCATAGAATTGAATGAGTTGCCATACAGCAACAGAATTGATATTGGACACAGCACAAGGTTACCCCAGTTCGATGGAATACATGTGTGGAGGCATTTATCCTCTCAATGCACTTCAATCATGCTTTCCATATGGAAAAGGTTATATAAGTCGTTCGGAACCATCCCATTGCATTTGACACTAGCCATGTTGACAATGAGAAGTAAAATGAGGAATGAGCTGTGGGAGAAAATTGGTGTTTTTCTTTACTCCTAATTGGTTTTTGGGTGTTACATCCACTTTCAGTTATTTCAATTTTAATCAGTTCATGTAATTCACTAAATTGCTTCCGACTGAGCCAAAAACTTCTTTTTAAAAACACAATCAGGAACTTCCTGAAACAGGTTGAACTCTCCATAAGTATTCATCCCAGCGCAATAAATATGTATTTTACTCCTCTCCACTAATAAATATAGTACAACCACTTCTTCACTTTCTGACTCCTATTCTAAATCCAGGAGGAGTTCGCAAAACCAAGAAACTACTGGGTTCAATGAGCGGTACTCGACCTATCCCATAGTCTATGCTTTGCATGGTTAGAGTGTTTGCTGTAAGTGGGTTGTGGCCAATATGAGGCAAGCCTTATTGAGTGATTATATAAAACCTAACATAATCCAAAATATTAAAACTTACAGTTTCTAAAGCTGTCCCTACAACAGATTTTCTAATTTAATTCATTTCGATGAATTCCTATAATATTTTTTTTGAGTTACTTACTTGGAAGGCCAAGTGATGTTTTGAGCCGGAGGCAGGCTGTTAGGAACTCACAAGTTGGTTGCTTGAAAGATACAGGAGAAATTGGTGTTACGGCCAAACTGCTACCCAGAGATCGAACAGCAACAGTTGGAGATTTAAAACTCTCATTCAAGCTTCGTTTCTGTAAAAAATAAATAAATAGTTTATTAAAACACTGCATATTTCATACGAAGTTGAGCAGGATTAATTGGAAGAGTTCATTATATTAATCCCTAAATATTTTACTTTGAGGTACTATTAAATAGCGTTCTAAGTGATCTAAACAGAATGTCCAGACCTATAGGTGTACCGCAAAGACAAGAAACAGGTAGTGCTCACACACTGCCTCCAGCCCATGTGGGGGAGGCCAATCTCCCCTCCAGCCACACCCTTCCTGGCTCATTTGTTTCTGGCCGGACTATAGAGAGTTATTATAGGAGAGAAATAAAACAGTCACCTTTGAGATTTAAACCAAGGGAAGAAGATAGTTTCAAAAATTCTTGCTTGTTTCCAAATAGAATTAGTATGAGGAAGGGTAGCAATATTAAAATAAGTTATTTTTATACAGACCCTTTTCTATTATTTTTCTTTACAATTATTATTTTCAACATTTCATTTTCCATGTAAATAATTATTTAAATGAAGATGTATAAATGATTATATTCACTAGATAGGAGGACCCTTGACAAAAGTTTGTAACTTTAATACAGTAACACAATCATTATTTATTTTTATAGTGGGTTCAATTTCAATTAGGGATAGTGGCTTTTCTTTTTAAAAAAGAAAGCTTATATTTAAATAATTTTATATTAAAGTACTATTATTTTTTTATATTTAGCTAAACAGAATTTAAAAAATCATTTCATGCAAAATCATGCTTAATTTGGTATCACACATAATTCTAGATACACAAGTCATGTTTCTTTGTCTAGCTGATAAATTTCCTAATAAAAACCATTTTATTTTCACTAAATAGTTAACCCTTACGCTGCTACGGTCTGAAATATCAGCCCGATGGTTCCAGTTCCGGTAGTGCTACGGACTGATATTTCAGTCTGGAGGGAGCAGGACCCCGGGTGCTAAGGACTGATATATCAGTTCAGCTTCTTTTGCGCTTGGCTGCTACGAGCTATTATATCAGTCCTTCTACTATCGCCATCTTTATGTTGCTTATAGAAGCTGCAGTGTCGTTCAATGCCAATAGGGGGCATAAGACTTCACTTTTGTCACTTTAACTTCCAACTACTCAGCCTACCTATACATACATACACCTGCTCCCTCCCTTTTTTTTACTGCCAAAAACCGTTGCTTCTCTTTACCTGGAATTTACCCTGCATATTTCTCCATTATATCTTGTGATTTTCAAGTGAACAGTTGTGTGAGTGTAAATATTTCGAAGACAATTTATTCTGAACAAGAATTGTTAGAACTTTTGACGGGTGTGAGCAAAAGTAAAGCATAGTGTTTTGATATATATTTTTTTAATTATAGGTGCTCCGACTGCCAGGGTCATTAGCACCAGGGTTGTGATAATGTATCCTAAAATGTTTCTATTGGAGAAACACCTGGAACAAGTGGAATGCAAAGTACAAGAAAATTATCTTTTTACAAAAGATCATGTGACAAAAGTATTCAGCACACGGGGCACTCCAGGCGCTAGGCTATCCTACACCACCAAGTCATCTATCTAGCCCTACAGTATTACGCAGCCTAAAGGTTAAATAGAAAAGTCAAAACGTTAAGTGATATTATATTATCTATTATATAAAAATTAATCGCTAAATGTGTTGGTAAGCACAAATCTCAAGAACAACTGAACCGATTTCGCTAATTGTTTTTTTATAATATTCCTTGAAGTACGAGGATGGTTCTTACGGAGAGAAAAATTTTAAAAATTGCCTGAAAAAGTCTAAAAACAACACTTTTCGGGTCTTTTTCACTTCCTTAACGCAAATTCATTTTAAAATAAAAACATATGTTCTCAATTATAATATTTTTAACAGTTAACGTATTTGTATATATATTATATAAAAATGAATCGCTAAATGTGTTGGTAAGCGAAAATCTCGAGAACAACTGAACCAATTTTGCTAATTCTATTTTTATAATATTCCTTGAAGTACGAAGATGGTTCTTACAGAAAGAAAAATTTTAAAAATTGCCTGAAAAAGTCTAAAAACTAATTTCTGGGAAGGCAAAACAATTGAGTGACGTTAGTATCGTTTAAATATTAATGTTAATATTTGTCAATATTTATACGATTGTAACACTACTCAAAAACAAATTGTCTATGGTAAAACGTAAATTGTTTGTGGTAAAATGTCACTTGAATTGTAAACTTCTCTTTGCTGTGCATCTACAATATTACTAAATCAAAAAGCCACAAATTTCTATAAAATTACTAAAGTGTTGTGTGTTTGTGACTTACTAAATATGCCTCCTATAAGGCGGCGGACAAATTGAGGCAGAAGAACCCGAAATGCAACGCATCAAATTAATTATCAATCTAATTGTACTGCCCAGGAACGTGAAGATCGCAATGAACGTGAAAGAATTCGGTTAAGATAGACCCGTGAAGCGCGACATTTGATTAATAATGGTGCAAGTTTGAATCGAGCTGCTGTCAATTGATTACAATGACTGCAGCTGTGTTGCTATTGGACCTATGAACTCAGTTTGACTATAAACAAATCCCAGGGGCAGTCATTAAGTGTTTGTGGTATTAATCTAGAAAACCCATGTTTCTCGCATGGTCAATTGTATGTTGCCTGTTTCCGTGTTGGAAAACCGCCTGCTCTGTAAATTTATGCGTCAGGTAATGAAACAAAAAATATCGTGTACTATTAAGTACTACAATAAAAATGAAACTTAATTTAGAATGAGTACAAATAAAATGAAATATAATAATTAGGTATCATAATAAGAAATCTGATATTGTAATTTTGATTGTGATTTTTTAGTGACTATTAAAAGAATTTTAAGTGTTTTATAATTTTTATTTTTTGACATAATGTAATTGTTGACTTATTAAGTTTCTTTTTTCTTTTTTTTTATCTTACTAGCTGAGCTGACCCGGTGTCCTGAATAGCAGAATAAGTATTAAAAAAAAAATTATAGAATCGAGTGTTAGGCGGTACGAAGTTTGCCGGGTCAGCTAGTTATTGTTATAATAATACATTCAAAACTTTAATCTGGATCACAGCAAAACAAAATAACTGAAAAGTGTGTAGCAAAGTTCAATATTAATTTTATAATATTTTTTTATTTAACCCTATCGAGATGGCGGGAGTCATATGACAGAGAGTACATGGTGATGGGACCCTCCCGATACCTGCCTGTCCCTCCTGACGGCTACTAGCTAGCTCCCTTCCACGCGCGCTGGACAATTGTCTTGCTTTTTGTTTTTTTTTAGATTTGTGTTATCGTATTAGTAATATATATATATATATATATATATATATATATATATATATATATATATATATATTGTAATGATATATTACATTCACGAAAATATTTTTAAATTCAAATAACCATCGATATTTTGAAAAGCCCGCGCAAATCACAAACCAGATATACAAATAACATCGTATTATATACGATCAAAATTAATAATGTTTTTGGACAATACTGGTATACAATATATCCATATTAAATTTACATCCAGATAACAATAAATTAATTATTTATTATTGCAAAAAACATAATTGTTATCTTTATATACAATCCGGCAAACTGCGGAAGTTGGAAAGAGGGAAGCCAAAGTTTCTCTCTCGAATGGCGTCTTTCTATTCTCAGCGTTGGTGGAAGGCGGACCTCTCCTCCAAGGAATGCCAAGTGAATTGAGTTTTTGATGAAGGCAGATTGAGTTAGAGGTAAGAATTGTTTTTTTTGTGGTTGATTATTTTATTATTATTTGTTGTGTAATTTAATATTGTGTGTATCTCAGAGTTGTCTGAAGATAAATGTAATACCGTTCATTCACTCGGAACTTTGTCCATGAGATTAAGTTAAATTAACATAATAAAACTAATTAAAATTTCCTTATTTCTTATTGTAAAAAATAATCATAACATTAAATGGCGCCCAACGTAGACGGCCGAGTGAATTAAAATTAAAAGCGGTAAATAAATATTGAAAATAAAACTTAAAAGTAAATTTTTTTTTTTTAAATAAAAATGTCTGACGTAAATATTGAACAATTTCAAAATAACGGTGAAGAAAATAATGTAGAATCACCGGAATACGTATTTTTTACGCCAGGAGAAATAAATATTATAGTCGAAACACGTGAAAACGAATTGCAGGAGGATGATGCAATAGCATTCAGAGAATCGACGGCGGGTTCCTTAGGAACAGAAATTCTATCCAATGACCGTACTCCGGAAAGGGATAATGAGATGCATCCGTGGCACGTGGATCAACTCATGAGATTTTTAACAGACAAGTTCCAAGAGTTTAATGCTAAGAGTGATAAAAATTATGCAGAACTAAGTAAAAACCATAAAATATTAGAAAGTAAAATAGACGCGAATGGAATGGAACAAAATAAAAAATTGGACGATTTATGTAATGCATTAAATAATATGGAAATTAAGATAACAAAAGAGACGGATTGTAAATTGCAATCATTAAGAAAGGAAATAGATGAACAAAATTCGGAAATGAAAAAATCAATAGATATTGTAGATCAAAAACAAAAAATGACTGTAAATGAGATAGTAACAATAAAACAAGATGTTGCTAAATTAGAAGAAATAACAAATGATAACAAACAAACATGTGAAATAAACCATAAGAACATGGAAGGGTGTGCAAGATTTTTAAAAGATAGGATGAATGGAAATACTAACAAAATAGATCAAGTAGAACACAAAATAAACCAGTTTAAAGAAACAATAACTAAAGAAATGCAAGAAAAACTTAATTATATTCAATTAAGAGGGCAAAATGGAAATAACAATTTTAAAGATATTGAAATCAAAATCCTATTTAAAAATTTTGAAGAGCAAGACCCTAATGAGTTTATAGATAAATTAGAGCAAAATTATAAATTGCATGGTCAAGAGTGGAGTTTATTTTCAGAAAAGTTAATAAATTATTTATCCGGTACTGCTGAATCTTGGTATAAAATAAATAAAAAATCTTTTGACTCATGGACGGATTTTAAGAAAGCATTTAATAACAGATTTTGTGGAGATAGATACATAGAATATTTAAGTGATTTACTCCAAACAAATTACTCTCACTATATGCATATAACTCCGGAAGAATATCTTTCAAAATTTGCAACTAAAATTATTACCGCCAAGCTATTGGAAGAAAATTCAGCCACTAGCATTTTAATAAAACACTTTGGGAAAACCGTTAAAAATGTTTGTTTTAATAAAGGAGTAAAAAACCTAAACGAATTGCTCGAGGTAATACAATATGTTGGTAAAGATACCATTGTAAATGATTTAAAGAGGTCAGTAAAATTTAATATGAATCATGAAAACTATGTAGAAACTAAACAACGAACTTTTGAAAATTATAATCAACCATATAGAAAAGCATATGATAATCAAACAAAAACGGAGTATAATAATTTTAATAAAGATCATGGTATAAATCATAATTATAGATTTAAACAAAGACCAAACTATTTCGGAACAAATGACAGAAATCATAGTAGTCCATATAAAAGATCGTATGAAAACTGGAGGAAGCCACACTTGTCTGAACCCCATAAAGAAAGAAATGAAATAACCACAAGTCAAAACGGAAATTATTTTCAAAGTCGTTATAATAGGGAAAGAGAACAAGCTATAAAGGATAGAACAGAAACACGCAACCGAGATTTAAATCAAATTTCTGTAGAAGCCCAAGTTCATAGCAATGATCAAAGAAATAAAAATCAAACTGAAGAATTATGACTAAAAAAAGACTCTACCCGGAATTTAAAATTTACAGATAAAAAAGATCAACCACAAACATATTTTTCGAATAACATCATTAAAGATAATATACTTTTGGAAGAATCAAACCAAGTCGAAATTCCTTCTTACGAATTACCTTTCATACAATTGAAAAATAATAATAAAAAATATTTATTCCTTATAGATACGGGTAGTGAAATCAGCATAATACAAAAAGAATATTACTTACAAATAAGAAGAAATTTAGAAAAATATAAATTATTACCTTTAAAAAATACATCTATAATTTCGGCCAATGGAAAGAAAACGCAATGTTGTAATAAACAATTATTTATTGAAACAAAGTATGAGGAATATAGATTTGATGTAAATTTAATAATTGTGCCTGGGTTGACAAATAAATTAATCCTAGGAAATGATTTTTTAAATAAACACAAAGCAAAAATTGATTTCCAAGAAAGAACAATAAGTTTAAATTCAGAAAACCAAGATTGTTTAATACCTTTTTATAAAGTTATATTGACAAGAGAGAATAAAGAAATTTATAATATCATGTATGAGAGCGAAGAAGAGGATAGCTCATTAAAAAATAAATCAACTGAACTTGAAACAGATCCATTAAAAGAAATAAAACAGAAAATTCATGAAATTAGAAACAAAGAAAAAACAATAGAGATAAATGAAACAGAAATTCAAGATTTTGAGAAACTTTTAATAAAATCAAAAGATCTTTTCAATAATAAAGTAGGCTGTATAAATTCGTATGAACATTATTTGGAATTGACAGACACTACACCATACAAACAATATCAATATAAATTAAATCCAAAATTGTTAGACAAAGCTGAAAAAGAATTAAACAATATGTTAGAACAAGGAGTTATTGAAGTATCCGACTCTTGCTATGTAAACCCTATTATATTGGTTCAGAAGAAAGATGAATCTGTTAGAATTTGTCTGGATGGAAGGTTTTTAAACAAAAGAATAGTTCCAATGTATGATTCCCCTCCAAAGATTGATGAAATCTTAGCAAATTGTAATAATACTAAATACATGGCCACTTTAGATTTGAAAGCAAGCTTTTGGCAAGTGAAATTGCATCACAGCAGTAGAAAATACACTGCTTTTCAATTTAGAAATTCCACATATGCCTATAAACGCATGCCATTTGGTTTAAATTCTAGCTTAGCATCTTTAATTAGAGCAATGAAAACAGTAATTCCAAAAAATTTAGATAAAAATATTAAAATATATGTAGATGATATATTAATACATAGCAACAATTTCAATGAATTTATCAATACACTACAAAATTTATTTTCATCTCTTCAATCTGCAGGAATAACAATCAATTTAAAGAAATCACAATTTTTCATAAAAGAATTGCCTTTTTTAGGATATATAATAACTACAAATGGCCTTATAAAAGAACCCAGTAAAGTTGATGATATAGTAAATTTTCCACAACCAAAAAATAAGAAAGAGTTACAAAGTTTTCTCGGATTAGTAAATTTCTACAACAAATTTTGTCCAAATTATGCAGAGATATCAAAACCATTATACCAGTTAACTTCAGAAAAAGTTAAATTTATTTGGAAAACTGATCACCAAGATGCTTTTGAAAATTTAAAATCTTTGTTAAATAAAAATATTGTATTGATGTACCCAGATTATAATAAAGAATTTTATTTGGAAACTGACGCATCTGCATTTTCTTCTGGTGGAATATTATATCAGTTGGGAGAAAATAAAGAAAAACAGATAATAGGATTTTGTAGTAAATCATACAAATCCGCTGAATTAAATTATTACAGCACGGAAAAAGAAATACTTGCCATTATCCACTCAATTAAAAAATTTTATTTCATTATAGCAGGATACCCCACTATAATAAGAACAGATTGTAAATCCATCCTTTTTATGCAATCTTGCAAAAATCCTCCAGATCGAATTATTCGATGGATGAATTTTTTAAACAATTTACCGTTAAAGTATGAGCATATTCCTGGAAAAGACAATTTCATGGCAGACTATTTAAGCCGAATACCAATCATGAATAAATCAAAAATAAAAGAATTTCAAATAAACAATTTGAATTTAGAAACATTTTTTCAGAATCTAGTAACAAACCAGAAATTAAGCATGGACCTAAATGAAAATATGAAAAGAAAACCAAATAAATACCAAATTATAAATAATATGGTTCATAAAAAAGTGAGAAATAAATTTTTTGTAATTCCAACAAAAGATGATATTAAGAAATTAATAAATATAGTCCATAATACATTTTGTCATGTAGGGGTAACCAAGTGTTATCAAATTATAAAAGAAAGGTTTACCTTTCCAAAATTAAGAAAAATTATAAATCTAGAAATTAACAAATGTCTGAAATGCCAATTAAATAAACCAGGAAAAGTGAACAAAGTACCAGAACAAACCATTATACCTAAAGGTCGTTTAGACCTTATATCCATTGATTATCTTGGACCTTTAATCTCAATTGGGAATTATCGCTATGTCTTTGTAATATTAGAAAATTTTACTAAATTAACCAAATTATTCCCTACGAAAAAAGCTAACATAAAAGAAGCTATCAACTCAATGAAACGATTTTTTGAAACTATTGGAAAACCAAAAAAGTGTCTAAGTGATAATGCTACTTCATTTACATCAATGAAATGGGAAAATTTTCTTGTTAAAAACAACATTAAACGTATTTTAACATCCATAAGACATCCTTGTGGGAATAACTCTGAAAGAACTAATAGAGATGTGCTCACATACTTGAGAATTATTTTAGATAAAAATCAATACCGTTGGAAAACAAATTTAGAAAAGATTGAAGATTGTATAAATACTATTTATCATGCTACTACCGGTTTTACCCCCATTGAAGCTATGTTTGGTATAAAACCAAGAAGGTTTTGGGATCATTACATAGGAGAAGGTTTAAATCAAGAAGAAATTTTAACTTTAGAGGAAATAGAACAAGAGATTAAAAATAATTTTCAAAAATTAAAAGATAAAAAAGAAATTGTAAATAAAAAACTTGTCAAATTCTCAACTTTTAAAATAAATGATAAAGTCCTTGTAAGAGCACTACGCATTCCGAAGAACGGAGGTCTAAATGCCAAGTTACTACCTTTATATGAGGGACCTTATAATGTTAACACCAAAGTCTCCAGACATACGTACCTTTTAGAAAACAAGGATGGAATTAGAAGAGGACTATTTCATGCCAGTTTATTAAAGAAATTTTATCCAAATGATGATGAGAACATGATTGACCAATCTAATGAATAGTTCTGTATCCCGAAACTCCAAATTAAAAAAATTCAATTTTAAATTTATTTTTTATACCGGACTAAAAACATTTTTTTTAAATTTTTTTTTTTAGACAGGAGTGCAAATGTAATGATATATTACATTCACGAAAATATTTTTAAATTCAAATAACCATCGATATTTTGAAAAGCCCGCGCAAATCACAAACCAGATATACAAATAACATCGTATTATATACGATCAAAATTAATAATGTTTTTGGACAATACTGGTATACAATATATCCATATTAAATTTACATCCAGATAACAATAAATTAATTATTTATTATTGCAAAAAACATAATTGTTATCTTTATATACAATCCGGCAAACTGCGGAAGTTGGAAAGAGGGAAGCCAAAGTTTCTCTCTCGAATGGCGTCTTTCTATTCTCAGCGTTGGTGGAAGGCGGACCTCTCCTCCAAGGAATGCCAAGTGAATTGAGTTTTTGATGAAGGCAGATTGAGTTAGAGGTAAGAATTGTTTTTTTTGTGGTTGATTATTTTATTATTATTTGTTGTGTAATTTAATATTGTGTGTATCTCAGAGTTGTCTGAAGATAAATGTAATACCGTTCATTCACTCGGAACTTTGTCCATGAGATTAAGTTAAATTAACATAATAAAACTAATTAAAATTTCCTTATTTCTTATTGTAAAAAATAATCATAACAATATATATATATATTCTTTAATTAGCGCAGAACCCTTTCCATGTAACACCTTTGTACTACTGAAAGAAAACTTATATCCCTGGAAACTGCGATGCTTCCTCAGCAAATTACATTGTTTAAGCTTCGGAAAAAGCCCAGCGTCTTCGTCGAAATGCTCTTCAATATTACTTCCTGGAGCTCTGATATTTCATCTTCCGAGAAGTCTAAAACACATCTACTAAGAAATCTCACTAATAGACTAAAAGAACTGGAGAAGCCGACTGCCCTTATTTTTTTTTTTTAATTTAATTTTCAAGCTTCGCAGCAAGGGCGATACGCTCTTTTTAAAATACAACGAATACAGATTTATACAAAAATACAAACTTATAGAACCAAATATAATAAAAGAAAAGAAGTGACCGTCCTTATACGATATAGAGTTAGGTGGCTGCTGGAGAAGCCCACCGTCAGCCAGTCACGGCCCTATATTGGCTGCTGTAGAAGCCCACCGTCAGCCAGACACGGCTTTGTGCTGGCTGCTGGAGAAGCCCACCGTCCAGAAAGGGTTAATTAAATTCTTTTGTTTCTTTAAGACATTTTAAGAACATATATACCTCAAGAAGCAAAGTGTTCGCTGCATTTGCACTAGGGGATGTATGACTGCTGCACTGTATATTTTCATTCATCTTGTCAGATTTAGTTCTCAGTGTTCCAGGTTTTTCCCTAACTTCTAAATTTCCTTTCTCCCTCGTCTCGGCCCAAACATGATCTTCAACAGGACTTTCTGGGCAGCTACTACAATCTCCTACAATACAGACCTAAAAAACAACATAATGTTGAATGATTTAAATAACTATAACAGTTTAGTTATTAAAAAAAGGTAAATTTTTTTACTTTAAACTGAAAAATCTTAAAAATAATTCAGTACATCCAAGCTAATTTGAGACAAATCTACATGTAAAGAATAACAAACATTTGAACAGCTTTTGTTAAACTGGTAAAAATGGGTAATATCGGTTAGCTGTGTATTTTTTAGCTAATATTCATAAATATTGAGTTATTATTTATTTTGAGTTACTAAACGATTTTCTTATTAGTAATTTCATTTTCTTGTGCATTGTTATTATTGTACTATTATTTTGTATTTACCAACACTGCCTTTGAGATAACCTTGTGGAAGGTGACAGAAAGTACCCAGGGTGTGTTTTCTAAGCTTTATACCATGATTTATTGATTATAATCATAATGTTTTTTTTTTCTTTTAAGTTTTTTTTTAAGCATAATCTAATTAAATATACAAAATTAAATGTTTATAAACAATTAGTTACCTGATCGCACATTCCGTACAAGTCAACTAGTGGCAAACAAGTAGTAGGAGGTAAATTAACTGCAGCCACTCCCTGATCAACACCATTAATGACCAATCTCAACTGGTTCTCATCGTCTACCATGATTCCAACTGTTTTGCCACAAGAAAGGCTATCCAAATTGGCTCCATAGCGAGATTTTACCTAAGAATAAAATATAAAGTAATTACAAAATAAAATATGAAATAATATATTTAGTAAATAATCAGTAAGTGAAGATATATTGGTGCATGGAAAATGTATAAACTATTACATTTACTAACTCAATAGCTCATAATTATGATTTCATTAAGGTTTGCACCACTTTAAATTTTCAATTTTTTAAATTTGTTTTGGGGGCTAGATACATTGTTTTTAATTTTAAGGATATTTCAAATGTATATTCTTAACATCACTTTTTCCAAACTCTGTTACAAGATATGTCTTGATCAACTCAAGTGATTTTGTTAAAATTTACAACACATGCTTTATTATATTATCTAAGACGTGAGAAAGGATTTTTTTTTCATGAGCCAAATTAAAAATAGAATTTTCCCCATTGACAGGCCTATTTTCATTTCACTGAAAGCACACACCATTCTTTCCTATTCAATGAAAGTATAAGTATGCCATTTATGTTTACATCAGTAAATAATTGAATAATTGTCTATGCTAAATTTTTTTCAATATTAGAGCTTCTTTGTGACTAACATTCAACTCCCAATACATGTTTCTATTCTGAGTAAAACAAACCAAACTTTATTCCTTAGGATCAAGAACCAGATACCTCTACAATGTCTGCCCCTTTGATCCCACATGGCCTGTTACAGGAATGATTTTTTTAAATATTATTATTATATAATAAATTACAAATATACTGTTATTTGTCCCAATTTAATTTAAAATAAGGCATGATGAAGTCCAAGGAAACCCTTAAAAATAATGAATACTTCTTCCCATAAATTAATTACATAGACTTAGGAACATTTATAACAAGATTTCACAAAGTAATAATGCAATAATAAATATCTGTACCTTATGACCATTGTGAAAAACTGTGTCCCCACTAATTACCCAAGTATCTTTTTTAAGACCAAGTGCAGTAACTGGAAGAGTTGATGTTATCACTGTTTCTGATGTCATTCCAATACTTAAGGATGAAACCCATCTTGGATTCAACGATTCAATCCTTATCTACAGAAAAAGCAGAAGAAGAAGTAAAGTAAATAAACAACCAATTTATATGTAAGTCACAAAACAAGGTTAAGAACACTCTAACAACTGTAACACTTTTAGGAAACATCATTTTAAGATTTGGAATATTTTAACAAAGATATTTGCTACCTGAGTTTCGGGTAATATTCATCCTTTGTAATAACTGTTGTGATTAAGTATTTTATTAATTTATTTCAAATTACTTTTTTTGGTTAGAAACATCACAAGAGCTTAAAGTAGGATTGTAGTGACCTACATAAAGAACAATATTTTCATCTTAAGGAGCTTATTTCTTAGCTGGGAGGTTTTAGTAAAAATTTATGTTTAAGATGGTGCTCTTGTCAACGTGTGATATATGTTTGTGGACATTCTTTTAAATTAACAATGTCGAAAGACAATTTCGAATAAATCTATAAATACATCAAAATTAAAATTTTTGACGAACAACGTTGGGCAATTTTTTATCCTGAAAAATGTAGGAATCCTGAAATATAGGAAATAAAATTAAACAAATTTTTTATCCCAGTCAATCAGGTGACAACATTCCATATAACATAATCGTCACTGTATATTCCAGAGTAAGCAAGAGGTGTGTAGAAAAGAAAATACGATCTGAGAATACATACAAAAATATTGGTTATGTTTGGAATGAAATTTATTTAGAGTCAATGCCAAAATATATCATTTTCACACTGCATGAAGATGATATAATTTTTAGTATTTATAATTATATAAATCTAAATCTTATCAAGTACAGGGGCGTCTGTAAAGCAGAAATAGAGAAATCGAATTTTGAAATCTTTATTTTTTAGACAAATGCCAGGGTTAGATTTGTGCCCAGAAAGAAAGCATGGCTAGTTAATTATTATAAAATTGTTTATTTCTGAATATATTAGAGTGCAATTACTCTCAATTTTATGTTTGGGTACAATATAATTGTAAACTTGTATCAACTCACTTGAAATAAAACTCCTCTGGGAATAGGTTTGGTGCTCAAAACAAGCCCTTGGTTATAACTAGAAACTCTTTTTGCAGCCAAATGACTTTCAGAAATTTGAACATTTCTACCATGGCAATCATGAAATAGAAGAGGGGAAACCTAAAAAAAAATATATTATAAACACAACAAAATATGATAAATAAGTGGAACTCTTTTAACCTAAATAAATTTGCTGCACTAAATTGTTCCAAGTTTACATTATTAAATATTCTTTTTATTGATAAATATTATGAGAACAGTATGAGTAAATGGTCATTTTTACATATTAACTTTTATTAAACAAAAATTATTATTAAACACACCTCAAATTTAATTAATTTTCAATAAATAATCTTTAAAAATACCTCAACGTCATGAATTTCTGATAACAATTCACCATCTTCTATACTTTTATCTGTATCTTCATTTCTCTTCACAGCCTCATATTCTTCCTCACTATAATAGCAATGAAATATTTTTTTATTTCAATAGATGTGAGTATTAATTAAAAATATTACAGGATGGAACAAATTTTGTTTAAAAATAAAAGTGATAAAGAATTATTATAATATACTATCTACAGAATAAGTTAAAAGTAAATGGTTAAAATACCAACTATAGCATGAATCTAATAAAGTACTAGGTTTTAAGTTAACAAGTGCATCTTAACACTTTCAGGACCGATGGATTCGAAAAGAATTTCCACCAGGGCCCAAGTCTTATTTTGTATAGTTATTTTGGCAACATATAAAAATAATAAATAAATGAAGAAACTTTTAAAATGATGTACTTTTAGTGGATTAATTAGAATTTAGTAAAATGTCAAATACGCCACGATAGCGGGCTGAAGGAAGTTTTCGGGCGGATTCAGTATCATGCGATACTAGACCCGCAAACCTAACCGGGAATATGTAATGAGGTCCCAAATCAAATACGAAGCGTATAGAACAAGACCCGCAGTAGCGGGATCGAAAGAAAACGACACTGGTTCCACAGAACACATCTCTGTGAGGCATATGCCACGACGCTGGGCCTCAACGTGATAAGGTACACTAAGAGGAGATATGTAACAAGGTAAGAAGAGGAAAGAGATGAGTATAAATAGGAAAATACAGTTCAAAAATATACTCATTTCATTCAAATTTATTGACTTAATTATCCTTTATAAGCTTCATATGACACATTTGTTAAATTGATATATAATATTTAACTCAATTTTGTGCTCTTTGTTATTACATCTATTTACTTTTAACATATACTCTTGCTGGTATTATAAATTTACAAGTTACTTTACTTACTTAATTTACATTTATTATTTTACTTTCTCTATTCATTTTTTAGCACTAGAACCTGGACCGGCAAAATATGGGTTGACATTCTGAGTTGTACTTTTTTTCTTTTTTTTTTTTTTTTTTTTTTTTTTTTTTTTTTCTTAATTTAGAAAATATATAATACTTACGTATGCTTCTCACATGAAGATTCAATTTCATGCACAGCAAGAGGGGCATCTCCATTCACTGGTGGAGTACAACCTTTACTTACAAGTCTTACAGAGGAGGTAGATCCATACAGCTCAATAACACCATACAGTTTCTAGCGCAAAATGAGAAATAATCATTAGCAATCCAAGAAAATTATTTTTTAATGAAATTAATATTACAAGAATACAATAAAAAAATGTTTAAAGGTTTTTCATGATTATATCAAAAACAGTTGGACTTTCTTTATAGAACCCTGCCTGTGTTTGTGATTTACTATTATTTTATATCCATCTTGGTGAAGGTTGGATGGGACGGATCCTAGACCTGCAGCAACAGAGTTGCCACATCTCCATAATGGTTAAAAATAATAAAAGACAATACCAAAAACCGTACCTCTTTAGGTGTATTTATTTATAAGTTTTACCCATAACAGAGTTGACCCTCTTATCAGGGGTTGACTTTTGAATCAAATTGTAAAAATCACAAAAATAGGATTTTATTAAGAAGGATAAAAAATGAAGCATTTCACTATAAAATCAACAGTTTTTAATATAATCAGAATGATAAAACCTTGTATTAAAAAAAAAAAAAAAATATATATATATATATATATATGTATGAAAACCCTCTCAATGGTTTTTGATTAACTTTTATTATAAAAGTTCTTCTGATAAAGTTCTCAAAAGGATTTTTATCAAAAAAGTTCCCAAATTAACTGTATTATAAATTACCTATAAAAAAATCTGTGATAAACAAGATGCTAACTAAAAGTGTCTAAAAAAAAGTAAAAGTTCGAACAAGAAATTTATCAAATTAAAAGTGCACACTTATTTCGGATCCATTTTTTATGAACAGATTTTATTAACATTTTCTAAACATATTTAATTTGAAGTAAAATCAACTTGTATATTTCCCCCTTTACTTCCATTGTGCTTTTAATTGCATTACAATTATTAGTAATTGTTACCTCGAATTAGTAGCAATAAAGTTTTACAATTAAATTAAATTTATTTATTAATGTTTATGATATAATACTAATTACGATCATAATTCTTAATTCAATTACAATTTGCACACCTCAAGCATTAACAGTTAATATATTAAAATAGAGTGATATTTATATACCTTAGGAATGTTAGTAGCAGAAATGCCTTGATCTTGGCCATCAATGTAAAAGTGAAGAGAAGAATCTAAGCAACGCTTCACACCAATTCGATTCCCAGGAATCAGCCAGTCGAGCGAACCGCAATAGTGAGGTTTCACAACCTCTCCACAGTGATAAAAGTCACTACCTACAAAGAGACAAATCAAAAAATCTTATCGGCTCTCGAAGATAACTTCATTGGATTGACTTATTAAGCATGTTTTCTTCCTTATATGGAGGGAAAAATCATACTATTATTGGAGGGCGCATGATCCTTTGAGATATATGGAAAATAATCATAGGTATTTACCGTGAATATACCACGTTGATTGTTTTATAGATCCAATGGAATGAGGGAGTGGCTCAGATGGCACAAATTGAGTTACTCCAAAATATAATGAGGAAGCCCACTGTGGAAGATAGCCTTCGATAGCAACTTCCCAAATCTCTCCGGGTACCAATGGTGAAGAACTGAATATTAACCCACAGCAGGGAACTTCGGCAGGACGGCTGGCTATACTATCAACAAGTCGAATTCCTTTTCCACATGTCTCATGCCACCTGTAATAAACAAATAAATTGTATTTTTATTAAATGGGCCAGAAGAAGATTTTTGTGGAGGATGGTTCTCCAGAAAATAGTAGATTAATTTTCTGTTGACGGAGACAATAAGTGTAGGTTTTAATATAGTTGCATAAGATTCTAGAATCAAAAACAGATTTTCTTGAAACAAAAGTACTACATGCTGAACAATATATATCATTTATAAGAAACAACCTTATAAAATAAAACATTCATTAATGTGACTTTGTTTTTATGAAACATCTTTATTTTTTCATCTTTGGTGAGTCAAACAATTACAGAATTCAAATAAATCACAATATAACCAATGATGATTGTATGAATGCAGCTGCATTTTTGAAAGCCAGGTGTATGAAACAACAGCTTGGAGAAGCTCTCAGAATTTTTTTAAAAAATAAAGAAAAAAAAACATTAGAATTATTTTAAGATTAAAAATGAATTTCCCCAAACATAAAAAAAGAAGGTCTAATGATTAAATGTAATAATTAAAAAACAATAAGAAAAAAATCAGTCCCGTAACAGGCTACAAGGGACCTGAGGGGAGATATTGTAGAGGCACACTAGGAAGATAGTGTGGTCAGTACTATGTTTCACCCCACTGTTTTCCCCTTTATGGATACCCATTAATAAATTAATTAAAGGCCAGATGGGCCTAGGGACGGTCTGGGGCCCAAATCCAACCCACAAACAAAGACACTAGAAGATAAAATCTTTAGTGTGCTTGATTTTTGAACTGAGGTCCTCCAGCATATAAAGCCTGAACTACTGAGCTTAACTTGTCCCTAATTAAAACAGAATATAGACTTTTAAAGAAATGGGACAAATTATACAGGGAAAATGTGGCATAGTTTGCCTCAAACATAAAAATAGATACTTTCAATAAGCTAAGGGGAAATATTGGAAGATTAACTAATATGCAAAATTATATAAAATGTACTAAGATAGTCTAATATGATAAGTGACTCTCTATAAATATCCTTAATGAATTATAATAGTTAAAATTGAAAATTTACTTGTGGAGAGGATGAGAAGTTGGAAGTACAGTTGATTCTGATTGAGCATGGCTCTCAACTTGTTGAACACTTACGTCGTCCATTTCTGATTGTGGAATAGGGTTACTGACAATAGAAACCTACGGAAATATAAGATTTGATTGGAAATTTTCAATCAACAGATTTTTAATAATTTTTTTTTTTTTTTTGTAAATTGAGAAGGAGCTGAGAATAAAAATTAATTTAACAGTAATAATTCTATAAAACAATATTAGCTTATAGACGTTCAATGTACCTAATGTATTTTTCCAGTACAATCACTTTCAAATTTCTTTATCTCTCTCTCTTATTTTCATCTCTTATTCTCTTATTCTTATCCAATGGACGTTAAAATTTTAATAAATAAATTTTCATCTCTTTTCAAAATATTTTCATATATTCAAAATATTTATTGAACAAACATTTCACAAGCACACAATGAGAGGCTAACAAATGTATATAGGTTTCTTATGATATTGGTTTTTTTAAACTTCGGTGTTGAATATATTTTCATATTTGGTCAAAAGTTGTATCTTCACATTTCCCACAACCTTTTGATTAAAGGTCAGAGAAGATGATGAATACATTTTTAATGTCTCCACATATAATTTTGGGTTCTCTACAATTTTGGGCCAATTAAGGGTTAAAATGTGTAATAAAAAAAAATTATTCAGGAATTAAGTAATAAACAGATTGTATTATTAAAATATTTTGGCAATAATTTTTTTTAGACAATTTTTGTAGAAAACACTAAAATTCCTCCTCTTACCACCACCCACATATTATTACGTAAAGCTAACTTCATTTTCTAGCTCAACACTTCAAATAAAATATAAACAGATAAATATAAAAATATTTATCTAAAGCATCGGATCCACTCGATGACTTCACTTGGCATACCAGTAACCTCTTTTGTTAGAGCACTTGCACGACGAGCAGAGGACCTGGGTTTAAATACCAGCCTGGCAAGTTACATTTTCTAGAGTCTAAGATTTGAAAATAAAATAAAATGTTTATAATTAAAAGAGAGTTAAGGAAGGAGTGTTGACTTGAATGACAAGCCAAAACAGAAATAAACTCACTTTCTATATAAAAAAATGTAGTTTTATTCAACATATGACCGAATGCAGATTATCTAGACCTTCTCAATCTCAACTGTCGACTATCTCTTCTTAAAAGAGAGTTCATGTGAGTGTGCATTATTTCTCTATATACATTATTACGTTATTGTTTTCTTTAACCTCTTCAATTCAATTTCAAAAATGCCACAATATGAATTAGTTTGAATGCTTATCGAGTGCCTAATAGAATTTGGAATAGGAATTAGAACAAAATATATTTTTTTTAAATTTTTAATATGCTAATTTTATAGTTCAATTATTACAATCAAATTTAAATTTACTGCTTTTATTACACAGGGCAATGTATGCTGTCAGTGATTTAAACCGTAATGGGTAATATTAACTTGTAACTTTTTTTTTTACCATTTTTTTAATGGGCTAAAATTCTTCCTTAACTAATCAAAAAGTCCATCACGCAGAAGCTGCATAACTAAGCACTTTCCTCAGAATTTGGGTAGTGTAGACTGCTTTTCAGAACAATTTGCTTAAAATATCCTACATACATAAAATAACAACGTGAATAGTTCTCTTTTAATTTTGTAATGAGTAACTGATCAATTATTAATTTGCTTCCAGAGTTATGTTTACACATGGTACCTACTAGAGAACTGCAGGAGTAAGTATGGCATCGCGTAGTCACGAGTAGGTATACTTGTGGGACGAGTAACTCGATTACTTTATGTATACTCCTACTCATTACGAACACCGGCATCGCATCGTTTCGCATCGGCATCGCCGAGTACAGTAGGGTTTGGCATCGGCATCGTCGAGTATTGAAGGTTTAGCATCGGCATCGCCGTGAATAACTATGTTTGATACAGTTTCGCATCGCCATGTGTAATGAAGAGCAAATCATTCTGATGTTCAATATTGATAATTGGCGATGGAATTGCGAAACAACAAATTTCTTTATTCTGAAGATATTAGACAAATTCAAAACAAAGTCCACTTTATTCCTTACAATGAACGAAACTAGAGTGGCTTAACAATTGTAACGTAAACAATAACAATGAAAGACAATGTAAAGGTACGTAATATAAGAAATAAACCTTTTTTTAAGGTGATAAAAGAAAAAAAAAACATAAATAAAGGCAGAAATAACCATTAATCCTGTCCTGCCGAATCTAAAAACACGTTCTTGGTAACTTTTTTTTTTTTATTTTGTCACTCACATTCACGCGCGGTTTTTTCTGTTTCTAATATCAGCGTTTCCAGATGTAGAGTTTTCGAGCTCTACTCTAATCCACATAATAAGTGGAAACGCTGTTGTTTTAAAAACATATTATGTTTCCTTAAAATAGATGGACTAGCACTGTATATAAAATATGTTCACATTTACCACACATTACAAATGGTAGCACGTCTTACCCACCATCACAGTCAATTACGATTTTTTTTTAAACAGGACCATACATAACTTAACCACATACTTCTTTTGAGGTGTACATACCACTCTTATTTCTGTCCTTAAGTTCCATATTTGTAACGACAAAACAAATATGGAACTTAAGGACAAAAATAAGTGATTAAGTTCGTGCTACTGCTGAACACTGCTGATTACAATAACTCGACGCTCTTTAATCCGCATCCCTTGATTTAACCGCCCAATTAATTTTAGCGCGGTTCTCCCTCCATAGGAAACCCGCTTATAAGGTTGATCTCATGACAAAATCCGGAAGTACCCACACGAAAATTTCATGTTTCAGATCCCGTAGAGCAAGAATATAACGGTGGTTCAAATTTGTGTGTGTGTATATATATATATATTTTTTTTTTAAATTGTCGACTAATTTGAAAGGTCAAGTTCGTAATCCAGCAGAATCCGTCCACCGCAAGTTGCTTTTTGGAGTGAAATTTGCGGGCAAAAAAATTGTAACGCGAAAATTTTGGATACTCATGCAAGCATATGGTTTATTAACGTAGAAATACGAATAAAACCATTTTTAAAGCGATATCTGTAACCGTTTTCGAGGACAATGAAACACCTACTTTTCCAAACTAATTTTCAGTTTGGGTATTCAAAAAGGATGAATTTAGTTGAAACTTGTTCCAGGCGTTTGATATTCCTATAATTTAAGATAGGTTAATGTTGGTTCCGTTTGATGTTAAGGAAGTACTAGAAACAAAATATTTCATTAATAGGCATGAAAAGCTTTTGGATCTTCGTATATTTTCTAAAACGGTACGAAATCATGGTAAGTGGAACTTAATCATTCAAAAGCTTACTAAATTCTCTACAAAAAAGGTTCTGATGTAATTTTTGATGAGGTAATTTAAATCGGAAATTCGCAATTGTTAGCTTGGTCTTCTGAGCGGTGTTTTTTTTTTTTTTTTTTTTTTTTTTTTTTTTTTTTTTTTTTTTTATCTGTTTACGTAACCTTTTAACTGGTTGTTGCTTATTTTAATTTCATTTAACATTAAAACTACGTTTAGAAGGTGAGGGAAGTCGCCATGATACTGTCTGTTTCCTGTTGTGGCGCCTTAAATCTCTTTTCTCTTCGAGATTATATTTTATACTAGCTGTTACCCGGCGCACCATGCTACCTACTTTCTGCATATAGAAAAGCTTAAATAAATTAGAAACCAAATAAGTATTATTAAAATCTAATAACACAAATCTATAACTGTTTCGAACCCGTGACCTCCCAACTGTGAGTCCTAGATGACTTTGACCTAACCTATAACACCCCCCATATCAAGACATACATGTATGCCAAGTTTGGTAAAAATAGGTCTAACGGTGTGGATTTGTATAAAGAACAAACATACAGACCGACAGATGGTAGCCGTTTTGACCTAGCCTATGGCAATTTCCGTATTAAGATCTACCTGTGTTCCAACTTAAGTCAAAATCGGTCGAACGGTGTGGATTTTTATAGGAAACAAACATACAGACATATAGCTGGTAGAGATTTATGACCTAGCCTACGACACTCTCCAGATTAGGATCTATCTGTGTACCGAGTTTAGTCAAAATCGGACAAACGGTGTGGATTTGTATAAGGGACAAACATACAGACAGACAGCCTACGACACTCCTCAGATTAAGATCCACATGTGTACCGAGTTTAGTCAAAATCGGACGAACGGTGTGGATTTGTATGAGGGACAAACATACAGGCAGACGGCTGGTAGATTTTTTTGACCTTCCCTAGGAAGTTTCTCGTATCAAGAACTACCATTATTCCAAGTTTGGTAAAAATCGGTCAAACGGTGTGGATTTGTATAAGGAACAAACAAACAGGCAGAAAAACATACAGACACGTGGATTTTATATATATAGATTTATCAAGAAAGATCAAACCCCACCAATAACTGCCACTATTCCTTTACTAATAGCACTAAAGATATAAACGGAACCGCGCTAAGATGACGCAGTTCCTGCAAATCGGACCTTTGTAGCTTATCTTCACTCCTTTATCGACATGTCGAGAAGTCGACAGTTATTTACGATGCCTACGATGCAGTACTCATGAGTATTACTCGTAATCATAATGAAAAGTAATCGGCGGTATGTACTCGCATCGTCCATTTTATACTCGTTGATTATTTATCCGATTACTTTTTACGTATCCGTGCAGTTCTCTAGTACCTACTACACTGCGTAATAAATACAAAAAACCTCATATTATCGTATTTTGATCTAACGCAGGAACAGGATACAGTCCCTCTAGTGGTAGAAAGCGATCCTTGCGGCGGCTTTGTGAACCTATGTCTGGCGGGCTTTCCTATTGAAATATATTGAAACCCCTCCTTTCCGATTGAATGATTCAGCTCATTTTTACAACACTTCTTTCTCATGAGTTACTCACGACGTATACCGCGTTTCGTTACAATACAGCAGAAATTACGACCGGTATGAGTATATTAGTAATTTGTGTCCGGAGTAAAACCCCCCTCCTAATGAACCGATTTAGTTTATTTTTACAACACATATTTACCTGTAGATTACCACTACAAATACTGAGTTTTGTCGAAATATACCAAAAATCACGGCGGGTAGTAGCGAATTGGTATTGTGGGTCCGGAGTAAACCCCCCCTCCTTATGAACCGATTTAGTTCATTTTTATATCTCACTTTTCTCTCTATATTATCACTACGAATACCAAGTTTTGTTGAAATATAACAAATATTACGGCTGACATGGTCAAATTAGTGTTTTGGGTTCGGGGTAAACCCCCCCTTCCGGTGGACCGACTTTGGTGGTTAACGAACTCGTTCAATCGTTTGCTAATTGAATGCTATATACCAAGTTTTGTGTCGAAAAAACAAAAACTCTGGCCGCTATCGTGTTAACAGACACATATATAGCGATTTTATGATTATTTCGATTGAATTTACTAATAGAAAATGAATAATTGTTCACAATTTTCAAAAATATTAATATTTCTTAACAGCCCACATACTTCACTAGATTTAACGTTATTTTTTTAAAATAATTTTAGTTTTTCATTCTAGATCTAAAATTGCCGCCTGCAGACTATCGCCCGTGAAAAAAGAGGGTTTCCGTTCGCCAGACACAGCGCCTCATGTGTTCATTCAATTCATTCTCGAAGAATTGAAACTTTTTTTTTGTGGACACTATAACATCCTCTATAAAACGTTTGATATAAAGAAATGAAAACTATTGATTTATTTATTATTTATAAATTCAAGAAAATGACTTTGATTTTGATCACACAAGGTAGTATTACCCCTTAGGGACTTAACTTGTCTAGCAGTGATATAAACCCAGTGGCTTATTTGGTTAAGAGAACAGAGGAATAGTTATAAAATCCCAGCCTGGCGAGTTAATGATTCTAAAAAATAAAGTGTTGGACAATAAGTCACTGATTGATTATATCGTACTGTTTAACAAATTTAAATCCTATTCTAGAGCCTTTTGTGACAATAACAACTTTAAAGTTTGATAGATAAAAGTTATTATTAAGCCATTCTATTATAGCAGAACCTCACAGCAGAGTGCTGAAGGCATTGCTGTCTTGAATGAGAGTTCAAGACACGATTGTCCTGGTTAGAGATACTAGTCGCACAGTACTCAGAAATATCACAGTTTCGACCTATAGAGGGTAATAAATAGTTAAATTACTAGAATACCTGTGCACACTGTCCATAAAGGTCGATAACGGGATAAACTAATACTGGAAGGCCAGTACAAGCTTCTCCCTGATCGATTCCATCAAGGTAGTAATGCAATGAAGAATCATCATGTCGTTTTATTCCTATGACACTTCCTGTTTTCACTTTGTCGAGATTCAACGGATATCCGTGTCTAAGAGGTATACCATCTTTCATAACAGCAAATCCTGGAAATAGAAAACAATTCAAAACTACACAAAAGAAAAATCATTCAATTGACTTATCTATATATATAAATATAAAATTCAGCTGTTTGTCTGTCTGTTCCTTATAAAAGTTTTGATTCGGGGAGTGTCATAGGCTAGGTCAAAATCGTCTAGGACTCACATTTCGGAGGTCACGGGCTCAAAACTATGAACCCGAACAGTTACAGAAGAGTGAATTGTCAGAAATCGCCACTTTTGAAAAATGAAATATTTACCAAGACAGACCGTAACAGAACATAATGCTATCATAAGTGGCATATTGTCAGTTGTTTCTTACTTAGTTTAAGCAAATCAATGGTTTTTGGTTTAAACAATTCAATTGTGACACTAGGGCGCTCCGGACCTTCCCTGTCAGTTGTTTGACAAGTGAAGTCCAATCTAAATATTCTATCCCCTCCACTGCTGCTTTCTCATGTCTGGTTGCCGATAACTGCAAGGTTCCAAGTTCATCCAGTAGGAAGATTTTTTTTTTCTTTTCTTTAACTATTTGGTTTCTAATTTATTTTTCCTTTTTGCACTATGAGCACATTTATTATTTAACTGTTTAATATTAGTATATGTACCGCCGAAGCGAGTACATATACTAATATTAAGCGAGTAACTGTTTAATGAAACAGTTGTTTTTTTTGTATGGCACGCCGGGTAACAACTATTTAATATAAAATAGGTGTAGCATGGCACACCGGATAACAGCTAGTCATGGATAAAGTAAGTACGGTTTCGTAATGTGAGCGATTTTGATTCTTTTTATTTAGAGCTTAAATTACAGTGAGAAGTTTTTGAAGCAACAACTCATTTCCAGGTGACTCAAGTTAATTAAGTTTTAAAATTGGTCTGAAAACCTTTTTATAATTTATAACTCCTTACAAATTCAAAAATAATTAGTTAAGTTTGTCCTTCTTGACTCTGATATTCCTCACTCTGGATTCAATTCTAATTTTTTTTATTTTTTTATTATTTTTTTTTATTTTTACTAATTTAATTTAATATTACCCAACATGATTCAAAATTTAAAAAATGTCTATGTCAAGGAGAAGTCAAGAAATACAAATACTTTAGATAAAGAATTTAGCACACAAAAAATATTCTTTCCAAAAAAAGATAAAAAAAGTGAGAGAAAATTAAATGTTATAATTGACATTAACAAAGAAATATTTATTACAAAGATTTATTCATTTATGAGCATCCACGCAATGCAATTATGAACACATCATCTAATTAAAATTAAATAACTTTTTAAACAGAACTAAGAAATCAAAGGGTGTAAATAAAAAGAAAAACAACAAACTAACTGGAAAACAATGTATTTTGTACAAAGACCAAATTAAACAAAAGAATAAATTAGGGAAAAATATGAGAAATAAGCATATAAAAATAAATTATTTATTTAGATTTCACTTGTAATGGTGATGAATCTGGTCGGGGAAAAAGTGAGAACTATTAATAAAATTGCTTTAATAGCATTAGTGATTAGTAAAAAGATGTCAGAAAATTATTGATCCTAATAGCAAAATATTTATAAAACATGATAATAAATTACCTAGAGTGAATTATAACTATCATTCCAAAAAAAGAATATAAAAAATATTTTTTTTATTATTTTATAGTATTGTTAATCTAAATTTCTTCCTAAAATCTAAAATTCATGACTGTTAAATTGCAAAAAAAACAAAAACAAAGTAATAATAAGGGGGAATCATGGTCTAGTGGCTAATGCCTTAGTTTCCCATGCTGAGATGGTGGGTTCGATTCCCACTGGTGGCAAATTTTCTCACCTCACTGCTCGTTGAGAAAATTCTTCACTGCCCCTTGGATGTCGGTGCTAATGGCCCAAATGTTGATGCGCCATATTAAAGAAAAAAAAAGGGGGAGGGGAAGATAAATCAAATTAGGTTTTTCGAATTCCTCTTTAGAGGACCCTCTAATCTAGATTTCATGGTCACAAGAAGACTTTCCTAACTAGAAAAGAAGAAGAATCACTGAAAAGATGCAAAAATACATGGAAAATGTTGGGCATACATAAATTATAAAGTAGTTGAAAAACAAAATGATAATACTTTACCGCCCCCAACTTTCAAATGAATAGAACATTTTTAGATATATTTCAGATCATCCTTGAAAATAAATAATATATATATATATATATATATATATATATATATATATATATATATATATACGTACATATATATTGTAATGATATATTACATTCTCGAAAATATTTTTAAATTCAAATAACCATAGTTTGAAAAGCCCGCGCAAATCACGAACCATATATACAAATAACATCGTATTATATACGCTTTAAATTAATAATATTTTTGGACAATACTGATGTACAATATACATATATTAAATGTGCATTCAGATGATAATAAATTAATTATTTGGTATTACAAAAATATAATTATTATTTCTATATATAAACTGGCAAAAATGCGGAAGTTAAGAAAAAAGGACACCAAACTTTCCCGCTAAAAAGGAGGCAGTCTATTGGTAGCAGCCTTGGAGTCAAGTCAGTCTATAGCTATCCTCCGAGGAGTACGGAGTCAAGTCTATTCCAGCAGTCATGGAGTGAAGAGCTATAGCTATCCTCCGAGGAGTACAGAGTCAAGTCAGTCTATAGCTATCCTCCGAGGAGTACAGAGTCAAGTCAGTCTATAGCTATCCTCCGAGGAGTACGGAGTCAAGTCTATTCCAGCAGTCATGGAGTGAAGAGCTATAGCTATCCTCCGAGGAGTACAGAGTCAAGTCAGTCTATAGCTATCCTCCGAGGAGTACGGAGTCAAGTCTATTCCTAGCAGTTATCGAGTGCGGAGCTAGAGTCTATCGCTCGCCACAGAGAATACAGAGCGCAGTCCATTGTTAATTATCATAGAAGACGGAGTGAGAAGACAACAGAATCCAGAATTTCAAGATATCCATTCTATGCACGAGACCTGGCAAGAAAGCATATCACCTTGAAGAAGGAATTACTGAAGCGCAGTATATTGAAGCTTTAGTGGAAGCAAATTAATTTAGAGGTAAAATTATTTTTTTAGTAATTGTTAATTCTTTTACTGTCATTTGTATTTTTGTTAATATTGGTGTTTGTATCTCAAGATTGTCTAAAAATAAATATTATATTATTCATTCACTCGGAACTTTAATCCCTGAGATTAAGTCAAATTAATATAATAAAACTTATTAAAGTAATTAAAATCGTTTTTATTTAAAATAAAAAATAATCAATACATTTAATGGCGCCCAAAGTAGACGGCCGAGTGAATTGAAATTAAAAACAGTAAATAAATATTAAAAATAAAATTTAAAAAATAATTTTTTTATATATAATAAAAATGTCTGACATGAATATTGAACAAATTCAAAATAACGGTGAAGAAAATAGTGTAGAATCACCGGAAAACGTATTTTTTACAACACCAGGAGAAATAAATATAATAGTCGAAACACGTGAAAATGAATTGCAGGAGGATGATGCAATAGCATTCAGGGAATCGTCGGCGGGTTCCTTAGCAACAACGGAAATTCTATCCAATGGCAGGAATCGTACTTCCGAAAGGGATAATGAGATGCATCCTCAAGGCCTAGAAAATTTGATGAGGCTATTATTAGAACAAAATAAAATATTAGAAAGTAAAATTGACGCAAATAGGATCAAACAAAATAAAGAACTAAAGTTCGAATTAAGTAAAAATAATAAAATATTGGAAAATAAAATAGATGCAAGTAGAATAGAACAAAATAAAAAAGTGGACGATTTATGTGCATATTTAAATAATATGGGTAAAAATCAGAATGAAGAGACGATAGAGTTGGAAAAATCGAATAATAACCTTTTTAATAAAAATAATATAAGTAGTGAAGAAATTATTGAGATTAATGAAAATAACAACGAAAATTTAATTAAAAATACCGAAAATGACGATACATTAATAAATAATGACAATTTAAATGAAACAATAAAATACAGTTTAAATAGTAATGACCAAATATTAGAAGATAAAATATTGATTGAAAATAAAAATGACTATAATTGTTTAATAAATGAAGATAATACAATTCAAGAAAAAATATTAACTGAATTAAATAATGATAATGAGGGTACAAATGAAATAATTAATAATAAGCTAATAAATGATAATTTCAAAAATAAAATAAGTACAAAATTTATAAACAAAATGATGAAACAAAATAAAATTGAAAAATTATCTGATAACTATAAATTCAAAATAAATGAAAAGAGTTATAATAAAAGAAGTGGAAATATACCAATGAAGAAACTGAATAGAACTATTAATAATGATAATAATTTAAAGATTTTGAATGTCAAATTTGGAAATAAAATAAAAATTCTTTATAAATATAAAAGACAACTTGGAATAGAAAAAATGTCAAAGCTAAATCGGCCTCCAAGGAAAAGAATAAAACACTTTTATAGAAAGAAATTGGACTGCTGCAAAGAAAAAATTAACGACCAGGAATAAATTCATGAAAAAATTTAAAAGTAATACCTATTAGATTAGTGTGTTTTTATAAAAATTATTAGTTTAGGATTTTTTAATAAAATAAGATTTATATTAATATAAGATTTAATTGATAATAATAATATTTAAAAATTTATCATAAATTTAATAATCATATTAGTTTAGGATAAGATAGTTTTGATAATGATAATGTTTAAATTGAGATAAGATAATGATGATAATTTAAATTGAGAAATAATAATGAATAAAAATTATGTAACGAAATAAGTTTTTGAAAATTTGAATAAATAATAACAGGCTGACCAATAGATCTAATCTCGATAACCAAATTTAAATTTTGAATTCTATTTTTTTTTTTTTTTTTTTTTTTTTTGAAACCGAGCATAAATCATTTTTTTTTTATTATTTTTTTTTTTTTTAGACAGGAGTGCAAATGTAATGATATATTACATTCACGAAAATATTTTTAAATTCAAATAACCATCGATAGTTTGAAAAGCCAGCGCAAATCACGAACCATATATACAAATAACATTGTATTATATACGCTTTAAATTAATAATATTTTTGGACAATACTGATGTACAATATACATATATTAAATGTACATTCAGATGATAATAAATTAATTATTTGGTATTAAAAAAATATAATTATTATTTCTATATATAATCTGGCAAAAATGCGGAAGTTAAGAAAAAAGGACGCCAAACTTTCCCGCTAAAAAGGAGGCAGTCTATTGGTAGCAGCTTTGGAGTCAAGTCAGTCTATAGCTATCCTCCGAGGAGTACGGAGTCAAGTCTATTCCAGCAGTCATGGAGTGAAGAGCTATAGCTATCCTCCGAGGAGTACAGAGTCAAGTCAGTCAATAGCTATCCTCCGAGGAGTACAGAGTCAAGTCAGTCTATAGCTATCCTCCGAGGAGTACGGAGTCAAGTCTATTCCAGCAGTCATGGAGTGAAGAGCTATAGCTATCCTCCGAGGAGTACAGAGTCAAGTCAGTCTATAGTTATCCTCCGAGGAGTACGGAGTCAAGTCTATTCCTAGCAGTTATCGAGTGCGGAGCTAGAGTCTATCGCTCACCACAGAGAATACAGAGCGCAGTCCATTGTTAATTATCATAGAAGACGGAGTGAGAAGACAACAGAATCCAGAATTTCAAGATATCCATTCTATGCACGAGACCTGGCAAGAAAGCATATCACCTTGAAGAAGGAATTACTGAAGCGCAGTATATTGAAGCTTTATTGGAAGCAAATTAATTTAGAGGTAAAATTATTTTTTTGTAATTGTTAATTCTTTTATTGTCATTTGTATTTTTGTTAATATTGGTGTTTGTATCTCAAGATTGTCTAAAAATAAATATTATATTATTCATTCACTCGGAACTTTAATCCCTGAAATCAATACAATATTTACATCATGTGCAGTACTCCTAGGTCTACGTGCAGCGGTCAATAAAAATACATTTATTTTCTATTTTAACTGTTAAAAGGCCCAGTATATGAGTATAACACACTACACTGACTACTGCATGAAATCTCTGAACTAAGCCAAGCCTATGTGATCATATGGTTTCAGTTTGTTTATACAGCAGTGGTTGAAAGCTTATAGTCCAAGAGCTGGCAACGCACTTTTCATGAAGTGTTTTATGCACCTTGAAATTTTGCTATAATTTACCTCTTAGGTAGATAAGAAGGTATGTATGTGTTTCCTGGACATACCTTGGAACACCAGGTACTGCGCATAGGGGAAAGGTACAAAACAATATTTCCGAAAAATAGAGTTTTAATCAGAAGCCAACTATCTTTAATGTAAAATTAAGACAATTTTACAATGATTAATAAATATGGCAGGCACTTTTAAGGGGTATAACACATAAAAAAAAAAAAAAAAAAAAAAAAAAAAAAAAACTTAATCGTTTTTATTCTCATATTAAATGAGTTTTATTCGCGCTGCCATTTAAACCGGAACAGCTGTACAAGATCATATGAGCAAGAACCAATGAGAGCGCAGAGAATAACCACAACTGCGGGGTGCTGTCATTCACTCTTACGGTTACGCGCAGTGTATTGCAGTCTGTCATATTCAACATTTATTTTTATGTTTCCTGATAATTATACCCCACAAAAGTGTCTGCCCTTTTGTAATTATTTTCAAATATGTTTACTGAAGACACTGTTTAAATCGCAGCGTGAATAAAGCACTTCACTTAATATTAAAAATAAAAACTAGGTACTTAGTTTTTTTTTTTTATTATTATCATTTTAACCCCCTTAAAAGTGCCTGCCTTATTTATTATTAATTTGAAAATTGCCTTAATTTGCCATTTTTTTCATTAATAATAGTTGGCTTCTCAATAAAACTCTACTTTTGGGCAATATTGTTTTGCACCTTTCCCCTATGCGCAGTACGTGGTGTTCCAAGGTATGTCCAGGAAACACATATTTATCTTCTTATCTACCTGAGAGGTATATTATAGCAAAATTTCAGGGTGCATAAAACACTTGATGAAAAGTGTGTTGCCAGCTCTCGGTCTATTATTGCTTATTTTCAGCAAAACCAAGTTTAAGTTATTTAATTAAAATTAAACTAGAAAAGAAAAAGAAGTGTAAATCTTTTATAATAATAAATGTTTTATCAGGGGAAAACATGCCTAGAGACACAAGTCAATATTTATCTGTGGTAGAAAGAATTACATCTTCTTTCATTTTAAAATCTTTCATTACAGTAAGAAACAATGACATAAACAGTGATTGATGAACATCATTGGTCAACAAATAATACTTACAATAATCAGTGTGGTAAACCACTATGACCTGATAAATTATCAAGGAAGAATTTGAATAACCAGTTTAAATACTTTAGTGAGACATGATGCAATTATACGGGTGACTTCATAGATGAATTAGACTTTGTGTTTATTAAGTGGTGGTTCAGCTTTAGCTTAAAAGAAAATTTCAGTTTTTTAATATCCCCTGTCTAGAGAAAAATCATATTTATTTGAATTTATAAAATAATAAATAAAAAATCATAACCACTTAGATTCCAATAAAAAGTCTGACTGACGGGGACTGCATCATCTTAGTGTTTTTCCACATAATGTAATATCTAGTGTGATATGGAGAACTCCTACTGAAGTAATACTGTCAAAATTTACTTCTGTAAAAAATGTATTATTAGGCTTTCGAATGATCACCTTTCAATTACTATGATTTAGCAACCGCTTTTGGGATATTTAACCCTTTCATTGCTGGTGAATGAAAGGACTTGCAGCCCTTCCGTCTAGCTTCCCCCCTTCCGTCGCCAATCTCGCCTCACTTTCTCTACTGTTCAACTCTTTCGTCTGCCTCAGCAACCCAGGGTTAAATATAAGGAATTATCAATATATAATGTCAATTGTTCTTGATATTGGTAGTTTTATACTAAAATAAAATAAATTTTCTATCATGGAAAATAAAATCATTTAGATAAGAAATTATGATATGATTAGGTTATTTAGACTAACTACACAAAACAAAATTGCACTACTAACTGAAATATATAAACAACAATAGGGCTAGAGAGGCAACTCTTGTAAAACCCATGGGCTGTGAGGCTCCAACAATTACAATGATGATTGTTTGAATTTACATTTTTTATTTATTTTTTATAGATAATAAAATACTTGCAGAATGCATAATTTTAATTAATATACGTAGAAGATTTGATGAAATCAAAAATAACATATTTGAAGAATCAGGTGAAATTCTATTAAATACGTAAATAATAAAATCAACACTACTAGCAATCCCCCCCCCCCAAAAAAAGAGACTTAAAGCCTCCGTTACTTTAAACTTTATAAAAAATTAATAATCATTACAGATCCTAAAAATGCTCAAAAAATATAATATAATGCATTATTTTATATTTAGATGTCTCAGGGATATTTTTTCTAGGTCAAACTGATTTTATACGAGCTAATAACTATTAGCGCTTATTCCGGAGGAGCAACATACGGGACCATCGAGTTATCTTGTGAGGAGTGTCAGGGATTCGGAGAATGGAGCATAAGTTAACTTGTTCAGAGCAATGAAAGGGTTAAGAGAGTTTATAAGTATTAAACTGCTTGTGTCTGTTGATAAAATATTTTTTCTTTAATACTTCCTCTAATCCAAAAGCGAACAGAATTTATAAGTATATGTTCTATATATGCTGTAATAATATTCTTACTGCATTATTTTACTTACTGTTAGCATTTTTATATGATTTAGTGCAAAACATTTTTTGTTGAAAGCACCACGTGTGAGCATTGGTGAAAATTTAAATAGAACGGGGGCAGGAAAAAAGAAGGTTGATAAGAAAACAATGAAATTAACAAGCAAGAAAATAAATAATAGTTATAGTAAAAGCGCCATTATTTACATAAAAAAGGTTTTAAAAGTAAACCTGGCTAAACTAGTTTTTTTCATTAGAAACTATAGTCCAAGAGCATGGGTGATTGGTCACATGGTATGGTATTTATATAGGAGGACGTTTACAACTTTGAGGTATTTCACCCCAAACATTTCAAACAAACCAAATGTATATATCTTCGTTCTGATCAATTTGAGGAATGTAAAAAAAGCTTCAAATCAACGAAACGTTTCTGAATGCCAGAAACAAGAAATCTATTTAATGAATAGAGCGGGGAGCAACATATTTTGAAATTTACCTGAAAGCATCCAAGTATCATGATCTATGTCTGTCATGGTCCCAGGAAGTTCTAGATCATCGGGTCTGATAGCTGTAACACCTGTAAAATAAATATATAAAAATAATATAGAGGTGTAAATGGATGATCCAATAATTTAAGCTTTAAGCACTGAAAAAAAAAAAAAAAAAAAAAAAAAAAAAAAAAAAACGGTATCGTAACAGGCCACAGGGGCCCAGAGGGCCGGGTAATGCAGAGATATCTGATTCTTGACAATACGGCATACTGGGGAGATAGTGTGGACAGTACCATGCTCCGGCCGCTTGATTTTCCCTTTTGCAGGTACTCATTAATTAATTCATTAAAGGCTGAGTAGGCCTAGGGACAGTCTGGGACCTCGATTCTAACTCTCAAACAACTACACTAGAAGATAAAATCTTCAGTGCATGCCCGAGTTTAGAACTCAGGTCCTCCAGCACATTAGTTGAGTGTTCTACTAATGAGCTAACCTTGCCCCTTTAATGCATTGAATAACTTAATAATATATTTTCTGAACGTGCTTTACAACATAAAATTTATTATATTTTACTAAATTATATATTTATTAATATTATATAATATGATATATATCGTATGATTTTTAAGTTTTGATTAATATAATATGCTATCAATAAAATAATACCTGCTTCAATAGAGCCTGACCATCTGTCAACAATTCTCTCAATGACAACAGAGAACATTTCACCTGGACGGAGAGATCGGTTTGTTATTACAATAGCATCATTGAATTCAACCAACGCTCTAGGGCGGGATGCAGTTTTACCACCATTAGTAATCCTTGCATTTCTACCATGAACACTATGGAAATGAATTTCCCTGAAAAAAAAAAAAAAAAACAATAACGCCATAAGACTGTGAAAATCAAGAAATAAAATATAATCCAATAGATATTAGTAAACTACTTACAAAGAGATACTGAGTAATAATACAAAAATATATGATTCATAGTTAATAATAAATGGACGTTAAAATTTAAATAAATAATACAAAAATAGATAAGTATTTTTTTTTTTTTTTTTTTTTTTTTTTTTTTTTTTTTTTTTTTTTTTTTTAGATAAATTAACTAGCTAGGCTGGGATTTGAACCAAGAATCTCTCCTTTTATGCTCAATTACAATACCAGGCACCGCATCACAGTATGGCAAATTAATTCAATAATGGAGCCAAATCTTCAGACAGAGAGCACAGTGTAATCTGAAGACTCACAAAATGTAATTGTCATAAAAGGCTCCTCGAATAAAACAATTCATCTTAAATTTAATATAAAACAATAATGAATAATTTAGCATTCAGTTTTTTAATTATTATTTCTACTTATTAAACCACTGTAAAATACACAGGACAGTATATGACGCCAGAATTTTCAAATATATATTATGTTATTCTGTTTTGCCAAAAGGGGGGATTGAAAATCACCTTTAAATAAAAGTTAAATTACTTGTACAATCATGTGTATTATAAAGTAGTTAAATAAATAGAAAAAAAAAAAGAATAACTGATCACTAATCTGACTGGTTAATCCAATTTGGAAAAAAGGACAGCATTATATACAGATTGGGGACAAATTAATAAAAATATTCATTATTGTTTTATATTGAAATAAATTGTTTTAATTTATGAACTTTATATTAATAGAAGTATGTGTAGAAATATTGATTTATTTTAGTTTCTCACAACTGAGGCAATTCAACAGCAGTGTTAAAAAAATGTAAAAAGAAAAGAAAAAAGAAATCATATTATAAAATAATGGAAGAAGAGGACATAGTCTCTTGCTTGTAGAGGTTGGCTTCCTTTTCTACATCAGTTGCATTTATAGTGTAGAAATAAAAGTCCGACTCGCAGGAACTGCATCATCTTAGCGCGGTTCCAGTTCATATCCCTATTGTCATTTGAAAAGCTTAGAATAGTAACAGATAATATTTTCCTCGGCCTTTGATCAAAGGGTTTTATGGCTTTACCTGCTCGGGCCCGCCAGACCCTAGAATCCTCTTCTACCGATACTTCATTTCATACGTTTCAATGAATTGGAAAATATCAAAATTTTTCACATATTCCTGTGTTCTTTTACTATAGTAATAATTCTACAAATAAAATCAATTAAAAAATAAAATAAAAAAACCAACAGCATGAATGCAATTGAAAATATTCAAAAGACGTCATCGAATCTCTTTCTCTTTGCAAGCTATATTTCTAACCTAAGCTGTTTTTCTTATTTTACCTAATCTGTTTTATTGTCAAATACATTATCCAACTACAAGCAATTAAAAAATAACAAGGAATAAAAACAGACAAAAAGAACCGTTCGAATAAACGAAATCAATTACTTCAAAGTTTAAGCACTTATTTCTCCGATTGACATCACCTAATCAAAAATTGTTTCAGAATCTTTTTTGTAGAGAATTTATAAAGCTTTCAAATAATTTCTATCCACTTATCACAATTTCCCAACCGTGTTCGAGATATTAATGAAATTATACGAAGTTCCCAAAACTTTTCCTGTCTGTTCATAAAATATTTTATTCTAACCCTTCCTTAACTCCAAACGTAAACAAAAGTTTAACATGTTAGTTTTGATGAAATTCGAACATGCAAAAAATGTTTTAACTGAATTCCATGATTCTAAGTACCCAAACCAAAAACTTGATTAAACAACTTTTTTTCCGATTTTCTCAGAAACGGTTAAAGCTATCGCCTTAAAAATGGTTTCATTCATTTTCCTATGTTAAGAAACCTATAAAACAAGTACCTGCAAGCATATGAACTCAAAAATGTAAGCGTTACGATTTTTTTTGCGCGAATTTCGCCCCAAACGCCATCTTCCAGTGGGCGGATTTTGCTGGTTAACGAACTTGACCTTTCAAATTGGACAACGGATTTTTGTACCAAATTTCATCAAAATTGGACCATCAGGGACGCCGGAAATCCGCGAACAGACAAATATATATATATATATATATATACAAATTTGAACCACCGTTATTTTCGGTCTCTAGGGGTTCTGAAACGCGAAATTTTCTAGTCGGCACTTCCCGATTGTTTCATGAGATGAACTTTATAAGTGGGGTTCCTCCCTATGAAGGGAGGGAGGAACCGCGCTAAAAGAAAGTTATACAACATAACCTAAATTAAAGTCAGAGATGGGCATAATTTTATTTATAAATAAAAATACGAATTTATTTGTACTTCATATAATTGTAAATATGAATATAAATAAATTCGTATTCATAAGTGTGAAATATAAAAATTTTATTCGCAAATTTTCCTGCGAATATAAATAAATTCACATTAAAATTTATGAATACAAATTTATTCACATTATAATTTGTGAATACAAATTTATTCACAATAAAATTCGCAAATAAATTATGAATTTATTCTTATTAAGGCTAAGATGATATTATGAAAGTTATTGAAGGTGATTTTTTTTTAAGGTGCCAGAGGTACAGATGGCAAACTGCAGCGCGGCTGGTGGTGCTGCGGCGGGCTCGGGGTAAAACAAAAAAAAAACAAAATTGTAATATTATCTGATCGTTAATTCGAATAAATTCACAATTTATTTGCGATTCTTTTGTGAATAGATTTGTATTCACAAATTATAATATGAATAAATTTGTATTCATATAATTTAATGTGAATGTTTTTGTAATCACTTGATTATTCACATTTTTTTGTGATTATTTACAATTTGTTCTGTAAATTTATTTGTATTCGCAGGAATATTTGCGAATAAAATTTTATTTGTATTTATATATTTAAATTCGAGAATAAAAATAAATTCGTATTCACACTTATGAATACGAATTTATTTATATTCGTATTTACAAATATATGAAGTACGAATAAATTCTTATTTTTATTTATAAATAAAATTATGCCCATCTCTGATTAAATTTCATTACATTAAGTATAAACTGCTCTAAAACAAAATGTATACATTTTTAGTCTAAGATAAAATAAAATGTCAATATTTCACATGAGGAGCCTTTTTTGGCAATACCAAAACTAAAAACTAATAAAAAGAATGAATCAAATACAGCATGAAAATAAAAAAAGCATAAAAGTTTGACTATAACTAACGGGTAGAAAGGAGAATTAGTGGTGGGTGTAGGAGTAGTTGGTGAACAGGACGGACAATGCGAAACAATGGTGGCTTGAGTAGCCTGCCCATAGAGGTCTATAACAGCATACAGATTTGTTGGGAGCCCAGTTCCAGCTTCTCCTTGATCTTCACCATTCACTAAGAAATGTAACGATCCTCCATCACGTATGACAACACCGACACGATCACCAGCCTAGAACATATTGGTCATAAAATGTATTTTCCCTCATTCTTAGTGTAATAATTGAAATATCAAACTATTTGTTTAAATTTAAAAAAAAAAAAAAAAAAAAAAAAAAAAAAAAAAAAAAAAAAAAAAAAAAAAAAAAAAAAAAATATAATGTCTGTACCTATAAATAAAATAAAGGTTTAGCCTCCACACCTGTCTGTATGTCTAACAAAATTTTGTCCACTATTGGCTTAACCATGGCTAATAGTAGACCTTTGAGATGTATCCATGACTTTAAAGGCTTTAAATGAAAACAAAGTATTGAGTAGAACCAAAGTTTTGAATGGTTGTGTAATTTGAAACTTGCTTTTCCCTAGTTGCTAGCTAGGGGTGAATGTAAACTTTGATGAGGAATAGAAAACACAGGTTAGCCTTAAGTGTCCATTTGGCTCAGCCTACTGCAGCCACTGATTACAATTTAACTGGATTCTTTATGATTACAATAGAATTGATGGACACCTGCAGAAGACAAGAACATAGTAAGTTTGCTATTTCTGTTTTTATTCAAGCAGTCTGTCAGAGTGGACAAATTTTCTGTTACCTCAAATTTCTTAATAAACATTTAATGGGTACATCAGTTAGACTTAAATTTATACACAGTAGGCTCTCCCATATCTGGCATTCTCTTATCCGTCACTCTCTCTAATCTGGCGGTCTCCGAGAGGAATGAGTGACCGATCTCGGAATTTGCCGGGGCTAGAGCGACTGATACTCAGCAAGAGGGAGAAAATCTAATGATTTGAGAGAGATCTGCAGCAAGCAAAAGAAAATTAATGACATTAAAACCACTGTAGCTGCCAATAGAAGCCAAAGGCATAAAAATATTCAAACTCGACAAAGAAAATAAAGAAATACATTAATATTTGAGATAAATAGCACTAAGTAAGTAAACATCAAAGGAACATTTTTGCTTTTCTTTGTTTATAAATAATTAAGATTAGTTTTAATTCTTTTTTTGTTTATCTTAACTAAGTATTAAATAACTATCTATGGGTTTCCCTAAAATATATATATATATATATATATATATATTTATATATATATATATATATATATACATACATCATTAAGTAATTTAAAAGAATAATTATTGAAAAATACCTGAAGTTTGTCAAGGTTTTGGCCATAATCGTCAATTACAGATGTACCATTATGCATAACACCATTTCCAGTCATAATCCAAGTACCAGACCTAAAAAAATATTAAATGCCTAATTAGGTAATAAAGAATTTACCTGAGTGAAGTTTTATTTAATTATCAATCAATTTTTATTTAGTTTCACTTATTTATTCACGATTTTATTTCTTATGGCGCACCGACAACTGGGCCATGATGTTATTTTAAAACCCGATTTACTAAAATAATGTCAACCATTTAAACATGTCAGCCCATAGTGTTTTACAACAATTATTTTAGGTTCATTTTGTGGCATGAAGGGTTAAAAATAATAGACATCATCTAAATGGCTATCTAGACTCCGCTAAGTAAGCTTATAATTAAAAATATATGTAGTAAATGTTATTTAAAATGTCAATTATAATTAGACCAAGAAAAATTGAGGTGTTGTGGATACAAAGGGCAAACTCAACAACCGGTCAATTTTTTTTTCTTGTCATCCGAATCTAGACGCTTCAGAGAATCTAAAAGTATATTTTTCATTGTGAGTTCATCCTTTTTTTCACTCAAAATACACAGAGAATGAAAGCAAGATGAGTGGAAACTGCCGTAGGCGGATACGAAAGGCGAACTCAACACTCCACTACCGGTCAGCTGGATGATGATATAAATAACATGCTCTTTTTGTTGAAAGTAAAGTTCTGATTTGTGGTCAATTATTATATAATTTAAATAATGAAAGATCCCCCAACAAAAAAAAAAATGTTTTGAATATACTCTAGTAGAGTTCGTCCTTATGGAAAAAATATTATAACGTATTTTCTTCAAAACTACCTATTGTTGAGATCCCCCTTTGTATCCACAATGCCTCAATTGCACTTATATCAACAAGATTTCCATATAAATAAAAACACATGAAGACTCAATAATGACAATGGATCAACTTGTAAAGTGTTTTTATTTTAAACTAGCTGACCCGGCGAACTTCGTACCGCCTAACAGTCGATTCTTTAATTATTATTTTTTTTAATATTTATTCTGCTATTTGGGACACCGGGTCAGCTAGTAAGATAAAAAAGAAAAGAAAAAAGAAACTTAATAAGTCAACAATTACATTATGTCAAAAAATAAAAATTATAAAACACTTAAAATTATTTTAATAGTCACTAAAAATCACAATAAAAATTACAATATCAGATTTATTATTATGATTCCTACTTATTATATTTCATTTTATATTTACTTATTCTTAATTAAGTATCATTTTTTATTGTAGTACTTACTGGTACACGATATTTTTTGTTTCATTGCCTGTCGGGAACAGGCAACATACTATTGACCATGAAAAAAATGGGTTTTCTACATTAATACCACAAACACTTAATGACTACCCCTGGGATTTGTTTATAGTCAAACTGAGTTCATAGGTCCAATAGCAACACAGTTGTAGGCACTGTAATCAATTGACAGCTGCTCGATTCAAACTTGCACCATTATTAGTCGACTGCCGCGCTTCACGGGTCTGTCTTAACCGAATTCTTTCACGTTCATTGCGATCTTCACGTTCCTGGGCAGTACAATTAGATTGATAATTAATCTGATTCTTTGCATTTGTCTGGGTTCTTCTGCCTAAATTTGTCCGCCGCCTTATAGGAGGCATATTTAGTAAGTCACAAACACACAACACTTTAGTAATTTTATAGAAATTTGTGGCTTTTAGATTCAGTAATATTATAGATACACAGCAAAGAGATGTTTAAATTTCAAATAATATTTTACCACAGATCATTTACATTTTACCATAGACAATTTGTTTTTGAGTAATGTTACTATCGTATAAAATTTGACAAATATTGACATTAACATTTATACGATACTAAAGTCACTCAATTGTTTTGCCTTCCCAGAATCCCTCCACTAACACTTAAACTTTATGGTATGGTATTAAAGTTCTAATTGACCTTTAAGTATTATTACGAATTTTTTGTATGGGAATATAGAAAAGTGGGGTCTTTTTTACTTCGTTAACGCAAATATAAATTAATTTAAATTGCATTATTAACATGTGATTCTATTGTCACCTAGTGATTACTTGTTCTTATTTTTTTTATTTTTTTTGCTTATACACAAAAAACCTAATGCGTTAACTGTTAAAAATATTATAATTGAGAACATATGTTTTTATTTAAAAATGAATTTGCGTTAAGGAAGTGAAAAAGACCCGAAAAGTGTTGTTTTTAGACTTTTTCGGGCAACTTTTTTTAAATTTTTCTCTCCGTAAGAACCATCCTCGTACTTCAAGGAATATTATAAAAAAAGAATTAGCGAAATCGGTTCAGTTGTTCTCGAGATTTGCGCTTACCAACACATTTAGCGATTCATTTTTATATAATAGATAAACAAATACGTTAACTGTTAAAAACATTATAATTGAGAACATATGTTTTTATTTAAAAATGAATTTGCATTAAGGAAGTGAAAAAGACCCGAAAAGTGTTGTTTTTAGACTTTTTCAGGCAATTTTTTTAATTTTTCTCTCCGTAAGAACGATCCTCGTACTTCAAGGAATATTATAAAAAAAGAATAAGCGAAATCGGTTCAGTTGTTCTCGAGATTTGCGCTTACCAACACATTTAGCGATTCATTTTTATATAATAGATATACAAATACATTAACTGTTAAAAATATTATAATTGAGAACATATGTTTTTATTTAAAAATGAATTTGCGTTAAGGAAGTGAAAAGACCTGAAAAGTGTTGTTTTTAGACTTTTTCAGGCAATTTTTTTAATTTTTCTCTCTGTAAGAACCATCCTCGTAGTTCAAGGAATATTATAAAAAAAGAATTAGCGAAATCGGTTCAGTTGTTCTCGAGATTTGCGCTTACCAACACATTAGCGATTCATTTTTATATAATAGATTAATTGGACACAAATAAAAGTAATTTTTTCAAATGAAAATGATTCTCTTCTAATTTACAAACAGAAACCATCAATTATTCTTAATAAAAATGATTTACTCACCTAACATTGGTCATGGTGGACGGATATTCTAATTTTGTGGGAGCATGTGTAGTAACACCAATTTCTATAGATCCAGCCCATTTGGTCACCATTTTGTCAATTCGCACTTCAAAAACTTCATTCATTTTTAATGGCCGATTTGTAAGGACAACTGCATTGTTAAATTCATCCAAAGCGCTGGAAAAATAAACACCAATACAAACTGAACAGGAATGGTTTGGAAGAGAAGTTTATTACGTTAAACTAAGTACAGCTAAATATTGAAACTTTTTATACTGGAAAACTTATTTTCAAGGGACTTCTAATTTATTCTTTAATTTTGAAAAGTTTCAACTAGCAATAATCGGACCTCAGTAGACCTTCATTCATTGGTTACGATATTGCCTCTGCGCAAGGTTACCACCCTTTTCTCAATTATTGAATGAGTAACTGTTGTGCACTGTGAAATTTAGCACCCATCTACGGCCCATCTTTAAACAGCCATCCACTAAGGACAGATTTCTAAATTTGAAAGTACTTTCACTTTAAAAAGTATTCTTAACCATGATTTCAATATTAAAGCAAATGTAGAAAAATTATAGACTAATGTTTCAAAAGAATTACACAGGTCAACATATGACCTAAAAAAAAACACTCAGACGGGTATGGTCTTTTTGGGGTCGCTAAATACGCTGAGCGAGTTGGTTAACCTTCATCACATCAGATTCAAGGTGAAGTATGAAAGTGTTTATATTTATTGGTCCACTCTACCCTGGCCACAATTGTTCGACTTGAAATACAGAATAAAAATACTTTATCCTTTCTGAAAGGCACACTTTAGTGACTAATTACTGAGAGTTTTCAGAAGAAAATTGTAACAAACAATTAGATGAAGCAGTTGTGATCTTAGTATTCTGTGTACACTTTTGACTTTTGCTTTAACAATATCTAATACAAGAATTTGAGATTGTCTTTTACTAAGCCCTCGACTCGCAATGTATTTTACATGATTATAAGTTATTACTTTGGACGATGAGCTGTCCTTCCATTATTGATGACAGCTGCATGAGAGCCACAATTAGTATGAAACATTAATCTTTCATCAGCATCATCATCTGGAAGATCTGAAATCAAGAAAAACCTAGTGAAAAAAAAGAAGTAAAATAAGTACATAACTAAAATACAAAGATTAATGGATTAAAACAGAAATGAAATCTCTAGATATATTTTACGTTTATTGAAATTTTAACATGGACATATGGTTGATCACAGGGAATAACTTGGTAAGTTCAAAATCGCAACTTTTCAGGGCAGCTCTTTTTATCATTCGACAGGTTCTCTAAAATCCAATTTTTTTCAATAAAAATTTCTTTTTGACTCCAATGTACTAAAATAATGTTAAAAATTTGATGGTTTGAATAAGAATGAGCTCAAGGGAACCCTTTTAGACCTTTTATTTACTTAACTGATCATTCACCATGACTTACCAAGTTATTCACCAAACTTGCTAACATTAATGCATTCCAAATTATTAATGATGCTCTTTATAATGCCCAAGTACCATAAGTAACAAAAAGCTTTTATTTTCGGTGTCTTGATTTTTTGTAACAAAAAAAAATCCTTAAAAACAAGTGAAGCCGAGAAATTTCTCTTTAGTCATTTTTTAATTATTCAAAAATACATGATACGATTTGGTTAGTACTCCTCCCTAATACGCTTACATCCCACCTGTAGCAGTAACAGTTTTCTGCCAAATCGTGTACAGTCAGGTTTAAACTCAATAAATGCCTTTTATAAAACGACAACGACGTTTTTAAAAATGGAGTTGGAAGACATTGCTGCAAAGCAAAATAAAAATGCCGATATTTTAGGTTAGAGCTTTTTATTTTTCTTTCCTTTTGGGAGCTAAATCAGCCATTGTGTGATCTGTTTGGGTCTGACGTTAGTCACAATTGTGGCATGTGTTCTTTTTTGTTTTTTTAAAAGACAAATTATGGAATCAATTGGCATAGAAATTGATGGAAACAGGGGTTTTTTCTAGTCTCAGTGTACAATTGATGCGTTTTGGTAGAGTTTAGGTCACTACTTAAATATATCTTTGATGATTTTGTATGAATTATTGTTATTATTATTTAAATCATTTATTAATTCGATAGAGCTTGTTTCTCTCGTTAATGATGCCACTCTAACCATGAAATAATTTATTGAACATAAAACTATCACTATGTGTAGAGCATTTTGCCCAGCGAATAAATAGTGCAATTGTCCACAAAGATTCATTGAAACAAACTATGTTAATTCGACTTATATTGCTGTTCTCATGAACGATGCTTGACTGAATTTCAGTAAATTGAATTAACAGATAAAACACGCAATTTAACAAGATGACAAGAAACCCACATCTTTACAAGTCGGAAAATATTAAGGCTGCGAGTTAGGGACTTCGTTACATTATCCATGGGTCTCAGGAGACTATCATAGCGCACTTAACTCATTTTGCCAATTGTTCGACTTACCAACTTATTCCCTGTGACCGTCGATATAAGTAAAACAGATGATGAGACATATTACACAGGCACACACAAAAAAGTGGTCTGTTTCGAAGACACTATAAGGGCATTTGAAGGTCAAATTTTGAATGAAGTCTTTAAGAAGAAGTAACTAGAGCATCCATGGTTTTGAGAGACGCTGAATTCGAATCTGGGGTCTGTTTCACCCCACAGCCCCTCGGCCTCCAATAGTATTATTAGATTAAAATTATAAATTAGGTTAAGATTTTATTATTTTATCTTCACGCCATAAACAACGTTATTATGTCTCATTTTCTTGATTTTAGAATAAGAAGGTTTTTTTGTGAATTACTACATTGAGGATTTTTTATGCCATTATTAAGTAAAAGGTTGGTAACCTATAGATATCACCTATGGTGCTAAAATTCTTAGTTAATAATAATGGATGTTAAAATTTAAATTTAAAGAGAAAGGGAGTGTTCATGCCTTAACACTCATGGCCATTTGGCCTCCCTCTAGATTTTTTTTTTTTTTTTTTTTTTTTTTTTTATGGCACTTTGACATCTGGGCCATTAGCGCCGACATCCAGGGTGCAGCGAGGAATTTTCCCAAGGCACTAGCCACTAGACCACGGGAGACCCCCCTCCCTCTAGATATTAACAATTCTTTTCTAAGTACTAGTACTTTTTTTAAATTCTTCAATATTAAAAGCACAAATATATGACTTGTGAATAATTACTTATTGGAAGCCGCACTGTATAATACCAAAAAAGTAAGTTATTTGTTTTATTATTCAATTAGGCATAAAGGAGTTTTTTCCTCTAAAATATTTTTTACATACCTTGAGACATAAACAAAAAATTAATGTATAATCAACATAGGAATGTTATGTCTAGATATTAAAATTAAAAACATACAAGTCACAAACCATTCAATGATGTGGCGACAGTTTCCCGAAGCACAGTGTTTCTTCTTGTGATTAAATTCTGCTCTTCTCGTTCATCCCGATCAACTATAGTCACCTAAAATTACAACAAACAATAATCATTAATATTTGTTCAACAAGATTTAATGTTTTCACTAATATGCCATTTTTTGGCAGGCCATGGAGTCATTCTCCATACTATTACATTCTTTCACCCAAAATATTTTGGATTACACTCCCAATAGATGACATTAGTAGATGAAATCTCAAGACCTCCAGTACATGAGATCACTACTGTATCTGTTTTATATGAGGACCTCAGGAGCTAAGGTGTCTTAGTGTCATTTTTGAGAAAAATTAGTTAGATACAGGAATGGATTGTGAACACCGTAATCTTGTGGGTGATAAAGAGATCCAAGAGATTTTCTTGACAGTTGCTGCCCCCTAGTTTGTTTTTTCTTGAATATTGACATGTTTGTAATATCTACTTTTGTAAGTTCAGAAGGAAATTAAGGGGTCCATGTCCGGATTCTTCAATTCTTTTGCATATTAATCATAAACCGGATGATGTACCAATTATTTATTACCGATAATAAACAGCTAAGGGCCTGAAGATTCGCCGAGAATAATCGGAACTGTAAAAATATAGTTTTTGCTATTATCACACATGTTCAACTTTGAATTTTCCTCAAAACATTTCGTTTGTTACTTAGACCCCTTGTCCTCTGAGATCCTCATGTATCTTTGAATGATATTTAATTTAGTAGTGACTCTTTGGTCATGGTTTACATAAATAAGCTAGTAAACATGTTATTATGTTAGGGAATTATTATATAGGTTTATCGTCTTTACATTATTAAAAATTGCTTCACCTTAACAGTCATTCCATAGAGGTCAACAACACCCCAAACTTTGGCAGGCACTTTCGAAGCTGCAATACCTTGATCAAGGCCGTTAATGAAATAATGTAGATCACCATTACTTTTTCTCATCATGCCAATTCTGTCACCTACCTAAACAATCGTATAAATAAAAAAGGTCAGAAAAAAAGGATATCAAATATTTTAGTGATTTGGAAAGCCACTCAAATCTCAATGAGTTTATTATTATGTAAGCAGAAGGTCAATCAATCACATTTTAGTGTCATTTTATAAAAAAAACTGCACTACAGGTTTCACATCATTGGTGCCTATTCTGGAGCCCTATGACTAATTAAATCCTAACCGCAGGAAAGAGAACATGAATCTTCTGCTAGAAGGGCTATGTCCAAACTGAGATCATAAAGATGGCTGATAAGTTCAAAATCCATATTCGGAAGAAGTATATTAGTCATAAAAAATAAAATATTTTGTCCAGAATTTTTTAATTATTGTTCAATAAATGAAAAAATATATTATTTAAAAGTTTAATATTAATTTTTTTTCTTTAAAATTGTTTCCTTATTTTTTATGGTACACATATTTCCTTTTCTTTTGTGATTTAGTTTTGCACTGAAAAGAGCATGAACTGCGGCATTGTACACATTCCATGTTCGCTTGAGACTCTACTGTCACCATACAGACAGAAACGCAACTCGCCAGTTACCATGACAGTTTGTGTCCCTTCATAGATCGAACTTCTGAGCATAAAGATTGATCTTTTAAATCGATCTGAATTCCCCAATGTTTTTTGTGGATTGATATTTTTATTTTGATTCGAATTGATTCAGAAATCGATTTTTAAAATCGGGTGATTCAAGGATCGCCCCTGACTAGTCACGTTTTTTTAGATGCTTGATCTTCTGATTTTGCTCATTTAATTGATACAAAATTTATATGAATACAAATAAGATATTCACCCTTAATTCGTCCAAGTTGAATTCACCATATTCCCTCTTTGTGCCTTTACCATTAGTTAGGATACCACAGCCTGACATCATAATTGTACCACTGCCCATATTAGTCATTGTAGTGGGAAAATCCATGGTTGCTGGATCATGAGTGGTTACTCCAACTTCTATACTTCCTGACCACTTTTCCACTAAGACGTCAATTCGAATCTGAAAATTAGTGGATAAGTATATAAATGACCCTATAATAGAGAAAGGATATTTATTTATGTTTGTGATGTGGCTTCTTTCTCCAGCGGTCTTATTCCTCCTTTGTTCTCGTTATATCGTCGGATTCCTCTCCGGCTTCTTCTGGCTGACATTCATCCATGCTGGTTGGTAAGGGAACGAGGAAATCCTTGGTCTGGCACTTCCTTATCCCAGAATGAGGAAGGCCTTACTAACCAGCAAGATGAATGACAGCCAGAAGAAGCTGATGAGGAATCCGGGGAAATATCCCACAATGGGAGGAGCAAGACCACTAAAGAAAGAAGCCGCATTGCAAACACATGTAATCAACAAAGCAAAGTGATCAAAAACAAAACATTTATTTTTTTTATGTAGAGAGATTTACTTCAAATAAGTGGTCTGGAACAAGTGGCTTTTGGCTCATCACAACTGCATTATTAAACTCATCTAATGGACGAATTCTTTCTGCTGCCCTTCCATTACAAGACAATTTCACCTAAAAAGAAAAACATATGTTTTAACCCAACTGTCATGACTGAAATCCAACTATATCTTGATCATTTCATTAAACGTAATGAATTTTGTGCACTTTTTATGTCTTATACATTTTATTAAAGATCATTTTTATTAATTTATAGTCTCACAGAGAATTTCAAAACCTCTTACTTAAAATTAAAACAGGAAATAATTGTCAACTATAGCCCGTCCATTTAGACAGAATAGTTCTAATCCTGCATGCGGGAGTTCTGCAATTTGCATTTTCATTACAACAATGAACAATACGCTACTTTAAACTCAATAAAAACGTCTCTGATTACGTCTCGTTTAGGACTAAGGAAGGCTTTGCGAGGTCAGGCAAGGGAGATAGTGTTTAATATTTATCAATACTTAGCCAAAGCTATTGATAAAAACAATTTAAGCTATTGCCTTTTCAAATAGCTGGTTTAGTTGGAGGGAAACGACCATGGCCTTCCCCAAGACATTGGTGGTAAAAATTCTCTATGTTATACCCTTATCACTAGGAGGTTTAAAAAGATTGTAATCTTAGCTTTGTCCAAGTATTGATAAATATTAGACACTATTTCCTTTGACTTCTCAAAGCCTTCCCTAGTCTTAAATGAGACATAATCAGATTTAATCATGTTTCTTATATCATGTTGTTCCTTGAAATGGGAGTTTGCAAATGGTGGAACCATAGGAAATATTTCCCCCGAAATTTTGCGCAAGCAGAATTTAACTTTTCTGTCTATCTGAACAGACTACAGAACCAATTAATTAAGAAATATATTGTTCTCTGTTATTTCAGGATCCCCTACTGAGGAACTTCAAGGGGAGAGTGAAAGCGAAGAAGCACCTTAGAAAATGCTGTGAAAAAGCTATGAAATTGAAATCATATAATAATAATAGACTTGTGGAGAATGTAGGTCCAAAAGAAATTTAAACCAGACAGAAAAAAATCACAGAATCGAAAGTGATAGTTTAGTATAACATCAAAAGTAAGAAATGAAAATGAATTTACTAGATTTAGAAAATCAATGCAGTGTACTTTTATGTCTGGAACAGAAAGTAATAATTGGTTCTCAAGGGACATTAATTTTTAATCAGTAAATAATGCTTTTAAAAGACATGAGACCGATAATGGAGAGAAAAATTTAAGGGGAGTAAACCTCCCCCTCCTCCTACATGCCGGCATGTTTCTCCAGCGGTGCGGTTTCCTAAACCACAAATTTTCCCCGACATTACAGCCTGTCTCCTCAGGTAGTAAATGATGCTTGTTCGTTATCTGAAAGTAAAATGTCCCCACATGGGGATACTTTGCTTTCAGGTAACGAACAAGCATCACGTACCACCTGAGGAAGCCGGCTGTAATCCCGAGGAAAATTGGTGGTTTAGGAAACCGCACTGCTGGAGAAACATGCCAACATGTATGAGGAAATGAGGTTACCCAGCGACAAAGTTTAAAAAAGATTGAGTTAACTTAATGAGCTTCCCTTCAATGTTTAATTATTTGTGTTCTACATATTTTGTACAACTGACAGAATAAATACTGATTATAATTCAAATAACTTTCTAATATTAATAATAACTTAAGAAGCTTAAAGAATTTTACCAAACAAACTGAAGTAAAAACTAATTTATAGAAAACTAACTATTCAGCATGCTAAAATGTATATATTTATTTGTATATAGCGATTAAAAATTACGGATCAATACAATAAAAATACTCACTAGACTTCCTGTCCTTTCATGAAACCTTAACCTTTCCATTGGTCTCTCGGGTACATTGTTAACAGGAATATCGGAAGCTTGAGCCATTGTTACTTCAGCTACTTCTAGATCTTCTATTTCTACACTTTCTACCTCCCCTGTTTGACATTCAGTTTTTAAGTATGCGAAAGATAGAATATATATTTAAAAAAAAACTAGGCTATAAAATTACAATAAATACAGAATATTAATAGTTAAAAATCAAACTAATAATAATGTAACAATATATTTAGTAAATTTTAAATAAACTGCTTTAAAACAATTAACTAATTTACGAATAAAAAATAACAATTATTAATGATTACCTAAAGATGTGTTTTACCAGAAAATCCAATAATTAAATTCTATTCTATTTTATCTACAACAGAGGCAGCTATCAAAAGATTTCCAATTATTTTTAAGAACATTTTGTTCAGTGCTCTAGATGACATTAAATTATTCAGAAGTATAAACACGGTACTAACATTTCAAAAAGCCAAAATCAATTTAAAATTCCAGATCTAAGCATTGTAATATCAATGAAATTTTACAATTAGTCCTAACAAATACTTTTCAGTAATAATTAGATGTTACATAGTTAACATGATTTAGGGAAAACGCATATAGTTCAAACAATTACTAATATAAAAGTAAGAAATTTAAAAAGAAATATGTTGCATAAACCTGAATGTTATAAGGAATTGATTTATTTTCTCATTTAATTCAATATTAGTCATTAAAATGTGGAAAGTGGAAATTTTTTCAATATAATTTAATGGTGCCAAAGGAAAGGCAATAATAGATCAGTTGATAATGAAATAATAATTTGTCCTGCAAGTTCTCCTTCCTTATTCATTCCAAAAAGTCTCTTCTTTGAAAGTTCAATAACAAGTTTTTAGAGAACTAAGCTAAGAACTTAATGTTAAAGAGGACAGATAAGTTCTAGAAACTGTATATTTATCTAAGAAGTAAACGCTTTTTATGAATTAATCTTTCCTTACGCCAATCAAATAAGATAATTATAAGAGTTAGTATATTATTTTTAAAAAGTATACATATTATTGTTGTTATAAATAGAGGTACATACCATATAAAACACTTAAAAACATTAAATTTTGACTACTAAGAAATACTAGATTAAAAAAAAAATATATTAAATTATTAACCCTTTCCTTACTGTAGACTGATGCAGAAGTTGAGTCACGCCATGCCCCTGGAACGATGGACTTATACAGCAGTCCAACCCTCCTCTCTCGTTTACTGACTCCCTACGGCTGACTTTTGCTGGAGTTCGACCTTGGGGCTATTAATAAGCAAGGACTGAGGGAAGCTTTATCCATTTCTTTCACCACTAGTTGTCGGGGGAATTAACTCTTTGTGACGAGGGAGCTAGGGATTAGGGATACCTTGATCAGGCTCGCCTGGTGTCCCTACAGCTTTGACGTTTATGTCCCAAATAAGAGAAAAACGTTTTTTGTTTTTTAATAAAAAAGAGGTTACTACTTTTGTGAATGCCAATTTCGGGACTTTTTTGTGACATTTTCATGATTTTAAAAGCAAATGTCATGCCCATTAAAAAGAAAGTAATATCTATCAAAAAGAAAAAGCCTTAACTATTAGCTTAAAATTATTTGTAATCTTACACGGATTACCATGATATCTATAAACTTACAATTTTTACATACATATATTTAAACAATTAATAAGAATGCATAAAATGTACATCTTCTGTTAGAGAGAATAGTTACATTAATTTTAGAAGTGAAGAAATGATTATACTAAAAATTTCAGAATGACTATGGAATTAGCAGCCTAAAAAATATTGAACAATAGTAGGAGAATTCAAAATTTCTAAAAATAGTACTAACTAAATATTTATTTTCAAAGTACATAATTTAGTTAATTAATATGTACAGAATTTCAATATTTAAGGCTGTATATATTTTTAAAAAATGGATAATTGATGTGTAAATCATCAAAGGAATCTAACAGAGGAAGGGAGTGGGAGAGGCAGATAAAATTGTGTCAGCATACAAAAACGGCAACAATTACGAATGCGCCCAAGTACCGACTTGTACAATACAATAGACTTCGGTAGAAACTGAAATTTCGTGACGTTTTCAAAATTCATGACTTTTTCGTGATTTTTGTGCCTTCTTTTCAATTTCGTGACATTTCCATGACATTTGTGACTTTTTCGTTCAGTAGACACCCTGCTGTGACTGGGTTCACGGAGTTAGAGAGGAGGGCGAAAATAGTGTTGTAAGATGGGCCCGGAAAGGTAAAGAGATTGCCGTACCGCAGAGTCGGCTAGCCCCCTACCAGCCATAAGGTAAGGGTTAAGGATAACAAGACTCTACAAAAGCAAAACTTAATATGTAAAATATTGTTATGTATGATTGAAAAGATTGAGTGCAGAAACAATCAATATTTACCTATAAAATTAGCACTTATAAAAATTATAGAAATGATATGTTGTTTTAACTGTCAATCAAAATACATTAGACACTCGCTAACTAATTCAAATTTGTTAAAGATCAGTGCTTTTTCCTCCTACTACCTGCTGCAATATTTCCTCTCTAGCTTCTCTTTGTCAGGCTGCTTTCATCCTCGGGGTAGCCAAGGGAATGAATTTTCTCCTGATCAAAGTTCCCTATGTACTACTTGCTTCCAATTCAGTGGGTCCATTAAGAGTGCCATAGAGATATTAAATGTTTAGAACAACAACAAAAATCTAAAAACTCTATGGTGAGGAAATGTACAAGGCCACCAGAAATCTTAACGAACACTGGCCCAACTACATCATGGAAAGGCAACACTATTGGCCCGGTGAATCTGAGGCAAGCAGTATATAGGGAGCTCAAATCAGGGGGAAATGCATGCCCTTGGCTACCACCATAAATGAAAACATATAGCCTGACAAAGCTAGAGAGCAATTCAGCGAAATATTGCAGGAGGAAGTAGGAGAGAAGAAGCACCACTGGAGATAGAAACTGTTCCATCAAAACCCCACAGAAAGAAAACAACAACAACCAAATTGGCTACTGGGCTTCATGTCACAGCATGGCTACGTCGTCTATCTGAATTTTTTATTCCGTTAGATGACTTAACTTTCCATACTGTGATAGGAAGCCCTGTGCCCTATTTGGTTAAGGCACTTAATTAGAGAACTGGGGAGTTCATTTTTCTGAATTTAAATATTTAAAAGTTAAGTCCAAGGGAGAGGTAGTTAAGTACTAGGGAGAGCTAGAAATCGTCAGGGCTCGGTCATTGTGACTTAATAAAACTACATTTTTTATATGAAAATGAGTTTTATTGTTAGCCAACGTTTCGGCTTGAAATTCAGGCCTACAGAAATTTAATACTAACAGTGTTAACTCTTTCCCGCTTGTTTTTACAGCTCTGATAAAGGCTTGACTTTCAAGCCGAAACATCGGCTAACAATAACTCACTTTCATATAAAAAATGTAGTTATATTAAGACACTACGACATGAAAATTTCTACCTACGCATTACCAACTGTCAACAATCTCCTCTTAATAAATATGTTTTATATTTCTATTTATTTTATTTTAGGTGAATTTTGCTTTAAAGACATGTGGCTTCATCTCAAAAATGTTGAAAAAGTACAATTTTTTTGCAGTGGTATTTCATTTTGATAGACCCATTCAGTGTATTTGTTGAAACATGATTCTAATTCTTTATGTTTGTTAGTAGGGAACAGTTTCTATATTGTATTTTCTTCTTTTGTAGTTTCAACATCTTCTGACACAACATTTTGAGTGAATTCTGTATACTACAAAAAAAAAAAATGTTGCCAGACCAAACGGCAAGAAAAATCCAGTCCAGCCGTTTTTCGTTGATTTTAATTTCTCGGGGTAACTTGCCTCATTAAATTCATTCTATTCTTTAGGTTGATAATCTCATCTTCAGGAGCTGTCTAAATGTATGTCTATTATTAGGATCTTATGGTTCTTTGAATGTACATTTTTTCAACAAGTGCCGCTGAAAAGTTAAGGTTAGCTATGGAAAGACCAGTGAGTGGCTAATGAATTTTGGTTGATATGAACTAGGTAAGGAGTAGAGAATATACTTTTTACTTATGATGGTTTCTGCATTTACTGATTCATTGAAATTGATTTACTAAATTACAAAAACAGGGGAAAGCAACAAATATTTGAAATTAAAAATGCACTATAACAAGCCACCTAACTATTTCGAATTTATTATTTTATTCAAAAGTTTGTATACGCATCAATTACTGTTTTACTTACTGGTTTTTTGCTTAAGTGAGACCTGTGACACATTTCCATAAACATCAATGACAGCATACACCCTACTTGGGATATTTGTTGCAGCTGGACCATGGGAAACACCATTATAGAAAAATTCCAAATCACCCTGAAATTTTAAAACTATTATGCAGAATTCTAAAGTGCAAAATCTCGAAATATACTATACAATGTATTTTTTAACATGGACGCTGGTCACACAATTAATAATAAGACTGGCACAATTTTTTTTCTTTCTAATATTTTTTTTTTTTCAATCTTTAACGTCCATTATAATTAACTCTGAATTTTAGGACGGGTTATCTACAGATCACCATAATTTTCTAGCCAGGATAGGGCTAATGCCTTCCCTAAAGAAAAGCTGTCACCCCTAGTGGGGATAGAACCCAGGACCCTTGGCTCGGAGTGTTAAGTGCTCACGCCTTAACCCTTATGGCCACCTTTTAATATTTAAATTTTAAACAATTCAATTAAATCATTCAACCATTTATAGTGATAAATGTTGCCCTATTAAACTATGTGTGGTGCTAATGATCTCTGCTGCTAAGGGTCGTGAGTTCGATTCCAGCTTGGGCTGGTGGCTTTTCTTTGGGAAAAAGAAAAGGAACCAGCCCTATTCTGGCTAGAAAAGGGTTGTAACCTATGGATAGTCCGTCCTAATATAAAACCTTCAAGAGAGGACCTCATTCTATCTAAAACTGGAAACATATTAAACCATAAATCAAACCTTAATAAGGAAATATAAGAAAATGCTTCTGAAAGATTATTGAGGAATATGCAGACAAACCAAAAGGATTTTATAACAATTTAAAAAAGTTCTAACAAAAAAAAAAATGATACTGAATTAATGAATTTGGTATCTGGCATACTAGGTTGATAAACACCCTAACAGACTTTTAAGACATTTTATTTTCATAATTTCATTTAAATATGTGAACGTTATAGTGAATAATTATTATATAAATAAATAGAAGTTCTATTACTAATCTGGATTATTTAATAATAAAATTGTTAAATAGTTATAATAATTTTTGTACTTAAATATTGTGATACATGGTATCCTAACGGATTCAACATGCAGTTAAAAAATGACCAAAAATAAACATGAAGCATTTAATTTAAAAAAATGTATTGTTTCCTTTCACAATCCATTTTTTATTACTTTTTTTTTGCGTTTTGTGTAAAAACAATGTTTTGTTTTCAATATTTTAATTAATTTATTTACTTATTTATTGGGGGGATGATGATGCTGCACGTCATTAGCTAATAGCATCTTTTCCTATTTTTGTGTTGACACAGCTGCTGCATTAAGTGATGCCACTCCAAAAACACATCTTAAGTGAGTAGTATTTTAATTAAAAAAAAATTAAAAAGTATCAAAGCTAAACCACTTTAACGATAAAATTAGAATAATAATAATTAGTGATATAATAATTAGAATTATATATTTTGAACACAAAAATTTATAAAACAAAATAAAAAATCAAGGAATCAAAAAAAAAAAAAAATATTACTAATATTTTTCAAGGGGGTCTTTTTTATCATATATATTTATATTTTTGTTTTACTTTGAATTATGAATTAACTCTTTAACGCACATAACTTTTCTTTTATTAAACAGGTCTTTTTATGTTTTTTATCTTTATTTTAGGGCATTGAAAAAGACCTACAAATCTGCATTAATTTATTGAAACAAATATGGTTTTAAGTAATAGGATGGGACATGTATGCCCCTCTGAGTGATCTTACTAACTTCTGACCCCTTTCACAACCTTGCACAGGCAGAGGATTTAAGTGGGACATATATGTCCCTGTGTGTGTTAAAGGGCTAAACTCGTAATCCAGAGAAATTAACTACAAGAACAAGATTCGGTACTAATGGCCTGGAAGTCGATGATCCGTAAAAAAAAAAAAAGAACAAGAATGTAAAGTTGTTGCAACTTTAACAGGTTAAATATTGCCTAAGTTTCAATGTCGACTAGACTTGTCATCCATAACAGAGGCAAAACAAATGCAAGACATGTCTGAGCCGTCATCCATCAGAGTTGGAAGGTAATGATTACTTTTCAAATTACTTTCCTGTTGTAATGAAAATTCACCTTGAGCTGACACCAGCCATTTTCGAAAATCGGGATACTGGCTTTTGTACTAAAAATCACATCGAAAGTAATTGTAATTACCATTCCTATTCCTTTAATGGTAATGGAAATTGCAATTACATTTTCTGATTACAAGTAATGATCATGTTTTTTATTACCATTACTAGTAATCGGAAAAAGTAATTGCAATTTCCATTACCATAACAGGTATTGGAATGGTAATTTCAATCAAATTTCTTCTAAAGGAATTTAAAATGAGAATGGGGATTCCATTTTTCACACTCCTGTCACCCGTACTCCAGAAAAACAAGTGTATGACAAGCATCAGTCGTAAAATGTGCCCAAGGGGTTATGAAGTCATAAACATTGGGGGGGGGGGGAATACATACAAAACCTCAGAAAAAATTAAACATAGAAACAATGAATATGATTTTTTTTTATTTTCCCCCCATCCAAAGCCATGCTGGGGATAGAATAGCTAGTGGTACTTCATAAGTCAGTTTGAATTCTAATTTTGAGATATAATTGTAACACAAATAATTTTTTTCAAAAATCACTCACATTTTTTGACCTCAGAACTCCTATTGTTTCTCCTTCTGTGATTTTGTCCAAATTTAAAGGATACATCTCGAGTAGGGTGCATCCATCTTGTAAGACAGATTTTCCTGAGAGGATCTAAAGAGAGAAATTAACCATTAGCCATGTTACAACCATTATGTCATTTAATGGCCCTCACGCAGGAGCTGGACAACTAAGCACATTCCTCAGCAAAGTGGATAGTTTATGTCGCATACCTGAAGAATGTGCTTAAAATAACCATCTAAATAAAAAATAAACATAATTAGATTTGCTCTTTAATATTTGTAATGAACAACTGATTCAATCATCATTTCTTTTATTTAATTTTGTTCTGGAATAGACACCAACTTTCAATGAAGAGGATTTTTTTACAAAAATGTTCTTGTTAGTTGGGCATGATATAAAAATAACATCTGGTATTGGCAAATTAATCCTCAGAAAATAGCCTTTTCTAATAGTCCAAGAGCTAGCAGTAAAAAGTGGTCATAATCGAACACCCGGCTGGATTCAAGATATTTTAAGAAACTTTTTGAGTCCATAACAGATCCGCTTCTCTTCCTGACCAAGCCTGGGGCGTGCAGAAATGGCATCTGGAAAAGCTTCGATTATTTTATTATTTTATTAACGGGGAACGACTGAACATCCGTCTCAAAATTTGTACATAACTATTTATGTAAGAATAACTTGTAAAGTAGCAGGCCTCTACTTGGTCCACCATGGGTGACGCTAAATCTGCTGCAGCTACTTTGAGCCTATGAGTTATTGGGGTGCTCGACGCCTTTAAGTGGAAGGGGATCATTTGAAATGTTAATAAATGACACAAAGTAGTTTCAAGTATAACTTTTGATAGGACCACTTCTCGGCAAAAGCCATCTTTGAAAGTTTGGAAATGTTGGCTTTGTTCCAGAATTACATGTAAACATGTTAAGGCGAGGCAGTTCCTGAGAGTAGAACTTTTTTAAATATTTTCTGAGTACTGAATTAGAAAAAAAAATATTAATAACAACCCAATTTTCCCCACACTGGAGTAGCCATATAAAAAGAATGAATGATAAAAGTTAAAATTAATGAGCAGTTATTGTTTAGCCCAAATAGCCTTAGAGATGTTTTAAAAGGAATGAATACACCAATTCTCCTATTCTGCATGACATATCTTAGACCCCTCGTTTTATCTACATGAAAAGTGTAAAAAAAAATATATACAGAAATAAAAATAAGTATACAAAATAAAAACAAGACAACTGCTAAAATTAAAATTCTAAAAAAAAATGAATGACGGTTCTCAAGAAGGTTATCAAAAACATACCCATGTCCCGTTCTTCAGTTCAGAAGTGGTAGACGCTAAATTAACACTATGAGGATCACAAGTAGTTACTCCTAATTCCAAACTCCCAATCCATGACTCTGTCTGCAAGATTAAAATTTAATCTGATTCAAATTTCATTGTCTAAATGAATAAAAGTTTACGTGATGAAGACAATAAACAATACCTTCTTGTCAACCTGTATTTCAAACAATTCTTCATCAATAAGAGGTTCACGACTAAACACGAGCCCGTGATTGAATTCCGAGGCAATTCTAGTAGCTGTTCTATTTTCATTACTTAGTCTCACATGCTCCCCGCATTTCGGATGAAACATTTTCCACAAAACATTATAAAGCTGTATCGGCCATTATCAATTTATCAATCCCCGGATCTTAAACAGCTGATCAATAAGTTTATAACCAAAGATCAAACCTCCCAAGCTTTTCAACACTAGATAATATTTTCTGAGACAGTTAATGAAATAAGGAAGAGCATTCTATGACGTAATTATTATCCCAAAAATGCGTTAAATTATGTCTATTTCCAATTTCAGTCAATAAAAATTAAAAAAACCTCTCGCAAAAAAGGCTTTAGTTTTTATTATTATCTTTTCATTATTATTGATATTTTTTATCTTTTCCATATCGAACACCAAGATGAACTATACAATAGTAGTAGACCAATCTGGGTGGTAGCTGACCACATTGGGCAATAGCATTCTCATAAATCCTATAATATCCTAATAAAAAAAGTATTTGATTTTTTTTTTTCTTTAGGGTGGATTTTATGTATAAAACTTAAATGCTTGTTGATTCTATGCAATGTTCAGACGAAATCATAACCTTTTTCCCTGTAATAGTACTCTATACTTCAAGTGAACGAAGACCAGTTTACGAACTTCCAATTCAACATAGATACCCTGATTAGAATCTTGAGAAGTATTTACGGCCTCATGGAGTACGGAGGTATATGGAGATGACGCCAAAACCGAAAGCTTTATATTTTATGTAATTACTCGAATGTAACCAATTTCATAAATGTCGGGCACATTATGCGAATGTGGGAGAGAAAATTTCCTAGGTAAGTACAAAGGTGTTCCCATATACTCAAGACCGTTTTAGCACTTTCCTCCGAAGGAAAGTAGGTATTTACTGAGGTTGTACTTATGACGGAATGTTCAAAAAATTTCTTTAAATCTTTATCGATCTTACCTAGTAGAAATCACAAATAACCCCTCTTAAAATGTATGTATGTGTATATATATACATGTGTGTATGTCTGTTAACACAATACACGCCAGAGTTTTCCTTTTTTTTGCAACGAACTTGGTATATAGTATTCTTCTAGTAAGCAATTGAATGAGTTCGTTAACCAGCTAATTCGGGCCATCTGGAGGGGGGTTTACTCCGGACCAAAGTCCAAAGTCGTTATTTGCCAATACCAACCGTAATTTTTGTTATGTAATTTCGCATATCAACGAAACTCGATATTCGTTGTGATCATCTAAAGAGAAAAATGTGTGGTAAAAATAAGGTAATACAGTTTATTAAAATGGGGGGGGGGTTACTCTGTACTCAAATTACTAATAATAAGTACATCAATGTTTTGATAGGACGTCTGACTTCTAACACTAGGGGTGCTGTATCGCGTTCCTTCCTCAGACCAAAGGACGAAAATGTGAAGTTTTTGTGTATTTTTAAGTCGTGTAGTACCACGGAAAAAATATAAATTAAACAATTAATAATTACAAAAATTTTGCTCTTTACAAATGGAAAAGAACAGAACTATTCATGTTTTTATTGTATTTATATAGGTTACACGTTTAGCAAATTATTCAGGAATGCAGTCTACACTACCCATCTTCTGAGGAAAGTGCTTAGTTAGCCAGCTCCTGGACTTTTTTCGAAACACGATATGTCGTTTGGTCCCACTGTGCGGCGACGCACAGTGGTGCCAAACCCCCGATTACGGGAAAAAACCTCTAGGTACTCGAATCTTTCTGACTTAGGTGTCATTTTTGAAGTATTTTTTTGTGCTGAGTTGAATGAGACCACTACCAATATGATAGAATAATTATTTTTGAAGATAAACGGGTTTTATATTAAGAAAAACCTGAAAAACAGCAAGTATTCAATATAAAAAAGTCATATTTTACTGAAGTGGTAGAGACATGTATAATTTAAAATGTGTTTTTGAGTGTTGAGTCAAATAAATAATTAACAAATGTAATTTTGTTAACTGTTCTCGACGTATTCCTCATTCCTGAAATTTAAACATATAACGACTAAATGTAGCAGTTTTACACGAGATATTCGATGGATCTGACTGTTTATGTTTAGTTACTTGCTAACACAACATGTTTAACAACTCTCTGAGGAGACCCGATGGCCGTGAGGGTTAAGGCGTGAGCACTTAACACTCCGTGCCAAAGGTCGTGGGTTCGATTTCCACTAGGGGTGGTGGCTTTTCTTTCGAAAAAAAGAAAAGGCATCACCCCTATCCTGGCTAGAAAAGGGTGGTAACCTATAGATAACCCGTCCTAAAATTCGTAGTTAATAATAAATGGACGTTAAAATTTAAAAAAAATTAAATAAACAACTCTCTGCAGAAAAAAAAACAAAAGTAAAGTCGTTTTTCGTAAAATAATCATATCGCTAATTTACACCTTAATTTTATTAGGCTATGCACACATACGGCCGAGAACGGCGATGAAACTTATATGAAAGCAACTTTAAAAAATGTACTTTTAGGTAAAACAATGCGCATAGCATAGCTAAGTACCGCTTTTTTTTCTACGCCAAATAAACTAAGGATAATTGAGTTTCATTACAGATATCTTTACGACCTAAATGCGCCAAGTTCATAGTAAATTTTGGCAAAAAAGAAAATTTGTTTAAAAGCTACATATATACATGAGACATCCTGGGTAATACCAATTTTTAGGAATAAATTGAGTGGTATAAAATATTGTTTTCCTTTTCACATAAAACTGTGAGATTTATTGCTCGGCGAGAAAACGGTCAACAAATAAGTCATGTGTGCCCAGAAAAATCAATAAAATTGAAAAGCAATATTAGAGCAGTATTCTACAACTAATTAGGTATAAAAAAAATGGTAGTTCAACCCCGATTTGAAACTGTTATAAGTTCATAGAAATAGAACACTGTATCATAAATACATATTTATTAGATCAATCACAATACACATGAGGTTATGCAAAGACCAGTAAACAAACACTGAGTGAACATATCCTGCTCCCTTGGCGGGAGAGCACATTACAAAGAGGTATGAGTTTATACAATATACTACTATACAACATCTTCCCCTTAAAAACTAAATAATTAACTACTTAAGATTAGGTACAACATAAGATTAAGTACAACATAATACATAAGATTAGGTACAACATAATACATAAGATTAGGTACATTCATATATACACATCTATAGGTCAGGTTATATAATCTTTGTAGCGAAAGGGTCGATTAATCGCGCCCTGCCTTAGTAGTACTATACATATTCGAATCAGGCGCATCTTGAGAAGTAGGAACAGATTTCACCGGTGGTACCGTCTTCACTTTAACCAAACCACCCCACTCCTCCGGAAAAGTCAGTGGAGCCGCGGAGTCCCGGGGAAACAAGCAACGCCCCTCCCTTTTCTTAATATAAATTTCATTCCTAATATATTTATGACCAGCGTCACTGACTACAGTATATGACCTTGGTTCGCTGTTCTTGCATAAAATTGTACCGGGCATCCAGGCAGAATTAGGCAGTTTTTTAAAAAGAATTTGTTGGTCTTTACGAAAGGGTTCACGAAAACGGATAGACCAATCATAATATCCTTTAGTTATCTCTTTCTGACGCAAAATCTTTTTCCGATCCATCCATACAGTAACTTTAGGGACCAGCGATTTAAATGAACATGGAACATTCGTCCTCAAATTCCTACTCATGAGGCTAGCAGCCGGCGAACTGATATCACCCCTGGGTGTAGCTCTAAAATTAAGCAAAGCTAGGTATGGATCCTCACCAGAGTCTAAACATTTTTTCAATATTTTCTTAACCGACTTTACAGCAGCCTCGGCCAGTCCATTGGATTGAGGATAATGCGGAGTAGACAAGACATGGGTAAATCCCCATTCCTTAGCAAATTTCCGAAAATAGTCACAGTCAAAATAAAGAGCACCATCAGAATACAAAATCAGAGGTATACCATGCCGAGAGAAAATATTTTTCAACTGTAATACTACAGTACTGGAACGTAGATTTGGTAGGTCCGCCACTTCAATATAATTTGACAGAGCGTCCACTACTACCAAATAATATTTTTGATTTAATTCAAATACATCGCAAACTAACTCCGACCACGGAAGTAGTGGAGTTTCTTTCTGCTTCAAGGCTTGTTTAACATTTCTGTCTTGATATTTCTGACAACTATTACATGACTTCACATACAATTTTATGTCCCTATTAATTCCAATCCAAAAAAGGGTCATTTCAGCCCTGTTAGTCATTCTGGAAATACCCGGATGCCCAGTATGCAATTTATGTAACATCTCTTTTTTCAAAGATTGAGGAACAAGAATTCTGTCTCCTCTAAAAATCAAACCCTTAACAACTGTAAGCTCATCCCGAAACTCAAAATACGGCCTCACTACATCTGCAATATGTTTATAGTACCTGGGCCAACCTCCTATAATATATTTCTTTAACTGGGAGAACACAGCATCATTAGTAGAGTGAGAAGCAATGAGTTTCCAATTTTCCAAGGTCACCGGTAAGTGTTTTATCAGGAGAGACACCTGTTGGTCCACATCACCTAAGTTAGTTGTAATATCACAACCAGAAGGCATAAAATCCCTACTCAAAGCATCGGCCAAATATAAATACTTTCCCGGGACATAAGTGATCTCAATTCGAAAGGGCTGTAACCGTAACATCATTCTCTGAAGCCTTGTGGTTATCTTAGATAGCGGCTTGTTGAACAGTCCTAATATAGGCTTGTGATCCGTTTGAACCTTGACTCTGGGCCTTCCAATAATGAATTGAAGAAACTTATCTGCCCCGAAAACGAACGCCAAAAGTTCCCTTTCTATCTGTGAATATCTTTTTTGGATGTCTGTAACAGCTCTGGAAGCATAGGCCAATGGACGTCCTTCCTACAAAAGTAGAGCCCCAAGACCGTACGAACTGGCGTCCACGCTAAGCGTTAACTCTTTTTTTTCTGGTCGTAAAACCCCAAAACTGGTGCCTTAATAACAGCACTCTTTAATTTATCTAACGACTCAGAGTGATGACACTCCCAAACTAATTCGACATCCTCACGTAGCAAATTCCTCAGGAATATATTAACGCAATCCATGTCAACAACAAAGAAATCAATTCCGTAAGTTTTTGACTTAAACATACAAGTTAACTGACATTTTCCAAAAACATTTAACTTATTATCTGTAAAAGATTTAATTAATACATGAGTTTGTTTTACCTCATTAGGGTCCAAACCTAAATCAAGATACTGTTGAAGGCCAATGACGTTGCACTGAGCCCCACTGTCGACCTTCATGGTGATAGGCAGTCCACCAACCTGAAGGGTAGCCGTATACCAGTTTCCAGCAGTCTGCGATGCAGGTCCAGTTCTCGGTGTCTCCAGAGCGTCGACAAAATACTCCACGTCAGAGTCCAAGTCCAAGTTATCCACTTTCTCAGCCGGTTTCTGATTAGCCTTACATTTTTTTGCAAAATGATTCTTTCGATTGCATTTTGTACATTGTTTTCCGTAAGCAGGACATTTTCCGTACAAGTGATTGTAACCACAAAAAGCACAATCCTCCACCTCACGAACTATGGGTTTAGCGTCACGAGTCCTCCGACTCCCTATGTCCCTGCTTTGTCCAGTCCTCCGTATAAAATCAAGAGGCTCCTCCTTGATAGTCCTATCCACCGATTCTGCCATCATTTTGTCCACATGAGCTGCGACTGTTGCCTTAGTTTTACAAAAATTTAAGGCTTTCTCAATATCCAAATCTCCTAACCTCAATAAAGCCTCTTGAACAGCCTTGTCTCGCACTCCACATATGAAAATATCCTTAATCAGGCTGTCACTTAATTCACCGAATTCACAATTTTTGCTCAAGACCTTTAAAGATGCTGAATATGCCTCATAAGATTCACCATCTGCCTGACATCTAGTAAAAAACATCAATCTTTCATATGTCACATTAATTCTAGGTAGAAAATGGGCATCAAAAGCCTTAATAACGTCTTCTAACTTCTCCTTATTTGTCCTTTTAGAGTATCAAAAATGTCGTTCGCTTCTGTCCCCATGTGGTATAACAACATAGCAACTTTTTGCTTACCTGTGGCATTGGAAAAATATCCATCAATATAATGACTAAATGCATTTCGAAACGACTTCCAATTCCTTGCGACGTCGCCTTCATAACTAAGAAATCCATCAAACTTCAGCAATGAAGAAGCCATGTTTCCAAAGATTCCAAAAAAATCCAAATTTCCAAAAGAATCTATTTACCTAATAGGTACGATACCGCTGCCACCATGTTATAAGTTCATAGAAATAGAACACTGTATCATAAATACATATTTATTGGATCAATCACAATACACATGAGGTTATGCAAAGACCAGTAAACAAACACTGAGTGAACATATCCTGCTCCCTTGGCGGGAGAGCACATTACACAGAGGTATGAGTTTATACAACATACTACTATACAACAGAAACATTCGATTTTGAGGGTTTTTTTCCTCTCGGCACCACTGTGCGGCGCGGTTGTGTTAATTGGCGCGAAATACAAAATGGTTTAATATGAACACCATATGGGCAAAACACAAGCCTGACGGGAAGCAGGTTCTAGTCTATGACATTTAGTGGAGGGGAGGGGCTCTGATGACGCTATGTAGTAAGATAATATTTGTATCCTTCTGACCAGTGCCTCTCTAGGCTCAGTTTGTTTGCCGCAGCTGCTCTGAGGAGGGTTCCTTGTATTGTGAAAGTCAAAGCACATTTAGTATAGTTCTCTTGCACCTAATTTTAGTTCACTTTTGTTCATTTTTTTATTAAACTAATAATGGTAAGAATATTTTAAATAATACTCCTTTTATTATTTTTTCATACCTTAAAAAATATTTTGTTTCCTTTTAATGTTAAGGTGGCCCCTTTATTTTATTTAAAATATGAAATCCATAGTGTTGAGCATAATAGTTTTGTTTTTCCATGTTAGATTATATTATATTTCTAAATAATCTTCAACCTTTGGCGAGTTAAATGTCTTCCAGGTTTTTTTCTTAATAAAAGCCTAGAAAGAACTTCTACATTTGAAATGAAAGACTCGTTATCATTAATTGAAGATATTCTTATTTAGTTGTCCAAAAATTAGTTATAATTGTTAATTTTGAAATCAGAATTTCTTGACGCAAGATAAACTTTCAAATATTTTTTAACATCATTCTTAAACTTCATGAATAATTACTTCGCTAGGTAATGCATTGCATATGGTTTGGAGGAGGCCCCTTGATGAAATTATAGAATGTGATGTTACGTAATCCCTTTAAAACAAGGCCAAATTAATTAATATCAGTATTGTCTTTATCATGTAAGTCCTCATTCAAAAGACGGCCTAAGCCTGAATCCGAAAGCTGTTAATTAGATGTTTATTATTCATTTATCTCTTTCGAGTTTCTATCACCATTGCTAAATTAATGAATTGGTGAATGTTTTGACTGAACTTTAGATCAATGGCACACGTCTAACTTGAAAAAGGCTCTTTTTTAAATTTAATAATTATTATTATTATTGTAATGATTTTAATATAATTCTAAATTTTGATACTGCAATGTCCAATTTGTTTAATAAATGTTCAGATTCAACTCGGCAGAAAGCAAAATATTATTTTGCCAAACAAAATAATAATAATAAAATAAAGAATAGATTATAAGAGGATTCATGTGTGTGTGTGTGTATATATATATATATATATATATATATATATATATATATATATAGCATATGCTAAGGCGTATGCGGAGTGCATTTGACTTAGCACTAGGAGGCCCGGTTGCCGTGCTAAGGCGTAGTGCATTTGACTTAGCACTAGGAGGCCCGGTTGCCGTGCTAAGGCGTATACATTCCATGTCTAAGGTCGTGGGTTCAATTCCCACTAGGGGTGGTGACTTTTGGGGTGAGAATCAGCCCTATCCTGGCTAGAAAAGGATGGTAATGTAACCTATAGATAACCTGTCCTAAAATTCTGAGTTAATTATAAATGGATGTTAAAATTTAAATAAATAATGTAATTCTATTTATTTGTTAGCATAATTATCTGAAAAATAATGAATTACAAGTGCTTCTTAAATTTTATGATTTCTCCTTCAGAAAGCACATTAGCAAATTTAAAAACAGCAAATTTGGTTATAATTAAACATAAGATCTACTATAAATTACTTTAACTGAATTACTAGATATAAAGAAATGGTGCATCTTGTGGAAAATTACTCTTAATAAGAGCACTTGCCCTCCTGTCTTCATCTGCAACAGTCAACTTCCTACATCTAATGAGGTACGCTACCTGGGACTTCTACTAGACAGCAGACTCACTTGGAACCCACACACACGACTAAAAAGACAAGAGCTGAACAGGAGATTTGGACTCTTACAAAGACTAGTTGGACCTACTTCAAAGATTACGACACAACAAACTTACTATATACAAAACTATAATCAGACCTATCTGGACTTACGGACTTGAATTATGGGGAACAGCACAACACTCAAACATACAACGAATACAAGCATTCCAATCCAAAGTCCTTCGTAGAATAGTCAATGCTCCCTTTTATGTCTCCAACAAAACCCTATACAACGATCTAAAAATCCCCTTTGTAAAAGACTTAGCAAAATCCCGTTTCCTAACATTCCATTCCAAATTGTCATCACATCCAAATCCTAGAGGTCAATCCCTTTCCACTCAGACCCATCCTAAAGACCTTCCCCGGAGACTTAAGAGACTTTGGCCCCAAGACCAGCTACCCTAGCAGCGGTTAAAAACTGTGAACATATGAATGTTAGCATATATTAGGAAGTGCCAGTAATGATTGGCTCCTTCCATATACTACTCACTGAGATGTAAATAAGACGAGCACAATTAATTATTGTACTATATGAATTGTACAGATTTTAAATAAACATAATAAAAAAAAAATATGTTTTTACTACACAAACTGGGAGTCCAAAACAGATTTTTTAAAAATTTTATCTTTCACCGCTTACGAGTGGCGGCCAGTTTTGTTTTGAATCACGTAGCGATTTTTACTAGCTACTTTATATTTATAGATTGAGTCTCATATTTCCTCTTTTTATTTATCAACTTTTTATTATTGGAATCAATGGGCTATATGAGCTGTTTTAATTTCTATTTTGTTTTCAGGAGGGAGTAAATGAATTAAAGCGCTATCAAGTATTAGAAAATATTCTTAATGAGGTCAACAAAAAATGTGTCAGAATGAATTCTGATAATAAAGCAGAGTGTGTCCAAGTAGCTTTTATAGTGAGTTTATTTTATTTTTTGTCTTATGAAACAATTCTTTTAGCTTATACATTTTTTTTTTTTTTTTTTTTTTTTTTTTTTTTTTTTTTTTGAAGTTGAAGTTGAAGTTGAATCGCCTAGCCGCTACAACTTATTAAATAATAAATAAATAAATTTTATCTTATAATTTCATATATTTTCTTTCACTTCAAAAACTTCAGTTTCAAACATAATTTTAGCTCACTGTAACTTTTTCTATAGGTTGTCTCAGAAGTTATTCAAAAGCTCAAAGATCAAAATAATGTTTTTAAACAAATGTATTCAAGAACGGATTATGTCGGCAGTTATTTTGATGGTTTAAGAGTAAAGAATGCCACAGAGTTTGATTTAAATCTTATTATAAAACTCCCTTTGAATTACAAGCTAATTAAGGTGAGGAACTTTATTTTTATACCTTGACTGTACTAAGTAATCTGTTATTTTATATATTAAGCTCTTCATTTCTGCATTGTTTTTATTATAATTTGTGTACTTACCTATAAATAATCTAATAAGATGAGTTTTACAGGCTCTTCTTGTGTCTACTTTTTCTAAATCAAATGCATATAAATTATCTATTTGGTGTAATTTACTTGTTTTATAAGTAATTGCACATGGGAAATCTTTGAAACCATTTCCAAGGCCATATCTATATCGTTCATGGGGAAAATTGTAAAAACTAGATTTTTCTTGGGCTTTTCAGATATATTCTTCAAAACACATCAAAACCGGTTGGGAGATCGTAGTAAATCTAAAGCATAATGTCAGTTTTCTATTGTGGCGCCTAAGATCTAGCTTTGCTTTGAGATTTCATTTCACGCCTTTACATGTGTTAACATTTTCCTCGAAAGATTAAGACAAATCCCATTAAGTCAATCGAGACTGATAGCCACTTTCGAGACAATGGGCTTGCAAGCCCCAGGGCCTGTTAGACACTTTGGTGACAAGGCTTTCTTAGCTTCAGGACTGAAAGCTATTGCTACGTCTCCTTTTTGCGATAACTACCAGTAAGTTTTGTAAGCTTTAGTCACTCTTGTATCTGCTAGAGTTCATAAAAATGCATATTAAGCCTATTGCATAGTGGGTTTCCATCTGCTACCCGGTCTCTCTTCATAGTACGAGTCTATCTCAAGGACCTTGTGTTTTATCAGTTGATTTGTACATAGAGATCATGTTTTGTAGATGTTATACCAGCTCCGAGTTATCTTTCTATATTATTTTTACAAAGAAGAATTTTAAAAAACAAATTAAAATATACAACAAATATTTAAAAAAAAAAGTTTTTAAGCCTGCCGTTGTCTGGTCCAAAGCCACAGACAAGAAAATGGTGACAGAAAACTTTTTAAAGAAAGAAATAACAAAAGTGTATTAGGAGAAATGAGAAGAGATGAACTCACCTGTTTTAATGCTGTCTTTTGGAACCAGGAGGGCGAATCGGGCCACGCTCCACAGGCATCTTCAGTCATGTGGGCTGCCGTCTCCTTAGGGTTAACTGTGTCTATCCTAAGCTTTTCAAATAACACTAGGGATAAGTTAGGAAGGTTGCTAAGATGACACAGTTCCTGCGAGTCAGAGTTTTTAAATATTCTCAACTGCTAATGATCTATTCAATTTAACGTTGCAGGTTGAAAATACAAATGTCGCCAGTGGTTTTGTTAAGGTGAATATTGGAGAAGCCAAAAATGATGTCCGTTATTCTGGTGAACTAAAAAAGTAAGTATTTATTTTCAGTATGAATTTTTAATTAAATGATGCATTCAGTAGCAACAAAAAAAATTGTTTAAAAAAGCTAATTACTTAATCTGATGGTAAAACAGTGCGTTCAGTAAGTGAATGAGAAGGTTCACTCGAGTACTGAAATAATTGACCACTTGATTAATTTCACGATTTAAATCTCGGCACTTGTAAAAGCAGTATTTAACCCCATATTTATTTTATACTAGCTGTTACCCAGCGCGTCATGCAACACCTACTTTCTGCATCTAGAAAAGCAAAAATAAATTAGAAACCAAATAAGGAATATTAAAATCTAATAAAGCAAATCTATAACTGGTCGGGTTCACAGTTTTGAACTTGTGAAGGAAGAGCTTTGCTATGTGAAGGAAGTGAAATCCTTAGGCGCCAGTTACAACTTTCTTCAACTCCTTCAATTATGAATGAAGATATAAAAATAAAAATAAAACCCTTGTGGACGAAAATGTGTTATAAAATAAAAACTAACTTATATGTATGATATATGAGATAAAATTATTAATAGAAATGGCAGATTTAGTCTCTGCAAGGGGGAATTTTACCTGGGAAATAACTTATTTCGATTTGAGAATGGCCTACTGTTTATTTAGATGAGACGTAAATTCATATATATATAAAAGGGGAAATAGCAAGAACAAATTTAAATTCAAATTTAATAAAAAAGGAAACGCTATCTGAAAAGGGCGCTAATGGCCAAGATTTGTCGATGCGGCGTAAAAAAAAAAAAAAAAAAAAAAAAAACTATCTGAAATGCTTTTTAAAGAATATCGAACAGAAAAATGGATGAAATGATGTGATCATTTGATTACATTAAAAAGGAATGCAAATCTAATGGTTCAATTACAGATACTGGCTTACATAGACTGCTTATTAATTTGAGTGATGATTCAAGTACTGCTGATAGTAATATTAAGCACTGACTCAGAATGAGCTATAAACAATACAGTACCCACATCATTCAATCTGAAATATTTACATTTCACTTCATATTTCTTTTATTTGAAGTTAAATTAATATTATTAATCACCTTAAAAGTTTAATCATATTAATTTAACTTTATATTCCTTCTATTTGTAGGGTAAAAAGAATGCTAAGCGTAAGTTTAATGAAACAAATTAAAGAAAACATTTATTCACTTTTTAAAATATAAATGACACCATATTAAAACATAATGGAAATGTAAACAAATGAGTGAAACTTCACCAGTGATAAGGTTATATCAGCGGGAATGTTTCCTACTTATTTTACTCACGGGAATATAGGCCACACCCTCTTCCCTCCAACTACACCAACAATTTGAACAGGCTAGGTTATTCAAGCCTATATATTCTAGGTATATTTTTATTATGGTGCTCTATTCTACACAATTTGCTGATCATTTTAATTCTAAAAAGACAAATCATTTTAATTCCAATCTTGACAAGAGATAGGCGCTGTGTAAATCACATAATAAAATGTCTTCTAGTGGTTTGTGATAGTTAGGACAGCTATTTCAGGTGTAGATTTGCCCTCAGCTTTCGTATTCTTCTACCGACTTATTGGACAGATATTTAATTAGTGTATTTTGAAATGGAGGGCAAAGAGATTTTAAAGATTTTGCGAGAATCTTTTTAAACAAAAAGGAATCCAGCTCTTTACATCAGGGAATGTTTTGAGAAGTACCATTCCCACAAAAACTGTTGATAACATCCGACATATTTAATAGGCATAATTACTTTTACTTGTTAATAAAAATAGAATTTTGAACAAAACTACGTAACTGCGTAGTACCACTAAAACATTAATTAAAGTGTACATTAATTTATAGCTACAACATAACAGGAAGCATAACTTGCACTGGCAAAGCCTTCTTGATATTATATTTTTTACATAATACATTCATACAAATTTACAAAATATAACGATGAAATAACTATTGCCTTAACTCTTATTTAGTGATATCGAAACAGCAATAGGACCAATTAAAATAATTTGGTTATCCATGACAAACTATTCTTACAAAACTTGAATTTTCTTTTATATCTATTTTTTTTTTCTTAATGGTTGGTTGATCTTTCTTAAAGGGTTATAGACAAATGGTGTGATAGTAATGGATATGTACAACAAAACAGATTCCGAGAGTATATGGAAGGAATGTTCAGCAAGACATTTGGTCAAAATAAATTTTCAGTGTTGGTCAAGGAATCGGAAGTGCAGGTTCGAAGAAATGTTATTTATTTATTAATTATATAATTTTTATTGTTCCTTCCATCTGGAAGACTTTTTTTTTCTAATAAAATCTTAAGGAGTTATTTTCTGAAATTTATTAGGCCTTTATTTGGCAAGAGTAAATATTTCTTACTCCCATGATGAGATAATCTATGTTGACTTTTTCCTCCCATAACTTCCAATTACTGTAACACTTTCACTACTTACACAAAATGTCTCTTGAGATTTGATTATTGTTAACAAAAATAATGATAACAGTTTAAGCATGGTGAGCACTATATGTAGGCCTTCCTATACATATAAATTTATATTTATATGTATAATCAGTTCCGTAACAGGCCACAAGGGTCCGGTCCAGATGGTCATGTAAAGTAGAGGTAGCTGATTCTTGACCATACGATTCATTAGGGAGATAGTTTGGTCAGTACTATGCTCCGGCCGTCTGATTTTTCCCTTCGCATAAAAAAAAAAATACATTGAAAACCAGGTGTCGTCAGTGTCTTCTTCAGTTGTAAGAACGTTTAGAATTTTCGATATATTTTTTTAAAATTCAACTTTTACTTAAGACTCACTATAATCATTAGATATCAATTTCATCAAGAATAAATTTCATTTATTTCTGATACTATCACGATAATAAACGTGATATTACTTTTATTTATTTGATGTTTTTTCACTCTAGAATTCCAATTATGTTATGAAATGGAGAGATATACACAGTTCTGAGTATATCTTTCGAAAGCTTCGTACTTTTGTGAGATTCGGCAGTCTGCAGGATTATTTTTGGAAGCATAGTGATTTTTGAAATGTTGTCGCTAACCAGAAGCTTTTATTAGTTTCGACTTTTTGAATCGATATTACGGGTTGAATGAGCTAATAGTAAAAATTGAATGTGCTAATAGTAAACATTGAATGTGCATTACACTTAAAGCAAACCTAATGCTGATTTCAAAAATGCTATGAAACGTTTCTGGAAAGGAGTGAGATACAAAAGTGTGGTTGGTAGTATTGAAGTACATTTTTTGTCTTGTTTCACCAACTGGAGTATTGTCATTAACTTGCAATACACCCTGTGTGTGTGTGTGTGTGTGTCTATATATATATATATATATATATATATATATATATATATTATGTATTGTAGTGATATATTTTAATTACTTGGATGATTATAGAATTGAATACTGATTCATCACAAAATCTCGGGTCGTGATACGTTCCAGCAAATTAAGACTTATGAATCATGATTTTCAAAGACATATACAAAATTGTGAACAACTATAAAATATCTTATTACAAAATAATATAAATGTACACCACGTAACAGAAATTTACCTTGTATCTGTTGACAAATCTTTCAGTCGCAGTAGGAACCCCAACAATATACTTTATCCTGCATTCAGTTCTTCTTAACTTGCACTTTTTATGTATTTAACACTCAACATTAATATTGAATATGAATTATTTTCAAACTTTCCGTACTTCCGATAATGTTGACATGACAACATCACAATCAGACACAGAGAGAGAAAAGCTGCATTAGAGTCAATTTTCCCAACTTTTCGGGAGAACATTAAAACTGAATTGAAATGAAACTAAAATTATCTCTAACTTTCAACATATAAGTATGCAATAATTTCCAACTCGACATATTTCAAGTAACATTTAAAAGAAAAAACTTGCTGGTATGGACTTTAATTGATGAGAGATATGCAGTTGTGCTCGAGCGTTTGTTTTACGCGGAAGTAATAGAACCAATTTTAGCATGCTCTATTCATTTTTTAAAATTATTTCTATTACCATTATGTGCGCAATAGAATAAGGATTCTAAAAGTAACAATAACCTAATTTCACTAAAAATCGACTTACGAGGTTGTGAAATTTGAACGACGATATGTAATATTGTTACATATTCAAAAGTTTATGCATTTTACATTAATGTATTGGACAAAAATATGTTTTTAATCTTTATATTTTTCCCCTCCATTATTTTTAATTTTCAACATGTACTTTATATAGTTTATTTTAATCGAAATTATTTATGTTTGAGGTATCACAACAATATATATATATATATATATATATATATATATATATATATATATATATATATATATATATATATATATATATATATATATATATATATATATATATATATTCTGGTTACTTAGAAGAAAGATGTTAAATTGAATTATCTCTACTTTTATATGTAGATCTTGAAATATTCTTCTTTTAGTTAACAGTATAATGACCTCCTTTGCGTTAATGTTCAGCAGTCTTTTCTAAGTAAATTGATATATATTTTTTTTTTTTTTTCAGGTACAGCTAAGAAAGTGTGGGCCAGCTTTTACGCTTATGATATTTCTACATAACAATCAAATTGATGTTGACCTTGTTTTCACTCTTGAATTTAAAGATAAACAGCCTCCACCACCAATTAGGTGGAATGATAATCTGGTAATTGTTATTATTTTTCACTAATTTGTAGATTTATTGGATTAGTTAGTAAAACAAATTATGCGATAGGCGAAATAAGGGAAATGCACTTCAAATATATTGATTTTTTATCTTAGCTAGAAATTTCACACATTTTTAGTGTCTCTTCAGAGGAATATGTTGGGAATAAAATGGCCCAAAGGGTACTTACTTATTAGCGTCAAAGCAGGTTAAAGAGTCGGGTATCAGAGAACTGGATCATCACCGGGTCAGAGAGCTGGATCAAGGAGTCAAATCAGTTTTTTCCAATATGGCGACGGGATTATCCGATTTGAGTTAACTAGAGTTTTGATATATCCTTAAGCGAGCGAAAACGTGTAGCACTTATATTAATAGCATAATTGCTTTGCGTTTCCGCTTGCTCAGGGTTATATCAAAACTCTAGTCAATCCAACTCGTTGATAATATAGATCAAGGATGGTTTTTCGCTGGATAATGGACTGATATACAATTTAGCATCGCTTCAAAACAGTCTCTTTCATCCTTGCTATTCTGTTGTCGCCATATAAACTCTGCTAAATATGAATCTAAATGATGTATTGCGTAACAAACAAAACAAAACAAAAAAAAACAACAAAAAAAAAATAAAACAACACAACAACAATTGCCTGGATAAATAAAGCACAAATGAATTGCGTTATAAAGACAAAGGGAACAAGATGGTTACTTATAAACACAATAGCCAATGAAATCTCTGATAGTGATTGACCAATAGAAATGCGTTATCCACGATCCAGATCTCTGAACGAGACCCGCCTCTTTAACCTGCTTTGACGCTAATACGTAAGTACCGCCTAAAGGCTCAATTTGACAAGAAGAACCTTCTAGCAGGTCCTTCAAGTCTGGTGTAAGTGGAGATGAAGCCAATATGGCGGAGATAAATCACCTGATTGATTTTCGTTATTTTATTTGTTTGAAATTAATCTCCAGAAGAAATGTAGCTATAAATAATTAAAACAGTCCTCTTTGTTTTAAGAAAAGAAATAAATGAATAAGCAAATGAAACAAGAAAGGAAATAAGGAAAATCAGTATTACATCGGAAAAAAAAAATTAATAAAATAAAATAAATCTCATGAAACCAATTGATGGGCTATACGTAGGGCTGAAAGCTTATTATTGTCCCAAGTAGGATAAATTGTGTGCAGAAAATAAAAAAAATATAAAATTTTTGTCCTTTGAATGATAAGAAAGCTGATGCCGAATGAGGTCAGCCATCAGTTTTACATGACTTTTGCTAATCCTGTATAATATTTAAAATATTATACAGGATTAGCTGCCCCTGAGTAATATTTTTATGAATATGTTTATTTAATAAAAAAATAGGAGAATTGTTTTAATTATTTACGACATTTTTTCTGTAAATTAATTTTAAACATAAGATATATCGAATATCAATTAGGTGACCTCTTTCCACCATATTGGATTCGTTCAGTCTATGACCAGTATTGCAGTGGCCATGGCTCTGCTGGTAGAAGGTTCACCTTCTCAAGTTGAGGCTGTGAAAAAAATTTGGGAACAGAAAAAATCAATATATTTGAAGTGTCAATTGATGTTTCATTGACTTAGTGCTTATTTCACCATCAGAGTAAAGAGACATCTAATTACACAGGCACACAACAACAAAAAAAAAGTGGTATTTTTCAAAGACGCCATATATATATTCTTATGTAACACGCTGAAAAATGAATCTGCAGTCAAAATTCTTTTTTGCTAAATAGACATATTAGTCCTTGAAATGAACTTGATTTTGCGCTAATGGGGTACATATAGACCTCGGATTCTAATTCAGCGACCCTCAAACCATGGAAGGTATAGTTATTTCTTCTTTAACGACTGTATACAAAATTTGACTTTTAAATGCTCTTAAACCTGATGTGATGGGGTTAAACGAACTCTGGATTCGGATTCAGCGTGTCGAAGTACATAAGAATATATGTACGGTATCTTTAGAAAATACCACTTTTTTTGTTGTTGTTGTTGTGTGCTTGTATTATCAATTTAAAAATATTACAATTAGGCTTGTGCTATTAATTATGATTTACGGTTGTCACAGAATCTTCCATGGGTATTAGTACCTAAAGAACTAACAAATCACAAGGACAAACATTTATTTTGGAGAATTTCGTTCCCAACAGCTGAAAAAAAGCTTCTTAAAGATCAGTACAAACTTAAGTTTACGAACCGATTAATTAAGGTATGACCTAAATAAATATAAATTATTTTGATTTACGTTAGCTTATAATGTAAAACTAATAATTTAAAATAACTATTTTATTTTATTCCTTTGTTTCTCTTTTTGTTACTGATTTTTACGTTTTACAGGCTTTGAGGGATTTACAAAACTTGTCAATTCCTAGTTATTTTATAAAGACTATATTTTTATGGGAAGCTCATGAGTGTTTATATAAAAATAAAAAACATTTCTGGGAGCAGAACTTAGGATATTTATTTATATATGTAAGTACTTTACATCTGATAGTATTCATATTGTCGTGAAATCTTAATTAGCTCTCATTTGTTTATTAAATTAACATAAGATAGCTATTTTTTTCTTTATTATAGCTAATATAGCAACTCCATAAAGAAATTTTATTGATTTTCCTCCCTCCCAACAGTGAGAGCAACATGTTTAGGATGGCAACTCGATGATGCAATCCAGAAGTGATGAAAATAAATGTTATTTAACTAAGCATAGTGAATCGGTTTAATTCAATTGTTCTATTTTCAAATTTTATTGTTGATTTTTTTTTTCATTATGTTATTTTCATCTATGATATTTTGCATTAAAAAAAAAAAATAATTTATAGTTTGATCATTTGTAAATTAGTATAACTGGACTCAATGATACTAGTGAGCCAACAGACATCGAAGATCTAACAGTCATCAGCAGTTAAATGATAAAGAGCCAGACATTCTCCATCTTCAAATACACATCACGTTTACTCGGCATTGGGACTTCACTGGAAAAATCTTATTTTTTGCCCATTTAAAAAAAAAAAAAATTCATATCAAACTCTTGGGTGCCATTTTTAATTAGTTAAGAAAGAATTTTAGCCCATAAAAAAATGGTAAAAAAAAGTTTCAAGATAGTATTACCCCTTAACGGAGGCGAAAAAAGTAAAACTACTAGTTATAATTCATTCATTTTTTTGTTTTTTTTACGGTGCATCGATATCTAGGCCATTAGCGCTGAACTATCTATAGGTTGTCACCCTTCCTAAACACACATGGTGCAGCAAGAAATTTCTTGCTGAATCAACGGTCCCTGAAAGGCAGGACTTGAACCTGCATGAGAACAATTCATTCATCTATTCTTCACTGTGGATGTTTACAAAAAGTGTAGACCAGGAGTATATAAACCGGTAAAAAACACAAATAAAATATAATGGAAATGTGACTAATGATAACTTGTCTTCTGAATACATATATATACAGTAGAACTTGGATAATTCGAACCCCTAGGGACCGATAGAAAAGTTCGAATTATCCAAAATTCGAATTACAAAAGGTTTTGAAAATAAAGGGGTAAAAAATCGAATTGCATATTTTCACATTTTTTAATTTTAAAAAATACATACATTTCATTTAAACAATAACAAACATTTCATAAATTGATGATTACGTACATAAGTAATAAATAATTTATCAAAAAAGTAAAAATAAAAGTCTATTGTTTTGAAAAGAGTCATTTTCATGGCCAAGATTTTTTTCTTTATTTCTCAGGTAAGTTGATAAAGTGTTAGGAGGAATTCCAAAGTCCTTGGCAATTTCAGATTTTTTCATTATTCCTTTTTCAGCTTCTTTAATCGCAGCTATTTTCTCTGACAACGTTAACGTTTTATAACTTTAACATCTACGACATCTTATATCAACAACTCACTGAATTGCACTGTACAGCAGAAATTCAAGGCACACACAATAAAACAGATCTATATAGGCACTGACTGACTTATAACTGAATAAGAAATGAAGATGGGAGGGATGGTGGGAGGGAATTCTAGGATAAAACGACAGGATGGTATATGTAACTACAACCCCCGGAAGGGATGAAGCGCGACCCACTACTTTGCAGAACTCCTAGAGTCCAAGAACAAGACTATGAGACCGCCGCGCTTCTTGTCCCCGAACCCCTACATCCGTACCTTACTATCTGCCTTACTCGATGGGAGAATATTTTTACAAGATTTAAGATCGAACACTTCCCATTGGAGGTAAAGACTCGTAAAAATTCGAATTATCCAAAATTTTATTAGAATTAACCACGATTTTTTTTACATTGTTTATGCTCTAAATTCTAGGGACTGAGAGAAATATTCGAATTAACCACGATTTCGAATTATCGAAGTTCGAATTATCCATGTTCCACTGTATAAATATATATACTTATACTGATAAGTGAAGACAAAAATTAAAAAAAAAAAAAAAAACTTGCTTTACGTAATTAATAATTTTAGTTTAAATTATTTGGAAATAATATTTTCTTATTGCTAATATAATAATTATAATTTCTAATTAAAAAAACTGGGCAATTTGTAAATTAAAGACAATAGAGAGAAATTAAATAAATGAGTTAGGAATAGCGTAATAGTGCGGAACGTAGAGCGAGAATCGAAGCTTCTAGGGGTTAATATAGCCCCGTCTGAGGAGAGAGAAGGGGTGAAGGCTGGGCCATCTGAGGGAGTGACAAGTCTGTAGGTAGACCACTCTGGAAAGGGTTTAAAGATGAAGAGTGGGAGGATCTAGGATTGGTCTTCGGAGAAGATAAAATAAAATCCTCAGTGCACACCCGAGTTTTAAACTCAGGGCTTTTCAATACTGACTCAATTATTGTACATATATAGACATGCTTGCACCCGATGTCGCCCAAAAACTAACTGATGGCCATGAAGGAAGATCTTAAAACTTTTCCTTGGCTTACAACTACTCAAGACAAATCAAATGTTCACCATGAAGGCAAATAGAAACTTCCTGGTAATACCCAGTAACTACATAATAGGAATGCTATCCACCCTTAACCTATGACTCTTCACTCCTGATACTCCCTGTGTAGAGTAATGATTTTCTTTTATTAATAATTATTTTACTTTTCAGGCTCTTCGAAAACTACATCAATACTTAAGCAATAAAAGGCTGCCATATTATTGGCACAAGAAAATGAATTTGTTTATTTATAATGAAAGTCATATTGGAAATATGGCTGGACGAATTAGCAACATTCTTAAAAAAATTGACTTGCTCCTCGAAGAAAACAATCATAGTAAATTGAGAAATTATATTTTATCTTTATTTCGAATCGACAATAGTGATAATGATGTAGGAGCAACATTTCCAAATTTCCAAAATGATGATGATGAAGAACCAAGAAGTAATTTAATGACTTCCATTAATGATATTCTTACAGTTTTAAATTCCCCAGAACAACCCCCAAATAATAATGGGGATAATACAGAAGAAATAATAGGTAATCTAATATCTGGTGTCAGTGAGCTAGTTTCGGCTTTGAATAGACCAAGAGGTAATGATAATAATGATGGCAGCTGCATCATCATGTAATTTTTAGTTTCTTTTGGCTAAGGAAAAAAAACATGAAAAAGCCTGGATCTGGGCACTATAAAACTTTATAAGGCAGCAGTTAAAAAAAGGCTAGATTGAGTTCTAGAAATAGGCAGATACAAATTGTTTTCCTCAGTGATCTGGTGTTTCATTGCCTAAGAGTGCTTGATCTTTCCTTTATCTCATCCTTCTGTATTGGAATTTATTGTGTATAGCACACAGACTTTTTGTGCCTTGTTCATAGTGGCCTTCTGACCTAAAATTGTGTCGCGAAATATGTCGGTTTGTTTTATGTTTAATGATAACCATAATCCTTTTAAAACATGTTTTCTTGTTTTTTATGCATATTTTTAATAAAACACATTTTTGGGGATCAGATATATAAAGGTTGCCACCCTTTTTAGCCAGGATATGGGTGATGCCTTTTATTTTATTTATTTTTGTAAAGAAAAAAATATCTCCGCTAGAATTAATCTATCTTGCTTCATTTGATTGCCATCAGATTCTTAAAAGTATTTTTTTTATTGTATCTCTAATTGATGGGCTCAGTGCCAAAGGTGACTAACTCACAATTAGAACATACTGAGAAAATTAAGGTTAAAGTTTAGAAGACTTTTGAAAAAATTGGTGTTGGTGACAGAAACAATTTTAATTGGTCTTTATTCATTAGATACATAAAATTCTTATGAATATACCATAATAATAAAAAGTTTATAGGTAAGGTTGGTCAAGTCTGCCTCTCATAAGATTTAGCTTTGCAGTAATTTCCAAAACAAACTAACAGAAGTCAGTACTAATCAATGAGGTGTAAAAGCTGGTCATTTCTATCAATTATAAAACTTAAAATTCTCTATCAGGAAAAGTGAATAACTCAAATTTGTTAAAAATGTCACCTTTGGCACTGAGCTTTTCAATTAGACCCTCATGGGTTAATTAAATTAAATTATAAACTTCTTCACTAATATAATAACACCACAACAAAAAAATGAAATCACATTTTTTTTAAAAAGTATGTATTAAAGTTTTGTTACTGAAAGCATTCAGGTTCTTTTAGTTTAGTGCATTCACCCATTGATGTAATTGTTTCCTATATAATTTATAAATAAACTAAATAGATTTAATATAGTTCTGAAGGTATTCTTGTGTCAATATGAATCTAATTTTTCCAGAAAAAAGATACTCAAGGAAGATTAAGCTTGGACAAAGGAGTAGTTAAGGGGTAATACTACCTTGTGCGATCAAAATCAAAGTCCTTTTCTTGAATTTATAAATAAAAAATAAATCAATATTTTTCAATTCTTAATATAAAATGTTTTATATAGGATGTTAAAGTACCCAAAAAACATACGTTTCAATTTTTAAAAAAAAAATGGTGGTGCTGTGTCTGACGAACGGAAACCCTCTTTTTTCACGGGTGATAGTCTGCAGGCAGCATGTTTTATCTAGAATGAAAAACTAAAATTATTTTGAAAGAAGAAGGTTAAATCTAGTAAAGTACATAGAATTTTTAAGAAATATTAATTTTTTTTTTTCGAAAATTGTGAACAAATATTAATTAATTATTATTTTCTATTAAAAACATTGTCAAAAATCGGTCATAAAATTGTTAAATAAAATAATTCAATCTATCGAAAACATCCTACGTACTTTAATAGAAAATATCATTGGGAAGCTGCAGTTAGAATTTGGAGTTGAACAGGCAAAAATTGAAGACGCCGATTTGAAAAACATAGTTTTGAGAAAACTACTATAAAGTTTAATGTTCTGAAATGTTTGTTTTTTCTTCCTATTTAATTTTTTTTTCATTCTTTCTTGTAATAAAGATTAAAAAAAAAATGGGATTTAATTTTGAAATGTACTAAAGGAGGACCAAAAAAAAACTTAAGAATTAAAAAGGGACCAATCTAAGTCGCTCTAAAAATGATCTTCAAATACACATCGCGTTTACTCGGCATTGGGACTTCACTGAAAACATTTTATTTTTTGCCCATTTAAAAAAAAAAAAAAATCACATCAAACTCTTCGGTGTCATTTTTAATTAGTTAAGAAAGAATTTTAGTCCATACAAAAAAAATTTCAAGATAGTATTACCCCTTAATGGAGGAGAAAAAAGTAAAACTACTAGTTACAATTCATCCATTTTTTTTGTTTTTTTACGGTGCATCGATATCTAGGCCATTAGCGCTGAACTATCTATAGGTTGTCACCCTTTCTAAACACACATGGTGCAGCAAGAAATTTCTTGAGGAACCACAGGTCCCTGAAAGGCAGGACTTTAAACCGCACAAGAACAATTCATTCATCTATTCTACTTCACTGTCAATGTTTACAAAGGGTGTAGACCAGGAGTATATAAATTGGTAAAAAACACAAAAAAATATAATGGAAATGTGACTAATGTTAACTTGTCTTCTGAATACGATGCAAAATGTCTTACGTATACCAATTACTATTTTATAGAACATATGTACCTGTTATTATGTATTTTAAGTAAAACATTGTGTAATGTTTATTAATATTGTATTTGTTCCTTTCTGTTTTTATTAAAGAACTGTAAATAAATTATTTTTATTGCTATTTATTTTTGTTTTTTTAACGGTGTATCAACAATTAACACCAGGCTATCTACTGGTTGCCACCCTCTTATAATGCCAACAGGATGTGGTCGGTCACCCATTCAGGTATTGACCACGCCCGACATTACTTAACTTTGGTGATCAATGGGAGCCGGTGCAATCATCGTGCCTATAGCCGCTGGCTTTCATTGTTATTAAATTTAAATATGACATTTCGGATTTACCATGAGAAATAACAATTTTTGTAATTGTTCATTACACTAATTAGACCTAATTGTATACAAGGAGTGCAATTCTTAATTTTATATTGGAGTCAAATACAGCAAATGCATTGAAGTATATAAGCTTAGACATATTCTTTGAAGGCAATGTCCTAGTACACAGCTGAGAATGGAGTATTAGTTTCTGGTTATACCTAAACTCATTTTTAGCATTTTTCAAAGAAATTGAGCTATTGAATTTAAACTCTTAAAAGAATTGTTTAAACATTTCTTAAAATCTTCATCCATTTTACCTCCTAGATATAAAAAAATTACCCCATTAAAATGGGGTATGTACATCTATTTAGATGTCAACTCTTTCTCTTACAATATTGCCAAAATGACGTCTTATCTACCCAATGAGTATGGTTTGCATCTATTTCTTTACCATCTGTCTTCCTATTCATTCTCAGTGCCGACTCTTTTTGCTTTTATGATAACCAGTATACAGGGGAGGGCGGACGTTTAACATTTAAAATAGAACTTATCCTCTTGGAATTAGATTCTAATCAATTAAACCTTGAAATGCTCAAAATTTGGAATCATTGTTATAAATAAAAATTGAAGAACTCAGATTTTCATTTTTTAATGAAACCATAAAATTGTAATCATAGTAAACTCATACTTTATAATTCTGGACTTCATTAACAGTAAAATAATATTTTGTTAATTTACCATATAGTAATAATAAAAATAAAGTCATATGGGGTGAATTGAATCATCAATCCCAGAGCATCAGACAAGCGCATGCATTTTCACTTTAAGTAAAAAAAGTCAGACTCGCAGCAACTGCATCATCTTAGCGCGGTTCCATTCATATCCCTAGTGTCATTTTGTATACTTAGAATAGAAACAGTTATTACTAGGAACCGGATTCTTAGGTTTTCACGTATTTTTTTCCTTTCTCCTAAACATGATAAAGATAGATTTTTTATATGATTCGCGTCTTGTATCATTCATGCAAATTTGGAAGAACCTAAAAAAAACTATTCTGGGTTATATCACCTAAAACCCAATGGAATGACCTAGACGGACCGATGACAAAGGGCCAGCAGCGTACCCTTATACCTGGAACACCCTTGAGCCTGGCTTAGCCAGGCTCCACTGCTAGACATGAAATTTTTATTTCATTGTTCAATGTATTCAAAACTATCAAAATGTTTATAATTTCTAAATATTTCATAAAATAAATACAATTTAAAACAAACAATTAAAAAGTCAGCTAAACAACTACGAAGACCCGTAAAAAAGAACACATTCAAAGTTTTCATCACCATTTTCTCCGATTGACATCAACTAATCGAAAATCTTCTCAGAATATTAATTATAGAGAATTTAGTAAGCTTTTGAATAGTTTCTATCCACTTATGACGATTTCCCAACTGTTTTTGAGATATTAAGGAAAATGTGTGAAGTTCCCAAAACTTTTCATGTCTCCTAATAAAATATTTTATTCAAATTCTTCCTTAACTCCAAACGTAACCAAAATTTACACATCTTTGTATGTATGGAATTTAAACATGCAGAAAATATTTTAATCGAATCCCATGATTCTAAGTAACCAAACCAAAAACTTTAAAGTCATAGAACATCCTCATTTCCAGACTAAGCCCTAAGGAAGCTAGAGAAATGTTGGTGATGACTTGGACCTTGGAAGTCTACGAGTTCAATTGATTCCTTATTCCCACTCAATAGCCAAATATCATATTGAATTCATTTTACCTTCTTCTAAAAAATAAACTGTGATGATCTGTAAATTAATTAGGTAATATTAAAAAATCATCTTTGTACAACATTAAGAAAATAACTTTATTTTTTTAATAAGTATTTATAACTATAAACATTCAATTAACAGTTGATGTTTTTTTAGAGGATAGCTCAAAGAATAAAAGGAAAAAAAACACAATTTCACGAATCTAAACATCTTAGGCTATTTACAACACTGTTTCCTAAAAGGCCAGTGTATTGATTTATTTTCATAATATATAAATATACTTTGATAACATTTTAATTATTAATAATTTATTTAATTTCTTATATTAATTATTTCTCTTATGCATGACACCTAGGATAAAATATTAAGGCAATAACATTTCTAAATTATTGTTGTATATACATATAAAAAAAATATATACAAATTTCAACAGTTATATAATATACATTTTTCTAATATAAAGAAAGAACATTAAAAAAGATATACCACATACCAAAATCTGTATACTGAAACTTAAAGTAATCATATGATAAAAACACTAGCCTTTATTATAGTCAAAATATTATTTAGCTGTTGTCTTCATCACATTTATAAGTAAACAATCTACTAAATTAAGCAAAGTTAGCAGTGTAAACTCATACATAAGAAAGCAAAAAAATACAAATGACGGTCCATACAAGTACTGGGGACAGACTTAGTTCCGGTTGGAGCATAGCGACCCAAGACTGCAGAGGAGGAAACTTTCTAGCCTAAGAAGACTACTCTTATGTGTGATTCCACTCATTCTTTCCAATAACGGAGTGATATCAGAGGATTGGTGGTGATAATATCTATGTCAGTGCCTTTGTAGTTTAGGAAAACAATATTGGCCTCCGGTAGAATAAAATATATGACAGGTGATGCCTGTGCTTGTTGGTAGACAACCAACCTATTGGCTTAAGGTAGTTGTTTCCATTTTGAATAATAAGAAATAGTTTTGGTAAAAATGCAGTTTCACGCCCTCCAAACCGATTTCTTTCAAATTTTGTACAATAACGTATTTTGATGCACTAAACACGAATCCGCTAAAAAAAAAAGTTTGTATTCAACTAGGAAAGAAGTTATTAAGCATTAAAGTTCGCTGTTATGCAGGTTATGAGAGGTTAATAGAATTCTATTAATTTTAGCGAGTTGGATTGACTGGGGTTTTGTTATCTTCTTGAGCGAGCGGAAACACATATCACGTATGCCTTTAAGCAACAGGTGACGGCAGGTGAGGATGCCCTTAAAATTAACAATATTTTTGAATAAATGGTTTCTGAACATTTCAAATGAGAGTTCTCTGTTTCCCAATGTTACATATCTGTGCATGCGCGTGTTTACAAATACGCTGATGACGCCTAGTTTTATAACCTTCCTAACTTTAGTGCTTAATATTATATTTTTTTTCCTTTTATTATGGTGCGTAGGGGGGTTTACTCTGGACCCAAATTACAAATATACTCATACCGGTCGTAATTTCTGCTGTATTGTAACGAAACGCGGTATATGTTGTGGGTAACTCGTAAGAAAGACGTTTTGTAAAAATGATCTAAATTGGTCTATCGGAAAGGGGGGTTTACTTTGTAATATATTTCAATAGAATAGCCCACCAGGCGTAGGTTCGCAAGGCCGCGGCATGGAGCGTTTTCTCTTCACTAAAGAGACTGTATCCTGTTCCTGCGTCAGATCAAAAGGCGAAAATGTGAAGTTTCTTGTATTAATGAAGTAGTGTAGTAGGTGCCATGTGTAAACATAACTCAGGAAGCAAATTAATTACAAAATTAATAATTGAATACTTACTCATTACAAAATTAAAAGAGAACTATTCATGTTTTTATTTTATTTTTATAGGATATTTTAAGCAAATTATTCTGGAAAGCAGTCTACACTACCCCAATTCTGGGGAAAGTGCTTAGTTATGCAGCTCCTGCGTGACAGACTTTTTTTAATCCGCCCTCATGAGCCACTTTGTTTTTTTTTTATCAAATTTCTTATGTATTTTTTATTCAAATCCACCAGAAAATCGATTAAAAAAAGTTAATGTATGATATCAGCAAAATATGTTTTTTCAACTCCTCATATGCTACGGATCCGGCTTTGAGGCCAGCGAATGTGTGTCATTTAGTGCAAAATAATTTTAATAAGTGGTTGAAGAATCAATTTTTATATGCATTTTTTTGATACAATGACATGAAATATGGAGGGTCAGAAGAAAATAACATTAATATTATTAATCCATTGGTTTGTTGTGAGTTACAGGACATCAGAAATGGAGGATCTACCTCCGAACATGTTACTAAATCTCCCTGAACCCTCCGACAGGCGCAATATAATTCATAACTTGGTCAGGCGCAATTCATCTGAGAGATCAAGTACACAAACATGCATTAAATTTCATCGTAATATCGTCGTAGTGACTTAAATTAAATAAAACATGTTACTTTATAATAGAAAAGAGGATTATAAATATAAAATATTTTTGTTCAAATAAATTTGCGACTTAATGAAAGTTTTAGTCAGTTAAGTCTTTTCATTAAATATACATTATAATTAGATCGACAGTCATGTAGATTTATATTTACAATAATTAAGAATTAAAATTATCGCTTAAAACACAAGAATATTTGATATTTTGAAGAAAAGTTAGATTTGTCTTGAGCTTTTCTGGACTCTCTGGTGTAAACACCTTAAAATCAAATCCAAGAAATTAGAATCTCTTCAAATTCATAATGAGATAAAACCGTTCCACACCACACCCATTCTCACCCCATAATTCGTCCAAGAATTACTGATTACTCCTAGGTAGATTTTGAAATAAAAAAAAAGTATAAATAAATCCCACATTCAGGCGCAACTCATCTGGCATATTAGTTCAAGACAAAAGCTTCTTTATATATTCAATAATTAAGTCTGTTATTCATAAATAGAAATATAACGAATAATTAACATAAAAGTGCCAAAAAAACTAAATTAGCTAACTGACATAATCAGGCGCAATTAATCTTACAGATTCAAATCTCTCTGAAGGCGTCGGAAAAAGTATTGGATCTAAAGTGAAGGCAGGTTCGGGGATGACAGTAGGTGTCAGGACAATAGCTAGAGGCCCTGCTGTCTGTTGTGAAACACAGAAACATGGTAGACCAAAACAAATTCTACTCATCTCACAGATTAAATGCGCCCGACAGAGGGTTAAATAAAAAAATCACAGTGCAGTGCAGTCTATTATTAATTCAACCTTATTACTTTATGTAAAGAATGAGGATTTATTTCAATATGAAATATACCTTGAGCACCGTTGGCTATTCACTTGGCAAATTACAGCTAGTTATTATTTTAAGCAAGGCAATTTTTTCATAAAAAGACTTGTTAATCTTTGTAGTTTATTGTAGGAACCAACAGAGCCCTGCCTGTATTCTAAAAACGCTTCTTCTTCCTGTAAAAAGTTGAACCATCTGAGGTTTAAAAATTTTATGTACTATCTCGCAGTAAAATAACACTCTTGCATAGATATGGGTTAGTATGTAATAGTTTGTCATCGACAGCTCAACAAACGGTTAATACTTTACCGACTGTTGTCATACCTTCCGAGGGAGGACTGCTAGCAGCATTAGTTTGTGTTCTGTAGGTGAGCAGTTTTGATAGCTTCAGATAGTCGAGTTCATGTTACTCACAGTACATCAGACTGATGTCAGCGATGAAAGTCTAAATCGAAAGGAATGACAACAGCTCTAGAAAGTTTAGTAAAGCAGGTTACTAATGTACAACTTTCTCTACAACAATAATGGGTAGCCACACAATGATGCAAACATTTTAAGTTTTTAATGAGGTGTAGATAGTTTTATATATATATATATATATATATATATATATATATATATATATATATATATATATATATTTGGTAGCAAACTGAACTTTTAGTTTGCCTGATCCAAAATGTAAAAGTTTAATACTTCAGAAGTATTCCTAGTAAAATAAAGATCTGTTTTCCATTATATGCCTAAGAAAATGGGTTTAGATAGACTACCAGAATTAATCCATTTTTTTTTTTTTTGTTTTTTAATTATATTGGCAAGTCAATGAATAAGAATGTTTCAATTAGTAATTTATTTAATTTTTAATGCCCATAAATAAAAAAACAAAGCTTTTTGGGATGGATTATCTCGAGGTTACCATCATTTTCTAGCCAAAATAGGGATGATGCTATTTTGGTTTTCTAACATAGTTAAATGAATGTAACCATGGTTAAGCTGATATCTATCAGGCTGTATCATATGAAATGTCAGTTTGGTTTACTTTGCGATTTAATCCTTTCCGTTTTTTATTTCATTATTTACAAACATCATTGTTATTCATATAGAATTAAAGCTGTTTTATTCCTATTATTTAATCAGTAACTTGTGTACTGTGTTGTGAGAACGATCCTCTGAAAAATAAAACAAATTATGACTTCTATGGAAATCCGTATTATTTTTCATTATGAATTTAATCTCGGACATAGCGCTGCTGAAGCGTTTGGGGCGGGAAGGGTGACTGAACGAACTGTTTACCGGTGGTTTTCCAGGTTTCGAAGTGGAAATTTTGACCTTGACAACGAGGAGCGAGGAAGGCCAGAAACCAAGCTTGACAATGACCACCTGAAAGAAAGGGTTGAAGCTTGTCCCTCAAAAAGCACTAGGGAAAATGTCAAAGAACTCGGAGAAGGAGCCACGACAGTTTCAAGACATTTGAAGGAAATTGGCAAGTCCAAAACTGACATTTCATACGGTACAGCCTGATATAACCGTTTTTCTAAAACGTGTATGCAACATTCAGTTAGTAGGGAGTGGAGGGAGTCTAACGAAATAGGTTGAAGTCTAAAAGAGCTGATGTGAAATAACATGAATAATTAATCAAATGTTTGTATTGACCTCCTGCCTAAATAATTTATAAAAAATCGTCGAGATATTGGATCACTTATAAAAATCAATAGTGATTCATTAAACTGCCTCATTTTGAGCAGCATTATGTAAAAATTAAAACAAATATCCTAAATAACTGATAATAGTGTGATTAAAAAATAATAAGTCAAAAAAAAAATGATTGCTAGAAGACATATTAGACTTTAAATGTAAAATAAATGACTAGTATACAGCATTTAGAACATAAAATTTACCATAACTTAAGAATACTTGAAAGTTTTCTGTGATGATCCTGAACCCACTCGTGGAAAGGTAGTCCAATAGAAGTAATACATTCTAATAAAGCTAAAGTATCCCCTTCAGCAGTATGGGCATCAGCAATACTTTTTCCTTTAATATGTCTGTAAACATTATCAAGTCTATAGGAGGGTTTAACAATTTTTTTAGGAGAACCAAAAAGATTTCGACGGACGTTTGGTAGGTTTTGTGATGGAGGCCCTTGTGGTACGCTCTCTCTTCTTTTCGGTGGAAGAGCTTCCCTGGGTAAACTTTTTTTGGGAGTCCTGCCGTAGTAATCGACTGAGTGATGCCTTTGTTCACTGACATGAAGATCTTTTTCCAATTCATCCATGATTCTGCAGATTTCTGTGCTGGAATTGTTCATCCAGTCGTCTTGTTCTTTAGGAGGTGGAGAATATGGCTCAATGACCTCGAGGGGTATATGCCGAGGAGGTGGTTTTTCAAGGATTTGTAGAGCTCGAAATGCGTGTAAAGTATCACTGCACAGTATTGTGCTTGGAAGAGGCTATAACAAAAAAATGATAATTAATTATACCAATTCAATAGATTTCACTACATTACTGTTTCTTTTATAAAGATATAATCAAAATCTTAAGATCAAAGGATGTTATGCAAGCATAAAAAAGAACTTACGTATTAACTCCACCACATCTAGGTCAGAGATCTGGGTTATCAGTGCAGTTCATTAGAATTTTGGGCAATATGGCTGTTATGTTTGTAGTCACATTCTTCTTTACTTTCTCTTGTTAATGCAATTACATTGCACTCTCGTGTTTTTGACACGATTTATTTCCCTTGTTTGCGCTTTGTGTTCTTAGTGAGAATAAGGGGGACAGCCAGGCATATTTGGAGTCATATTTAGTTGAGTTCATATGGCAACAACATAAAAGCAAGGAAAAAAGAGATGGTTTTCAAGCCATGTTAAATTGTATATTGTCCCATTTTTGCACCGAAAAATCAGTGGTCTATATTATGGAGTTGGAATGACTAGAGTTTCGATATATCCATGAGCGAGCAGAAACGCATAGGACTTATGTTAATTATGCTATTAACATAAGTCCTATGCACCTCTGCTCTCAACTAACTCTAGTCAACCAAACTCGTTGATAATATGCATAAATGGTCTTTCCGTGGCCATATAACAAACATATGACTTCTGGTGGAACTAATATGTAAGTACCCATAAAAGAAATAATTTCCACTGTTATCACCATTTTATAATTTAATTTTGAAGGCTGTGAGTTTTAAAGCATGAGCAATCCATGACTGGGGTCATCTGGATGTATAAAAGTTTCATAGAGGTTAATTTTTCATACAGTGGAGGCCTGGCAGCGATGTGGAGTTTTAAGGCATGTGCACCCCATGTTTCAGGTTGTGGGTTCAATTTCCACTCGGGGCTGATGACTTCTTTCAAAAAAAAAAAAAAAAAAAAAAAAAAAAAAAAAAAGAAAAAAAAAAATCAGCCTTATTCTGGCTAGAAAAGGGTGGTAACGTGTAAAATAATTGTCCCAAAAATGTTTGTCATGTGTAAGCGGGCGTTAAAATTTAAACAATAATTCTTTGTTCCTAGTGGGAATCAGCAAAACACAAATGACCACACTTTTCCTACAGCTTTGATAACATCTACAATATATTTTTTTGGAAAATACAGAATCATATTACGATCTCTTAGCATACCTTAGTCAAAATCCTGTTATCTTGAAGGACATCTTTAGCATTGCGAAATATGGTTAGCATTGTATACATTTTCACAAAATTAAAAATCACTATTTCTGTAAGAAACATATAATTATCATTTTTATGTGTTGATCATTATCCCGTATGCTTCTTATAAAATTATTAACCTTAATGTCCATTTATAATTTGTGCAACCGAATTTAGTTGGTCAATCAAACTTTTTTTGTAAAATAAAAATTTTTATGATGGGGTATCCAGAGTTTAGCCTTTTCTAGTCACAATAGGGCTGATGCCTTTTCATTTTTCAATATAAAAGCTACTACCTTTAGTGGGAATCAAATCAACAATCATATAAAATTAAATTCTAAAGTGGTGATACGTTAACAAACAACTACCAAAAAACAATTAATTGCCATTACTGGCTACATATTAAAAATAAATAAATGTTATTGAATTACTAACCTTTCCTAGAATTTTTGTGTGCGCTTGTAAAAGAGGAAAATCAAAACGGTAGCCATTGTGTGCAAGAAGACAAACTGGTTGAGGTACACCCATAATAAAATTTTCTAATAAGTCACAGACTTTTTCATCAAAAGTCCTTTGGTCTTCCAGTAAATGATTGTTCAAACCTGAAATTTAAATTCATGATAAGAAAAAACAATGAAGATGCGAACATTCATTTTTAAAGAACTCTGTACATTCATTAACTGATAAGAACCTGAATTCATGAAATTCTTAAAACATTTAAAAGTTTCTTTGACAGTAACATTATCATTAATTTTGTTTTTTTTTTAAACTTTTTTCATCGGCATTTAAAACAATATTTTTAAATTATAAATAAAGGGGTACAAGTGAGTTCATTTAATAATTCATGAAAGTATAAACTTTCAGCATTGAGCATTTTCGAAAGAAAAATATTAAGAAGAATTTGTGGACCTGTTTGTGAAGAGGGTGTGTGGAGGCATCGAAGAAATTCGAAACTCTATGAGCTATATAATAGTGAAAGCATAGTTCATTTTGTTAAAACTAGGCGCATAGAATGTCTGGGTCATGTGGCTAGGATGGACAATAGTAGGATGCCTTATAAGGCATTGTTTGCTACAATGTATGGGACAAGGAGAAGAGGAAGGCCAAGGAAAAGATGGCTGGAGGATGTTGAGAGCGACCTGAAAGTACTTGGTGTGAGAAATTGGAAGAATAGTGCGAAGAATAGGAATGATTGGCATGCTATTATACAGGAAGCCAAGGCCCACCTCGGGCTGTAGTGCTGCAAAGTAAGTAAGTAAGTATAAACTTTAAAATTACAATTTTTATTTTATTTTTATTCATCACTTTTTACTCATAGCTCTTGGCATATTGTATTTTAAGCTGAGTCTTGTATCACTTGTTGAAGAATAACTTAGTTGATAATACAGTGGAACATGGATAATTCGAATTCGTTTTTAATTCGAATATTTCTCTGGGTCCCTAGAATTTAGTGTATAAAAATGTAAAAAATTGTGGTTAATTCGAATAAAATTTTGGATAATTCGAATTTTTTACAAGTCTCCAATGGAAAGTGGACAGAGAGGCGGTCGATCTTAAATCTTGTATAAATATTCTCCCTTCGGGTAAGAAGGATAGTAAGATACAGATGTAGGGGTTCCAGGACAAGAAGCGCGGCGGTCTCATAGTCTAGTTCTTGGACTTAAGGAGTTCTGCAAAGTGGTGGGTCACGCTTCCTCCCTTCCAGGGGTTGTAGTTACATACACCATCCTGTCGTTTTATCCTAGAATTCCCTCCCACCATCCCTCCCATCTTCATTTCTTATTCAGTTATAAGTCAGTCAGCGCCTAGAGTTGTTGATTTAAGAAGTCGAAGCCTAGAAGTTATAAAAATTTAAGGTTGTCAGAGAAAATAGCTGCGATTAATGAAGAAAAAATCTGAAATTTCCAAGGATTTTGGAATTCCTCCTTACACTTTACCAATTTACCTGAAAAATTCTTGCCCATGAAAATGACATTTTTTCAAAACAATAGACTTTTATTTTTGCTTTTTTAATAAATTATTTATTGCTTATTTACGTAATCATCAATTCATGAAGTGTTTGTTTTTGTTCAAATAAAATGTATTTTTTTAAAATTAAAAAATGTGAAAATATGAAGTTCGATTTTATAGCCCTTTATTTTCAAAAACTTTTGTAATTCGAATTTTGGATAATTCGAACTTTTTCATCGGTCTCTAGGGGTTTGAATTATCCAAGTTCTACTGTAGTTCATTTACAAAGATGAAAGGTCGAACAGATTCATGCTTTTTTAGACATAAAAATAATAAGAGCTTTCAAGAATTCAAATTTAATTTAAAAAATATTTTTGTGGCACAGACTATGATGAAAGCCTTGTTCAATATTTTAAATAAAAATGATTTCGATTCAGTAATTTTATCTCCCCTTATAATATTAGACAAAATCCTGAATCAAAGTAGTCAAACTACTAATTATTTTAACTCCAACTGGATCACAGGGCATCTGCAAGTGCATGTCAATTCACTTTTTCAGCTACCAACCCTTGCTTATCCGACCCAATTCTTTTTACACTGTTCTCTATAGACTTTCCTTTTTTCTTATTCCCTGGGGGTTCCAAGGTAAAGTTTCTGCGTTTATGATTTGTTCGGGACATCTGATTCCCAGGAACCTCTACAAACTCTGGTTTACAAAAGTTTGAAGAGGTTGCTTGGTGGTTTTTGTCATGCTTCGCAGCCATAAGGTAGGCCTGACTTTACATTGGTCCTAAACAGTCATAGATTTGTTTCTCTGGAGTTTCCTTCTTCTAAAGAATATAGTAGAAAGAATTTTCCATTGCCTTTCTTGACACAGCTCACAACATCCCCTTCTTCGTTGACCAAACTTCCCAAATAGATACATTATTCCAATCTTCTACAGTGTTTTCCCTCAGAACAAGCAGATCGCCACATATTTTTTACCTTCATCTCCTTTGATTTACTAACATTGATCTGAACTCTAGCTTCATTCCTGATTTAGTTTAAAGCCTGAAACTTGTTCTAAAGATCATCGAACCTGGGCGTGAGAAGACAGAGATCAGCAGTGCAGTCAAGGTCCTCCAGTATCTCTTTTAGACCCCACGTCTTCATCACCCAAGGGTAGATCTCTTGATGCTAATATCAATGTGATTACAAGTCAAAAAAAGGGACAAATGCTTTTAAGCCAACTATTTTCAAAATGTTTAGAAAATTGAGTTTAACATTTATGGATTAGCAAAAAAACAGAATTATTTATCTATGTTGAACATTCAGTGCCAGAGAACAGATAATTCATAATTTTAAATCCCCCCAATCACAAATTAACTTCACTTGTTATTCTCTTGTCATTAAAGAAAATAGAAAGTTATAAATAGACAACTTGTTTATTTACGAGATTGGCCTAGTAAAGGCTTCTATTTCTAGTAGAAACATTGGGCAATACCAACTCAATAGTTGTTTTTTTTTGTTTTGTTTTTTATTAATTTCTGACCAATCCGCAACTGCCTCCATTCTGGTAACTTATAAGGTTGAAAATCTCTTCAGGGAGAAATTATTTAAGATCAAGGGGCCGGGAAATTCCAAATCAATAAATCTTCCATTTAAATTACAAAAAAAAAAATAAAAATAAGAGATAGCAGTTATAATAAATGGCATCCAAGTAACCTGATAAGTATTGTTTTATTTTGTCAATACTCATTTCTGAGACTTAACAAAGTTAAAAATATCAGGTAAAAGTACTAACCTGTTATCCTTTCACTTTCAGCTGCTATAAACCGTCGAGGATGAAAGCACATAGTAAGTTTATTTAAAACCCGAGGAATACACCCAGTAGAACATTCACTTAAATGTTTTCGACTAACAGATATCATTGAAAGTTCAGTAATTTTAGTTTCTCCATAGTTAGTTGAAGGCAGTCCTGTAGTTTCCAAATCAAGAATTATGTATGTTTGAATAGGACTCATTTTCGAAGGTAAACAAAAACTTAAAAACAAAACATAAATAATAACCTTCTTTAGTATAAAACAACGGCTGGTTATTATTTACATTGACAAACGATTTTATCTTCGTTGGAAGGAGGTCTTTGGCCTTAGAGATTGCGAAGGTTAGGGCGCGGTCTTGGTATCTCATAAAATTACATTTTTTATAAGAAAATGCGTTTTATTTTTGCTGATGTTTGGTCTTGAAATTCAAGCCTTCAAAAGGGCGTTGGGACGAACGAGAATATGCCTCACGGATGTGCAATCACTTCTCGATTTTATCTTTCTTATATAGAACACAGTGTTTTCTGTAAAGCTTTTATTCAGCGTACAGTAGTTTTATTTAAATAAAATTGCATAATTAGAAAACAAAATGCTGTAGGATCCGAGATCAAAGCTTGGATGTGCACTAAATATTTTATCTTCTAGTGTCATCGTTAGAGGGTTGGAATCGTGGTCAGATCGGCCCCAGGCCCACTTAGAATTAAATTTTTACCACACTATCTCCCTAGTGTGCCGTATGGTTAAGAATCAGATACCTCTACAGTATTTGCCTTGTGGCTTGTTACGGGACTGATTTTTTTTTTTATTTTGAGGAATTAAATGTGAATTTCTATTTAACAAAGGGACTAATTTTGTGGGTAGATGTTATTTTCGAGGAACTTTTGATGATTACATTTGTAGCGCTAGGTACGTCCGTACACACCCCCACCTCTAAGTTAACAGTGCTGATACTCGATGGCCGGTTAGATAAACACAATCACAACAAAGTTGATAACACTGTTACTCTTTCTGACACTTCATGTTTTGTTTGATTATGACATTATCATTACAGACTTGAAATGTTTATTTCTTTGGTTTGTTTCCTTTAAAGGTTGCTCAATCGTGACACTTGTTCCGGGACTTATCTATCTGGATGAAAAATAAAAGTTTATTCTGTGGGAATAAAATTAGATACTTGTGTAACATCAATAGCTGAGATGGCAGGCGAAGAAGAAAAAATTAATACTATTTCCAAAAAAGTTACTAAAATATTAGATTCACAAATTGAAAATGATAAAGTACGTATTTTATATGATTATTATTATTTTTTTTAAGTGCATCCAGAGGCCATTAGCACTTAAATTATTATTGACAATATTATATAGTATATATAATAAAGCACAATGGTTCATTTTATTAAGATATTAGGTTTCTCTGTTAATTTTGGTTTACGTAATTTATCAAACCATACCGGTTTTTACCATACCATTTTGTCCCTACTTATTTTCACTTTTATTTCGCCTAAAAAATGTCTTTCGAATAAGTGATTCACCTATTGAATTATATACAATGGCTTTACATAAGTAATGATGTTTTCTGGTGGAGTCTCATCCTACTATATCAAAATGATGAAGCTATGGATAATGGATAGCAAGATGTAATTTTATTTTAATATATTTTATATACATTATTATTGCTTTCAGGAAGCTCTGACCGCTTTAAAAGAACTGTCCAACTACTTTCCAGAGAATACAATTCAAGCTCGTAGGAATTTACGAAGCACAATTGAAAAAAGAAGTTTAGGAATAAATGAAGTATGAAATAATTCATCTTTGTTGTTTTCATTATATATTATTCCCCTTTTAATTACTATTAACTACTAATTTATGCAGGGTTTTTTAAATGAATTCAAAAAGATAAAGGAAAATCTTGATCTGATTTATAAGGATGTTTATGAAATGAACAATGCCGTCCAGAATATGTCTGCTCAACTTCATTCTACCAAAGCTCAAACGCATAAACTGATTGAACAGACTACAAAACTACAAGCTGAGAGGTAAAAACAATTGGAACAAGATTTGTACCTTTAATATTCATAGTCAAATCAAATGCATTTTCCTTAGTAAATCAAGTGATTCTTTTCAATTTTCAATGTTAAGATATTATTTGACTTAAAACTTACTTTTATGTAAATAGATGTCAATACTGCCTACTGCAAAATGGATACCTGAGGGCCTTAAGTGCTTACGCATGAGCACTCTGTGCCCAGTGCTGTGGATTCGTTTCTCAACAGGGCTGATTGCTTTGCTTTTGAAAAAAGAAAAATGCATCATTCCTATCCTGGCTACATAAGGGTTGAAATAAGCAGATAACCCGTCCCAATAATCTGTGTTATGCATGGTTGTATATAAGGGGGGGAGGCTGCAGCCCCCGCCCCCCAGAAATTTTGATTTGATGGTAAAACCTTGTCATAACACCCTTCAAAATATCACTTAGTTGATAAAAAATATATTATTTCACGTGTAATAGCATTTTAGTTGTCTAAAACTATTCCAAGCTCTAAATTTTTAGTATTCCACACCCTGGAAATGGTCTCAGCCCCCCCCTCAAAATTTTCCCAGCCTCTTCCAAAATTATTTTCTATATACGCCCATGATGTTATGGCCATTATGTTATCAATAATGAACTAATATTTAAGTATCTTATTAAATCACACCAAAATAGCTGGGGTCCTTTATAGAAAAAAATCCAAAAATAGGCTTATATTTTTAATTGTTTATAATTTATAAAATGATTTTTTTGTTTTATATAATTTAAACCAAATAATCCATTAAATAAACTTTTCTTTTCTTTTTTTTTTCTTTTACATTAACCACCTGAGAAAATAGCACTATAATAATGTGAAAACACTTATTAAACTGCATTTCAAAAAGTAAATTTACAAACAACCATGGGCGTATATAAGGGGGGGGGGGTCTGCAGCCCTCCCGAAATTTTGATTTGATCGGTACAAATTTTATAAAACCCTCAAAAATAAATTAAATAAGATCATTTAGTTCATAAAAAATATTCTATTTTGGGTGTAATAGCGTTTTAGTTGGCTAAAACTCCTCCAAGATCTAAATTGATAGTATTCTATACACCGGAAATGGTCTCAGCCCTTCCCCCCATATTTTTCCAGCCCCCTCCGAATTTATTTTCTATATACGCCCATGCAAACAACCAATTATATTAAATAAACCATCCTAAATTAAAATAATTGTTTCAATAATTAAATATTGAGATTAATAATTTGTAAATAAAATTCTGATGAACATTTTTTTTTAAATTTTTTAGTGCTAAGCTATCCATTCAAGAAACTATCGCAAAGGCTTTTATTAATACTTTTCAAATTACTCCTACGGAGTTGTCTGCTTTGAGGGACACGAATATTACTAATGAATTTTTCTTTGCTCTGGAACGAGTTCAAACTATTCATGGGAACTGTAGAACATTGATGCAAAGTGGACATCAAACTTTAGCTTTAGAAATAATGGATCAAATGGCTCTGTATCAGGTAAATGAGTTTCAGGTTACATAGTTTTAATTTTTGTATACTTTTATGGATATCATTCAATGTTTTCTTTTCTCAGGAAGCAGCTCTTGAAAGGTTGTACAGATGGGCTCAATCTTATTGTAAAAATATTGAAAATCCTGGAACTTCTCAGCTCTTAACAAGAGCTTTGTCTAAATTGCAAGATCGACCTGTTCTTTTCAAGTAAGCTTCTAATTTTGTTAATGTCTTGTTTAATTATAATAAAAATTAGTAAATTGTGTTATTAATAATATAAAATGTTTGAAACGTAGTTAAATATTTTACTGATAATGTGGATAAGTGCTTTGATATTCTTTTAGTTCTGATTCGATCTTTTTTAATTCTTTTCAACTATTCAAGAACATTGTCGGAGCATAGTACTGACCACACTTATCTCCCTAGTGTGCAGTATGGTTGAGAATCAGATACCTCTACAGTATCTGCCCCTCTGGGCCCTTAGTGGCCTGTTACGGGACTGATTTTTTTTTTTTTTTTTTTTAAAGAGCATTGTACCTCCTCAAGTCATTGTCCGATTTTCCCTAGTGAAATTAGTCACTATACAATACAAGTTTATTCATTTATGAATTTTGGTGAATCCTAATACTTTGCACAAAGTTATCGTTATTCAGGAACTTGAGATATCTGCTAATTATTTTATTCTACACTGTTATTTTTGGTAGGCATCTCATTTCAGGCAATAATATATACACAACACAATAAAATTGTTGATCGTTTTTCCAAAAGTAATAAAAATATAACATTGCTAATGGCATTTATTTTTATGAAACTACTATATGACATATATATGTATAGAGCATATGTGGGCAACAACTGGCATGCTGGCCGGATCGGGCCCTCTGTAAGATTTGATCCTGCCTGTGAGATATTTTGAAAAAAAAAAAAAAAAAAAAAAAAAATATAACACTGCTTACTCACATTGATTCCAAATGAAGATTGAGTGAGCTGGGGTTTGTTGCTTGCTCCTGCGGAATCAAGTGAGCGAAGAAGCCAAGTGTATCATTGATTTCATTTCACTATTTAACTTTCGTAGTTTTTAATAATTCCGACTTTCACAATTTAATTGTAATTTTTCAAGGCTTTATTGAAGTTATATAATGACTTGAAAGAAAAAAATTAAAGTAGGGCTGACAATAGTAGAACATTGATTTATTTTTGTGAAGACAGAAATAAAAACAAAGATCTTTTTCTGGTAACATTGGAACATATTCATAATTTGAACATCTTTTTATTTTTATATTAAACTAGCTGACCCGGCGAACTTTGTACCGCCCAACAGTCGATTCTTTAATTTTTTTTTGTTAATAATTATTCTGCTATTTGGGACACCGGGTCAGCTAGTAAGATGAAAAAAAAGAAAAAAGAAACTTAATAAGTCAACAATTACATTATGTCAAAAAATAAAAATTATAAAACACTTAAAATTCTTTTAATAGTCACTAAAAAATCACAATGAAAATTACAATATCAGATTTCATATTATGATACCTACTTATTATATTTTTTTTACTTATTCTAAATTAAGTTTCATTTTTATTGTAGTACTTTTTGGTAGATGGTTTTCCAACACGGTAACAGGCAACATACAATTTACCATGCGAGAAACATGGGTTTTCTAGATTAATACCACAAACACTTAATGACTGCCTCTGGGATTTGTTTATAGTCAAACTGAGTTCATAGGTCCAATAGCAACACAGTTGTAGGCACTGTAATCAATTGACAGCAGCTCGATTCAAACTTGCACCATTATTAGTCGAATGTCGGGCTTCATGGATCTGTCTTGACCGAATTCTTTCATGTTTATTGTGATCTTCACGTTCCTGGGCAGTACGATTAGATTGATAATTAATTTGATTCATTGCATTTCGGGTTCTTCTGCCTAAATATGTCCACCGTCTTATAGGAGGCATATTTAGTAAGACATAAAGACACAAGACTCTTGTAATATTATAGATGCACAGGAAAGAGACGTTTACATTTAAAGTGACATATTACCACAGACAATTTACATTTTACCATAGACAATTAGTTTTTGAGTAACGTTACCATCGTATAAATATACGATGGTATATTTCCCCTCCACTAACACTTAAACTTTATGGTATGGTATTAAAGTTCAAATTGACCTATAAGTATTATTACGAATCATTTGTATGGGAATATAGAAAAATAGGGTCTTTTTTACTTTGTTAAAGCAAATATAAATCATTTGAAATTGCATTATTAACATATGATTCTATTGTCACCTAGTGATTACGTGTTCTTATTTATTTAAATTTTAACGTCCATTATTATTAAATACGAATTTTAGGACGGGTTATCTATAGGCTACCACCCTTTCTGGCCAGGATAGGGCTGATGCCTTTCCTTTTTTCTAAAGAAAAGCCACCACCCTTTAGTGGGAATTGAACGCACGACCCTTAGCACGGAGTGTTAAGTTTTCAAGCCTTAACACTCACGGCCACCGGGCCTCCACATGTTCTTATTATTACTGTTATAGTTAATTTTTGCTTATACACAAATAACCTAATACATTAACTGGTAAAAATACTATAATTGAGAACATATGTTTTTATTTAAAAATGAATTTGCGTTAAGGAACTGAAAAAGACCTGAAATGTGTTGTTTTTAGACTTTTTCAGGCAATTGTTTTTATTTTTCTCTCCGTAAGAACCATCCTCGTAGTTCAAGGAATATTATAAAAAAAGAATTAGCGAAATCGGTTCAGTTGTTCTTGAGATTTGCGCTTACCAACACATTTAGCGATTCATTTTTATATAATAGATTAAATTAAATTAGAGATGCGGGCATTAAATGAAAAAGACCCAATTAACTCACCATGTTCGGATTTAAACCCAAGATCTCCCATTTTATGCTCCAGTGCATTGGCCATTATGTAACGTAATATCTGGCTTTGGATAAATCTGATGCTGTATCTATCTTTGGCTCTATTAGATGAATTATCTTGCCTTCATGTGACATGAAGCCTAGTTACACAATTGGCAAAACACTCAGAAGCAAAACAGAAGATTCTGGGTTCATTTCTCGGCCTGGCAAGTTAATTTATCTAAAAAATAAATATTTAACACTTATTTTCTCATTGAAAAAACATTTATAGGGTACATGGTTAACATTTTTGTTTTCTTACAGGTATGTTGTTAGTGAATATTGTACACATCGAAGGAGCGTCCTTGTTAGAGTCTTTCTTGATGCTCTTACTAAAGGGGGTCCAGGTGGGACACCAAAGCCCATTGAAATGTCGGCTCATGATCCTCAAAGATATATATCTGATATGCTGGCTTTTCTTCATCAGACTATCCCTGGAGAAAATGAAAATTTACTTTCATTTTTTAAAGGCTGTGACAAAACAGGTTTAATAAAGCTCCATTTTAAAATTGTGATAAGTTCTATAGTGCTATAAATACAGAAATGCAGTCATGGGCGTATATAGAAAATAATTTCTGAGGGGGCTGGGAAAATTTCGGGGGGGGGGGGGGCTGAGACCATTTCCGGTACATGGAATACTAACAATTTAGATCTTGGAAGAGTTTTAGCCAACTTAAACGCTATTACACCCAAAATAGAATATGTTTTATGAACTACATGATCTTATTTAATTTATTTTTAAGGGTTTTATGAAATTTTTACCGATCAAATCAAAATTTCGGGGGGGAGGGGGGGCTGGAGCCCCCCTAGCCCCCCCTTATATACGCCCATGAATACAGTTATAAAAATATTATTGTACTCAGTGTAGGAAATAAATAAACTGTTTGAATTTGATGTGATCTAACAGAAAGCTTTATAAAAAAAGTCCTTACTTTTCTCTATGTCTTACATTCATTCAAAGTAAGAAATAAATTTTGGTTACGTTTAGAGTAGAGACATTATAAAAAAATGTTATCAACAGATGTAAGGTATTTTATTTATTCATTTAGGCTTTTTTTATATTTTCTTAAATAAAAAAAAACAGTTTCAAAGTCGTGGTACGTGAAAGGCTTTTTACTCTATAGGTTAAGGGATAAATATCGATAGGAGCAGCTCAGCGAAGAATACAGCGTTTGAGGTTTTAGTTTCATTTTTTTTCTGTTAGCTGAAAACATATAAGGGACATACACATGGTGCATTCTGAAATTAATGGGAATGATTGAATTGTGTCATGACTATCCATTGCAGCACACTCGGATTGGTCATAAAATATGGTGGGCATCTGCCCATCTAAACACGCTCGGCCTTATTTCACTCCAAGGAGTGGCGTGTCTTCGCTCAGTATTTTTTTTTGATTGTGTCACAGAAAGATGGAGTGATCGCTGGACCAGCAGTACCCTATAATGTTTTTTGTGCAGCTTGAGAAGAATGTGATGGAAACTTATCAAATGCTTCTAGAGGCCTTTAAGGAGGAATGCATTTCCAAGATCGGAACGTGGAAGTTGGCACAAAGCCTTCAAGGAAGGCCAGGAGATTGTCACCATAGAACGCCTGTAGTGATCACACAACAGCGCAAACCAATAAAAACGCCTAGCATGTGTGCTACGTTTTGAAGTCAAACTGTTGGTTAAGCATCCAGACAATGGCTTACACTTTGAATTTATTAAAACGTTTTGTACATGGGATTGTTTGAGAGGATTTACCATTGCAAAACCCCCTTGTTACCCCAGCCTCCTTACAGTACTTGGTCTCCATGTGACTTTTTTTTCCCCCTCGACTGAAGGGAATGCACTGGGAGTCAGTGGAGAACATCCAAGCTAATCTTACAATGACTATTTTGGAGAATTTTTACTCTTTATACCTGTAGGATCAATACATATATTTTCCCCAGAAAACGCGCGTTACTTTCAGACCGTACCCTGTGTGTGTGTGTGTATCTGCATAATTTGTTTTCTTCCTCATACTCCCCTTAAAGGTACAGCTTTTTCATTTAGTTGGTTTGCTTGTCCAGTTGGATTTTCATTTTTCTGCTAGCTGAGGAGTCCTCAGTTAGGACATGACACGGTTAATGATCAATAGTTAGATCTGTGCATGATCAGCTATAGACTAGGGAATCTCAAATTCATTTTTTAATTCTTTATAAATGAGTTTTATTCTTCCTATTGTAAATTGTTCAATATAACGTAATTAACAAATAGAAGCATATACATTATAATCATCCTCCCAAGCACAATTTATTTGAATATTAGTTATATTTCCACTAACAGGTTCTTTTTTAACGTATTTAATTTATAGATGTGACAGAAGAAATTCAGGAAGCATTGGCCAACATCTCTGAAGGTGTGGTTACTCCTCTTCGGATAAGAATTGAGCACATAATAGCTTCAGAACTACCGTTAAAAACGCTCTATATTATTACTAATCTACTATGTTTTTATAAACAGACTTTTTTTCAGGTAAACTGTAATTTTTTTTTATTTAATAAAGTCAAATTAATTCATTTTTTCTCTGTTTGTAAATTTTATTTTAATAATATTATTTCAATAATATAATAAATAATTGAGTTGCCAGAGGTTTGCAAATGAAAAATTGCAGAGGGCTTCTATTATAGAGTTATACTCACTAAAAATATTTAATAAACCAAATCTCTTCAAGTGTTATTGCATATCTGGTATTTTATATTAATCAGACATTAAATTTCCCTTTTAAAACGGAAGTTGGTTTCCTACTCTTGAATGGAATAGGAAGTTGCGCATAGGTTTTTCGGAAATACTAAAGGGCCATTCAAAAAAATTTTAAACAATACTGTTCTTAATTGAGGCAAATGCAGATCATTTTTGGATTCAGCACTCTATAAAAAATAAAATATTCCGTGCATATGGCTTTTTTTTTTCAGATACAGTAAACTTCCTTTAATCTGGCACGTTCGGGACTTGAAGCATACCGGATTATCAAATATTCAGGATTATCAGATGTATGTAAAAAAAAAATACATAAAGATGAAAATTAAACAAAATGTAGACTATAAGACTAGTACATATGTAATGTAAAATTACTAAAATAAAATTGCATGCTGTTAGAATACATAATTGATATTAAAGTATGGGTACATAATTGATTATTTTAATTTTCCCTTTGAGCAAGATGGTCTCAGTTGAGCGAAAGGTATAAACTAAACTGGCAAGAAGAGTACGTATTTGATCACAGAGAGGGTTTCCGGGACCATAGAATGCTGGATTAGGCAAAGTTTACTGTATATATAAATTTATTGATATAATTTGTTCAAATTGCTAAAGATTTGATTACTCCTATAATGAATTAAAATTCCTATGTTATTAATGTATTACTAATAAATTTGTATAACATAATAATAAAGTGATTTGGTTTTGAGTTCATAAAATTTGATGATGACGACCATGCTTTGTGTTAATATATAAAATAACATTGGAGGCTGCTATAAAATTAAATAAATCGTAGCCTTTATTTTACTGATGTTTCCAAGAAACCGTAATGTGAATAACGGTAATATCTAAAATTATTTTCTACAATCACAAAATAATAATTAAAATGAGTTAATAAAAAATAATACAAACATCACAGATTCAAAAATAACTTTAAAAATGTCCTATTTGCTGAAAAAGAAATTAAATAAAAAATCCGAGCTCAGTATATCCATTTCAAACATTTAGTAGAAGGAAAGATTTCCTAATTGATACGTAACAAATTAAACCCGAAATTTATATAATTCATATTATTTACTCAATAATATCGCATTTTTAAATATTAAAATTGCAGTGTTGTTATTTTTTGTTTGTTTACACAAATAATTTAGTATAACTAGTTAGTCAGTCTCAGAGTTTATCACACATTGACTAAGTGCCGGTTTTTATTTTCACAAGTAATGTCAGTATAAATTGTTTATCAAAAAATGAACTATTAATTATTGTTATAATTTGTTAAATAGAATAAGTTATGAAAAGATGAATGACTTTTTAGGAAGTAGGCGAAAGCGGATTAGTAAGAGGCCTGAGGGATTTGGAAGAAACTAGTGGCCAAACATTGTTGGAAAGGTTAACTAATGCAGTCAGAAAAGAGGTATACATTTTCCAATATCTAAAAAGTAAATTAAAATCATAGTCGCAACTAAATAATTTGTTTTCAAATTGCTTTTAATAATTTGAATTTAATTCTGCAGGTTGTTGAAAGAGTTGCAGTTTCTCCATCAGACTTAAGTCCATCTTCAGGGGTTGAGTCCCTCCTTAATCTTCTAAAGGATTTACTATCAGTAGCGCCTGTTTCTGAAGCTCAGCATAATTTTCTCAACAAGGTCTTTAGTATTTCAGTTTTATTCATTCTATACTAACTTCCATTATAAAATTTGTTTTCCAAGAAGTGCAGCTCCCTGGTCATTTAGGAGGTATGAGGCAGGAATTCTCAATAAAAATGAAGGATATCTTTCAATTAAAAGGCAGAAGTTCAAAGTTTTTAATTCTAATTAAAAGGATTTATTATCTTATATAAGTAAAATGACTATGTTATACTTGCAAGAAAGAATGCTATAAAGAAGTAAAGGGTATAAAAAAAAAAAAAAGCTGATTCCAGTGTTGACAGGTATATTTTATTTTCCGAAATATAATTTTTCGTTTTCTCTGATTTTTTTTTATTAATGATATTAATTTTAACCCCTACAAGATGGCACCCCGTACGATCTTAGATGCCCATAGAATGGAGCCCATTTCATTCTTCTGGTTCCACAGGGTGGGATTAAAATAGTGAGTCCCTTCCATGTCTCCTCATTTCTCTTAATGCGCTTTCTTTAAAAAGTTGTCCATTGCCATTTTCTCATTCTGGCTTTCAAGCCAGACATAGATATCATGTTCCATAATATCTTTGGAACATGATATCCATGTTCCATAATATCCATGTTTATGAAATGATCGTACAAATGCATATTTATGTACTCTAGCGGATACTGAAGTGACTAGAGCTAAAAAAACTTACCGCTAGACATCACAAAAAGCTTTCAGTCCCAAATTGAAGAAATGGCCTTGTCATGAAAGTGGCTAACAGGCCATGGAGTACGCCTGGCCGTTGTCATGAACATGGCTATCAGTCTCGAATGGGTTAATAAAACTAAAAAATTTCCTGCTTCTTGCACTTTTGTAAAATTACATTACTTTAAATTTTGTTAATAAAATATCATAGGAATAACATAAATTAAAAAAAATCTATTATTACAAAATCAAATGATTTAATTTTCATTCCCCTTCACTTTGATAAAAAAGAAAGAAATTCTGATTGTTTGTTATAATTTTTTATTTTCCTTGAGAATTATGTCTGCTTTTTAAAACTATTATATTTTAATTGGAATTTAAATGTTTAAAGTAAATTTTATTCATCTCATTAAAGAAGACATTTAATCGATATGTTTCAATTAGTTTCCAAAGAATTTAAGTAAATTATTTTATAATGGTCTCAATGTGTCCCTAATTAGGAGTCTTAAACATTTGAATTTGATCTCATGAGTTTTTATTTATTACAATAACATAACATATGGCAAGCGGTGGTTAATCTTCATATGTTCTGGACATCATGGTTTGTGTATAAGTTAATTATAAACTTTGTTTTTTTTATGGCGCATCTGCATCTAGGCTATTAGCTCCGACTTTGGTGTTTTTTTTGTTTTTTTTACGGCGCATCTACATCTAGGTCATTAGCGCCGACATCCAGGGTGCAGCGAGGAATTTTACCAGCGAGCCGTGGGATGATAAAATTCCTGCCGGAGGTTGGGAATCGAACCCACCATCTCCCGCTTATGAATCCAAGGCGCTAGCCATTAGACCACGGGAGACCCCAACTTTGGTGTTATGTTAAATTCAGTAAATATTGGACACTATTATTAGTAAGTCAATTATTTTAAGTGTCCTGCAAATCTGATAGCTTTTATGACAATCAAATATAACAAATTAAAAGTTAATTTTGAAGACAATCTTTGCCATTCGATCCCATTAAATTGTAATTACTATTTCAAATATCATGAATAATTGTTCTATCTCTTTAATTGTTTAGATTGTATCCTGTGTCCTTGATCCTCTTCTTCAAGCAGTTAATATTAGTGCTTCCAGGCTTGCAACAACTGATATGGCTGTCTATCTTCTAAACTGCTTACATCTTATAATTTCTACTGTTTCTCTTTATGAATTCATGGACGATCGAATTGAAAGACTGCAGGTAGTTAAAATGCAAACTTTAGCACACTGAATGCATTAATAGTAATAGTAGTACTAATCCCTTGTTACTGAATGAAGCCCTTACAAAATTTATATCAATTTTTTTTAGAATATTAAAAACGTTCTATCATGGAATTGCTCTAAAAAAATATTCTAAAAAGAAATGTATTAAGTAATCAAAATTACTCCTAACTAAGGATTTCTTTAATATAACTTCTAAAGTGGCTGAACTGTACAACTATTGTTTTTTAGGCACAATGTGATGCTCAAATTGATACATTGACTTCAGAACAAGCAAGCTTCTTTGTTGCAAATCTTAACCTTGGACCTATATATACCATTTTACAAGATCATGGTAAAGGAGGGCCACTTTCTCAAATACCTGGAATGCAACCCAATTCGTTGCATAACTTCATCGTAAGTAAATTATTTCCCTGCCTTATTCGTTTCTGATTGTTTACTTTATTCCAGCATCCCGGATATGTTATAATGTTAATACTCTGTACCTGTTAGTTCGATTCCCACCAGAATTGGTGGCTTTTCTATCGAAAAAAGAAAATGCAACAACACTATCCTGGCTATAAAAGGGTGGTGATTTGTTGATAACCCGCCCCAAAAATAAGAATTACTAGTAGGGGGCGTTAAAATTAAAATAACTAAATATTCTAGTACTAGTTAAAACTTATTTATTTTAATTATTTTTGTACTAATTAGATTATTTTTTATATATTTTAAATAATATTTTGCGATCTAAGAACTTTCCATTTTAGGAATTGACATAAATTCTCACATAATGACTAATATTCTTATAATTAACCCTTTCCATATGCAGAGAGCCACAAGGAGAATGGTTCTCCTGTTCGGGATACTCGCACCAAGCCTCAGGCCCACTGTACGGGACTACTTTTACCACTCTCAGTCACGCGCCTCGACTTTCAGCGATCTCCTTGCCGAATTAAAACTTGTCTTTTATAATTTTAGCCATAATTCTTTTCACACTGTGGCTTCTTGGACACTGGCCTGCTTCTTCTCATCCATGTTTTTCTAAATTTAACAAAACACAAAGATGTTCACTTCGGGAGCTAAAAATGAACTAATTTTGCTAAAAGAAGTTGTTGGTAATGTACAGAGGTATAAAAAACTAACGATAATTTGACTAGGGTTGACAGAGAGAATAGGCCGAGAGGGCAACAAGTTGTAATTCACCTTAATAGTTCACACAACCATAAACTTCATTCAAATAACCTCTAGTGACAGGCAAGAACACTAGAAGTATGCTACAGTAACGCTAGATAGCTCTAAACTCGTGAAATGAGAAGAGAAAGAAAGCGAGAGATACAAGGAGCTTTTGACTGCTGGACAAGTAAATGGTATATGGATCCCGTCTTACTGCGGCTTTTAGACAAGTCAATGGTACATAGGTCCCAACTGTGCATCAAATGTCTTGAGAAATGAACCACTCAATCCATTATCTGTTAATCCATTTATAAAAACAGTTATAGATATGATCTTGAAAATGTTTCATTCGCTTCCCCATGTCAAATTACCTATAAAAATGTATCTGGAAACCTAAAAACACTGAATCATAAGTGCGAATTTTGCCCATAAAAAACAGTGTTCTATTGGCAGATTCTGCTGGTTAACAAACGTGACTTTTTAATTCATGCAAGGTATTTTTGTAACAAATTTCATCAAAATCGGATCATTTTTGAGGCAGATAGAGAGACCAAATAAATCAAAATAACGGTGATTATTAATTATTTGTGTGATCTATTGATGAAATCGTCAAGTCTGGACTTCTGTATTGCATCATCAGGTTGACGTAATAAGTGAGTTTCTTCCCTATGGAGGAAATATGTGGAAATACAGAAAAATATTATTTAGAAAATATTTATGATGAGCATCAAATTAGTCACTCAAACTTGTAAATTATTGTCTTAATTTCCTCCATTTTTTGTTTAAAGAGATCTATTCATTTTTAGACTTATTGGTTAAATATTCCAAATTTTTCTATTAGTTTTCATTTAAATTCATGATATATTTTTCATTGTTTGCATTGTACTTGATTGAAAGATGTAGGCCTGTGACAGCACAGTTTTCTATTAACAACTTTGGTACTTATGTATTAGCTTCAACACAGGTTAAATATGTGGGTCTCCTTCAGAGATCTGGATCATGGATAACGCATTTCTATTGGTCTATTCCTATGAGCAATTTTATTGGCCATTGTTTTTATAGAAACCTTGTTCCCTTTCTATTTAGAAAGCAGTTCATTTATACATTGGTGTTTTTACGCGATTGGTGTTTCTTTGTTTGTTGCTACACAATTTCCGAGTTTGTTTTCCTAGTTTGTTGTTTATTTTACTGAAAGAAAGGAAGCACTGTTAAATTGCATTATCCACTGAAAAACCATCCTTCAATCAATGAGTTGGATTTACTAGAGTTTCGATATAACCTGTAGAAACGCATAGCAATCATACCATTAACATAAGTGCTACACATTTTTGCTCTCTCAATGTTATATTGAAACTCTAGTCAACCCAAATGGTTGATAATCCCGTTGCCATTTTGGCAAAAACTCAATTGACGCCTTAATCCAGATCTCAGACCCGGTGATGATCCAGATCTCTGAGAGTCGGTTCTGTAACCTGCGTTGAAGCTAATACGTAAGTATTACAACTTAAATTAAAGTGTTTAAGTAAAAGTCTGTGTCTGATTATATTTATCTTTTTCAGGCAAAGTTTGAAAATTTTGCTTCTATGCCAGAACTTCTTTTGTTACCACAAGTAACATGTTTGCTCAGTAGTACTCATCGTGTGACAGTTCAGAAACGTTCCATTCAAGTTATTGTTGCAATATATACACAATTGTACAATGCTGTTAATGATCCAAACAATGGTTATCCAGACAGTATGAACTTGAAGCCTCCTAAGGAAATTTCCGAAGGCCTTCTTGGTGGAAAACCCTCTTAATTTTTTAAGAGAGTATTATTAACAATGTATATTATGATAGAATAAATTATTTATTTATTTTGTTTATCTTGTGACCTATTAATTACTTATTTTAATATAGTGTACATATACATATGTGATTGCTAGACGCCAAGTGAAATATTATATCTACTTTTATGTACCCATATTGAGCAAGTCTAAACACATGTTATGGTAATAAAAGCCCCGATGTGAGATAAGCTTCCATGAGTTAAATGAAAAAAGGAAGATGTCCATGCACCTATAAAGGAAACAGAACTTCATGACAACACTTTGGTGCGGATTTCAGCACAAACTCAAGCCATTATGTGAATTGGTAAGTTTGTAAATCATCCAACCAGATTATTCTTTGTTTACAAACTCTCAGGGAATAATGTCCCTAGATAGATGTATGTAAGATTTCTTTTCAAAATAGTAACCATTTTTATGGGAAAAATCCCCTTAAGAGGCTCACTAGAGAGACTGTCCAGTTGGTCCCAAGATTGAAAATTAATTTTGAAGAAATACACTTTTAAATCATTAAACAATTTTTACTTTTACTTGTCAATTAGAATTCTTCTTACTTACATACACTGTTTGCTTTTCTAGATCTAGTTGAGTTCTACAAAAGTTGACAGAAGGTTACTTTTAATCACAGTTATTTCAGAATAACTAAATAAGACTAACCCTTGGCTTAGCACACAATGAATACTGTATTCTCTGTTACTTTGGAAAATTTTGATATAAAGTAGATCAGTACTTTTTTATTGTACTTTAAGAACACCTTTGTGAAATAGTCTCTTCAAAGGAAATAATTTCATAGAAGTTGCCCATACTATGAAGAAAGAAAATTTATTACCAAGTTTAATTATTGAAGCTTCTTAAAACAGAACCCTCATACTAAAAACACTTTATTATTTAGACAAGGTTCTAATACTGAAAATTAACAAAAATAAAATAAAATAGCCTTTACAAATTTATTATGGATGAACAATGTTTCATTGTTTTATTTATTTTATTTTTTTACATTTAATGGAATAAAGTATTATAATCACAGATATTTTCTTCCCATTGAACTTTTTAAATTAAGAAAGTGACTTCACTTTTTTTGTCTTTAGAGCTTCTTTTAATACGCTTTTGTCATATTTCAACTTAGCCCAAATTCCTAGACACATGGATTTTAATTTATTATCCTTAATTTTTCCTTGAGTGGCAATGACATACTGTGCTTTTATGATTTCCTTAGCTTGTTTAAATTGATATCTCTGAATCAAACTAAGAGCCATATAAAGTTTGCACCTAGCAATTAAAAAAGGATCACCCAGCCGAAGAGCAATTTCCAATTGCCTCAGGGATATTTTTCCTGCCATGGCTGCACAACTTTCTATGCTATCGCCAAGAGCAGAAAAAGCTCCTCCAAGTGTAGACAGCCAGGCCATAGCATTATCTAATTCTCGTCTTTCTAAACAAGAGATCTCAAACATTTCATTTCCTCTGTAGTCCAGCATTTCTTGATCCACTGGGATTAAATGTAAGTTAATATTAATTAGGCAAGTATTTATTCCTATCTTCTTGAACTTCAAACAATTCTTATAAATGTAATCCATAAAGCAAGTCCTATATGGCACTGAAGTTTGTAGAATATAATAGAGAAGAGAAACAAGGTAACCATTCATTTCTAGGGTAATCGCATACTGCGGTTTTTTCATTTTAACACTTAGAAAATCAATGACACAGTCACATAAAACTTTATCACAATTAACACACTGATGAATTAGTTCTACTTTCCGGTCAGGGGTTTCTGAAATTAAAAAGAAGTGATTCACATCAAGTTTATTGATAAATACACTGAAGTGTATTGCCAACATGATTATAATTTAAACAAAATATAAAGAGGCATTGAGAACAGTTCTGTCAAAAGCTGAAGATAACATCAAGATTACCTTCTCTTCTTTTTCATATAAGCTTAGAGCATTAAAAATGGTTGCTATTTTTGCTAATTCCTCTATGGAACGAACCTTGTGAAGTCAGGAGAAACGAATGCACTAATTGTGTTTTACGATCCCCTGCCTTTTTTTTTAAATATTATTATTTGCCAATTATACAATACACAAAGTAATATAATTATTATGTTCATGATTTCCCCTGCTCTTTTAAGATAGAATAAACATTTTCGAAAGCAGCACTGCAATGTAAGTCAGTCATTTCGCTACTTTAATTAGAACTGGTTCTTTCTCAATCTTGGTGGTGACGAAGCCTTAAAAAGTCAAGTCAAAAATATAAACTCATTTCTTTAAAAAAAAAAATATATTTTTCTTCGACTATCTCCTGATAGAACCTCTTTGCAGTAAAATTCAATCTCTATGCAACTGATTACTTTTATCTTTGGAATAGTCAGATAAACTTGGGGTTATAATAACATTTACATGTCATAAACTTGTTCATCAACTTCTGTTTTAGAAGGAAAATGCATTGATTACCCGATAAATACTAATAACTAGTTCAATTTATGATGACTGGTGATAAAGGCTCTTGTGTTGTATTAGGAGAGGCTTCAGAGTCTGATGAAGAGGAGTATTCACATTCTGTAATTTTAATTATTTTCACAATTGATTAAGTTATTTTCAGTTCAAATGATTTAAAATACATAAATGTTATTATTTAAAAGCCGATAAAGATGTGTTTCCATTTAGTTCTTTACAACCTCTCTTGGAATCTCTAAATTAAAAAACAAAACAAAAATCATTTTTGAGTCCTTAAAAATAAAATGAATTTTATTAGAGCTAAATTGATTTTTTTACTAAATCAACCTTTTTGGTAGTATTTAACTATGAATAACTATCGTGATAGATAGGATTTTTGAATTATTAGCCCATGTTATGGGTTTATTGCAGTTGTGAGGCAGGTGATTTTCTTCTGAACTAATTTTCGTGTTTTAGAAAAGCCCCCTGAGAAGATTAAATAAATCAATTGTATTGTTCAAAATAATTCTTTCTGCATTTAGTGGGCTTTTGCACGTTTAAAACATCCACTGAATGTTGGAAAATGTCGACAAGTATATTCAGAAGAGATCATTGTGGTATTCGTTGTTAATTGAATTGAATTAACTGTTCTGACTGAATCCTGATGATTTCTGCACCTCTCTAAAAGATTTACCATTGCCTTTCTCCTTTTGATAGACAGGAGTAATCTTTATCTCGAATTGACTGAACCCAATTGAAAGTTCTTTGTGTTGATTTAAGAATGGGTTTAGACATTATTTCAACTGATGAACTGCTTTATATTCAGAATTACAGCTTTGAAGTATTTTTAGCCTGATATTTATGTATTTTAATCTTTCAGTTTTTTTTTATTCATAAAAAATGGGGCGTTTTAATAGTATTATTTTTCAATTTATTTTCATAAAACAAGATCTCTTTTAGTTATTGAACAGATTTAATTTATTTTCATTGTAGGTTAACCGGTTTTCATATCTAGAGAAAGACATTCAGAGAACAATTGTTGCTGGTGAAGCCTCAGAATCTGAGAGTGAAGTCGATGGTAAGATAATTTAAATAGGTATACAAGTGGCATTCTTTTATTAAGAACTTCAGATGTTATGCTGACCATTTTTGATTAAAGGTTTTATTTTTCATATTGTATTTTTTTATAATATGAAAAATAAAACCTTTTTTTTTTCATATTGTATTTTATTTTTTATTTTTTATTTTTTTTATTTTTTTATTGGGGGTCGTGTCCTAGCCATTGCCAGTGTCACAGTGTTATAAAGAGCTCCTGATTTTTCACCTCAAAACAGTGGTTTAAAGTCGTTTTAGTTCGTGAAAAATGGCAGAGAACCTGCCATAACTATAAACACTCAGTGTGTAAAGTTTCACAGCGTTTACTTCATCATTTCACTAGAAAAACTGTAAGTAAAATCTCATAGTTTTCGAAGTGATTTACGCTGTGCCCCAGGAGTGGGGGATTCCTGCTGCTGCCGGCCTAGGGGTCTACCCTCTGCCCCTGCTGAGAGGCTACTGTTTTCCATTCAAGGACCCGGCTTACTCCCTTCTCTCCAGCCTACTACTCCTTGGCTCAGGGGTAGCGCTCGCTACTCTCACGTCAAAAGTCCTGAGATCGTAGCTCGCAGTATCACCATATATATTTTTTTTTTTTTTCTTTTTTTTTTTTTTTTTTTTTTTTTAAATAATACATTTAGCCATTTTTAGGGGTTAAATATTTAATTCATATATATATATATATATATATATATATATATATATATATATATTTTGAATTAAAAATAAGTGAAATAAAAATGAACAATAAAAATATGGAAGCATCCCATTCCAGAAAAAACTCCATACACTCCAGCACCAACACTTCAAAAAGATCAAGAGCCTCCGACCTAGCATCACCTAATATTTCCCCAGAAAAGAAGAAACAAGCCAAGACAGACGGCTCATCATCGAGTGCGTCATCAACCCGCCAGACCTACCGCCATCCTCCACCAGTACAATATCAGCCAGACTTCACCTCACCCAACTCATTCCAACTACTAGCACCACAAGACCAAGATGACGATATAGAGCCGGACCAGGAAGACTTCGATGACTCCTGTGAACCACCACCTATAAATTTAAAGCCGGACATTGATTTCCTCACCATATGCAACACAATAGCAACAGAAGTCGGCCAAACAACATTCACTTGCAAATCAAAAACAAACGCATTTACAATTCAGGCAAAAAATCCCGAAACGTACAGAAAAATCGTCAGACTCCTCCAAGACAAAAATTTGGAATACTACACTTACCAATTCAAAGAAAACAAACCATATAGGGTGGTCATAAGGCATCTACATCCCACAACGCCAAAAGATATGATTATTTCGGAATTGGGAAAACTAGGATTCCAGGTCCTAGATGCCTGTAACGTATTACAAAAAACCACAAGAACTCCACTCCCGCTATTCTTCATCAACCTAAAACCTGCACCAAACAATCGAGACATATTTTCACTGAAGACTCTGCTGTTTACAGCAATAAAAGTGGAAGAACCACATAAGAAAGAGGACATCCCTCAATGCACAAGATGTCAGAGCTTTAATCACACCAAGAAGTTCTGCCGGGTTAACCCCATGTGTGTGAAGTGTGCAGGCCCTCACCTATCGAATGAGTGCTCGAAAACCAGAGACACGCCAGCTATGTGCATAAACTGCCATCAAGCCCATCCTGCAAACTACCGCGGTTGTAGCGCCTACCAGGAGTTGGTCAAGCGGAGAAGATCTAGGAGTGGACAACGTGGCCCTGCAAGAACCACTTCACAAACAGGCCCTGCAGCACCCAGTCAGGATACTACAACCTTCCCACCCCTACCGAAGCCTCCAGTGGACTATCAGCCTGAGCCCTCCAGTCAACCACATCCAGGAAGAACAACCTACGCCTCTGCGTTCCGGTCGAATCTTCCCAAACCACCTACAACCACCTCTGCTCCTACTCCTGGCCCCCATCGTCCACCTCCCCCGAGGGTTACCATCCCCCAACCCAAATCCTCCCCTGATTTCTCCTCAATCACAACCGCCCTTGTAAACTTAAATCAAATAATTCAAAACCTTCAAGCCCTCATATCCCCCCTCACTGACCTCCTCCACAAAGTGACCAGCATCCTGTCCGTCCTTCATCCATGACCGCGCTCTCCTTTAAATCCCTTTCAATCCTCCTTTGGAACGCCAATGGACTTCCAGCCCACAAAGACGAACTGACTCACTTACTTCAAGACAAAAACATTGACATAGCCCTGATTACAGAAACTCACTTGACTAACTGACTACGCTTTTATATTACTGGATATAGGACATACAGAACGGACCACCCAGACGGTACTGCTCACGGGGGTACTGCCATCCTAATCAAATCCTCCATTTCCCACTATCCCGATCCTTCACCTATTGCCCTGGAATGTCTGCAGAGTACCACAGTTACCCTCCAATCCCCTACATATGTCCCGATTACCATTTCTTCTGCTTATTGCCCACCCAACAAAGCAGTCTCTTCTTCCGTCCTCAATTCCTTTTTCTCCTCTTTAGGTCCCAGATTTATTGCAGGAGGGGATTACAATGCTAAACATCCCGAATTTGGATGCCGAACCTCCAACTCTCGAGGCAACCTTTTTCACCAAACCATCCATTCCCACAATCTGAAAATCATTCCTCCTCCCAATCCATCCTACTGGCCTACTTCCAGATCCAAAGCTCCAGACATAGTAGATTATTTTGTAACACATGGCGTCAGACATGTTCCTTTCCATATTTCCAACCTATTTGATTTATCCTCTGATCACAGTCCTATATTGCTTTCCTTTAACATTGATCCTAATCTTTTCACTCGTCCTCGTCGCCCATCCCTCATCAACGGCCCAGTTGATTGGCACTCATTTCAATCCTCCCTAAATTCCTCTCTAAACCTAAATATCCCTCTTAAGACTAAAGATGATATTGACTCGGCCATAAACAAACTGACTATAGACATCCAGACTGGACTCCTTATTTCTACTAAGAAATGTCCTCATAGATCACCTCCAGTAACGTATTTCCCCGATCATATACAATTCCTTCGAACCGAAAAAAACAGAGCCAGAAGAATATGGCAAAACACACGATATCCATCTGACAAGACGCGCCTCAACCAACTGACTAGACAACTACAATACGAACTACACAAACACTTTAACAACAAATTCTCTGAATACACTAACAAACTTACTCCCGACGACAAATCCCTATGGACAGCCACTAAACGAATCCTATCCCATCCAAATCCATCACATCCTCTCCGTCAAGAGGATAACAGCTGGGCTAAAACCGACTCCGAAATTTCTGAATCCTTTGCATCCCACCTTTCCCAAGTATTCCGTCCCCACGAATCCATCCAAAACCCTATCCATTCTTCAAATGTAGAAGAATTCCTTGACTCAGCCTTACCGCTTTCCCCTCCTCCTTCATCCTTTCATCCTCACGAAGTTTCCCTAGCGGTCCACAAACTTAAAAACTGTAAGGCGCCAGGACCTGATCTTATCACCCCCTTAATCCTAAAACGCCTGCCTAAAAAAGGTATCCTATTCCTAACCTATATATATAATGCAGTCCTTAGAACAACCTACTTTCCCACCTCCTGGAAATTATCAACCATTAAAATGATCCACAAACCCAAAAAACCTGTAAATTATCCTTCGTCTTATCGCCCTATCTCCCTCCTTCCCATTATGGGAAAAATCCTCGAAAAGCTTCTCCTGAAACGTCTAATCCCCATTCTCGAACCCTGTTTCCCTTCCCACCAATTTGGATTCCGAATATCCCATTCCACTATCCACCAATGCCACAGAATAGTTGACTCCATCTCCTCTTCCTTTGAGCAGAAGAAGTATTGCTCTGGTGTATTCCTTGACATCGCGCAAGCATTTGATCGAGTATGGCACCAGGGCTTGCTTTTCAAACTCAAAAAAATCCTCCCCTCGACCTATTACCTAATAATAAATTCCTATCTTTCCAACAGATCTTTCAACGTATCGTTCGGATCATCTCTGTCTTCCTTCTTTCCTCAGCTTGCTGGTGTTCCACAAGGCGGCATCCTAAGTCCTATATTATTCCTTGTGTACTCTGCGGACATGCCCATCCACCATTCCACAACCCTCTTTACTTTTGCTGACGATACAGCTATCCTCTCATCCAATTCAGATCCTATGCAAGCGTCCAAACATCTTCAATCCCATCTCCAACTGCTTGAACCATGGTTCATAAAATGGAGGATCAAAGTCAACCCAGAAAAATCCTCGCACATTACATTCACTCTTCGAAGATCCAAATGCCCTTCCGTCAATCTTTTCCAAAGAGAAATCTGTCAAAAAACCCAAGTTACCTACCTCGGCCTTACCCTCGACAAACGACTTACCTGGAGCCAACACATACAAAAGAAAAGACAGGAAACAAACAGACGTTTTAAACTACTAACCAGACTACTAGACTCTCGCTCCAAACTATCTTTACAGAACAAGAGACTGTTATATACTGCAATACTCCAACCCTCCTGGACGTATGGCTTGGAAGTTTGGGGGTGTGCCAAGCGATCCAATATCCTCAGAATCCAATCCCTCCAATCCAAAATACTCCGAAAAATAGTTAATGCTCCCTTCTATGTCTCCAACCTCACTATCCACAATGACCTAGAAATCCCCTTTGTCCAAACCTTGTCCCAAACCCGATACCTGAACTTCCACTCCCGTTTGCCTGGTCACTACAATCCCCTAATCAATAAGTTATCCTCATCCACCATACCCGGTAACCCTCTCCGTCGCCTTAAGCGCAAATGGCCAAGAGATCAATTGTAGAATGTAAATATTATAATGTAAATATTGTAAATAGTCTCACTTAAACAAGTAGCAATCTGTTAACACTTCACGCTAATAGGTTTTGGCCAATGGGCTTTTTTCCCTATAAATCAATCATGACATTATACATATACAAAAGAATTATAAAAAATACTGTATGTATTGTATAATTTACAAATAAAGATATATATTATAAAAAAAAAAAAAAAAAAAAAATTTTTATTGAGTTGTTATATATTTGTTTATAAGTTATACACTTAGTTTTAATAAATTACAGGAGACATGATTCGTGATAATCTGCTATGAGTGATTCCTAAACATCTTTGTTTAATTTATTTATATATATATATATATATATATATATATATATATATATATATATATATATATATATATATATATATATGACGTAGGTCAAAAATAGTACTTCATTTTACCACGTATGGTCAGCTCGCCACCCCAGTCTTAATATGGGTGGTGAGCTGACCAAACGTGAGGAGGTGGCATTACGGCCACAAACCATGTAGAGCAAAGATACAATGAAGTGGTACAAATGAAAAATGAAGTACTATTTTTGACCACGCCATATATATCCAAAAAAGTGAATATACTTGATTGGTCGGAAATACGTGGAATAAAATCTTTTTTTAATAATAAAACTAATTTAGTCATACAAGAAATTTTTTGCATAAATATGCTTTAGCGATGACTAAACTGATAAAAAGCGTTACAAAAAAGTGTCCGCTGGTGTTTCATGTGCCAATATGATTACATAGGTTTGTCGGGTGGACCCAAAGCATATTTATGTTCCCGAATTTGAGCAGCAGGCTCTAAACAATTTTTTTCATAAATGTAAGTTTATTTATGAGCCTTATCCCAAACACATAATCTTTGCTGAAAGAGGAACAACAGAGTCATGACAATTTAAATTCAGAATAACTTTTCTTTCTTTTCGTGTGTACATATAATCAACAGAAAATATATTATTTGACTTATCCAACATTGGCTTGATGTTTTCTCTTCTTTTTCTAGATGGACTCAATATAACAGCCGAAGCTTTCAAGTCCAGAGCTGAAGAAGTAAAATATAATTCTCTCTTACATAAAAAACTTCGTAAGTTTTTATAAATTTAACATTATTTTAGTTTGAGAATCTAGTAGTTCTTAAAAAAATAAATAAACATACCTACAGAGAACTACTGATGGGAAGGTTTTGGTATCATTGCTTTTAAACAATGATGATTTTCCTAATCACTGTAGCTTGAAGGTTAATAAGAATTACGTACATTTATTTTATTTATATCTAATGCTAAAATGTATATTATTCTTCTCATGTCGATTTAGGAGAGAGCAACTCAAAGCTGAAACAAGATATGAAAGATCTAGTTTTTAACAGTTTGAAGTTTGCTTCAGATCAAGTTAATGACATCAATCAAAGACTGCTTACAAACCAAATAGAAATACAGGAAACCATAAAGTCTTTAAAACGCTCATCAGTGTCATCAGAAAAACTGGACAACATTCTATCGTGTGTACTCACCCAAAATTATTTACCAAAAATTAATATTACTTGAATAATAATAGTAATACAACGAATTGGATCGACTAAAAATTGTATAGATGTTAAAGTCATTAAATTTGTAATGTTGGTTTATTAATTGTATGTTTATTTATTTATTTTTATTCACTACTTCATTTGGGAATTTTCATTTTTAAAATGGCCTATCCAAATCTAGGCAATTAGCTCCTGGCTACCTATAGGTTGCTGCCGTTCCTAAACAGTTTACTACAGCTGGTACTCGAACCTGCATCTCCCACATGAGAACCCAAGGCGTTATCCACTGGCCCACGGGGAGACCCTGTTGCCTGATAATAATCAAATAAATATTATATTTACTTTCAAACGAATGGGCACTTTTAAAAATGTAATCAATATAAAAAATACCTACCAACTTTGTCATGTGGGGGTTTCTATATATATACACACAATTACAACTAGATTGAAGGACTCACATTTTTTAACAGGCTCATACTGAATCTCTTGTTCGAAGTGTTTCATAAAACATTAATCTACTTAAAAAAATATTAATTTTTCATATTTCTAATTCTTTTTAACTTTTACAAAAAGTTAGCACAAAAAGAGACCAGCAGGCTAGATCATCTGTGACTGTAACTCCATGCTTTATGGAACAAAGGAGTAAAAGAAAGAAGTAGAAAAAGAAAAAGCTAAACATTGTCAAAAAATATGGTTTTGCCGTCAGAGATGTAAATTTTAATTTCTACATTTTCTTCCTGCATTGGTGCAGATATTCTCAGGTCTTCTTGTTTATGGATTGAAATAAAGAAGAAAATGTATGATATTAACCCTCGAGTGGTTGCGTTTATGACAATAGTCATCCACACCCTTTTGATCTGCTCCTGTGTATATGTTTCGGATGTTACGAGGGCGCGGAGCCAGGAGTCTTCACGGGAGGAGTTGGGGATAACCCTAGACCAAACAGAATGTAGGTATTTACCTTCTGAGAAGAGAGGTCTGGTTTTTTTTCTGGATGACAGTTGTCTGCCAAGCGACTATTCATGTACTATAAGTTTCTTAGTATTTTTCTTTTTCTTTTATTATAAGTTACAAATTTTATGCCTAATTTTAATATTCTATATATTATTTACACAAAATTTACTTTGTGAGTTCTATTTTTTTATTTGTTATTCCCACGACCTTCTATGTACCTATTTTCCCTCATGTTATTGCAAAGATAATTTCTTTAGCAATGATTCAGTCAGAATCACAATAAATAATAAAAAATATAGGGAAAAGGCATGGTTGACACCATTAGAAGATTTACAAATACACAACAATAACAATTTTTTTGGTTACTTTTGTAAAAAAAAACAAACAGAAATTTAATTAAATTACACAACAGTAAGGGATAAATAAATAAATGAGCATAAATGAGTTACAAATAAATGAACAAAAAAAATTCTTTAATGAAAGGATTACTTTGCAATATTCCCTTATATGTACTAGCATAATACTTAGGTACAAAACTGTTTATTTACAAAAAGTTTTAACAATTTATATACATCTGGCTGAAATCAACAGGTTCATTTGTAGTCGAAAGCCCTGCCGACTCCCAGCCTTCTCTTTTTTAATTCTGTTTTAAGCCAAGAAGGAGTGCCTTTCTTGAAAGGTATAGCATTAGGAAAAGGCAATTGTTTAGGTGGCGGAGAAAAAGGCGAAGTAGGCTTTAATTTCCTTATAAGATATTCCTTTGCAATCTCTTTTTCATCCCTGTACCGGTCCAAATATCTGTAAAAAAAAGGAGGAAGATGAAAAGTTGGATTTGTTGACTTTATTTCATATCTCTAGATAATGGCTAGTCAGTCAACAAAACTCAATATATATATGTATATATATATATAAACGATTATATGCTGGGTGGATTAGATTAGATGACCGGATAAGCCCGAGAAACCACACCAAGGCCTACAATACATATTGTGCCACCCGACGTGTCGTTCTGTTTAATATCAGACCCATGTCAGCAATGAACCTCCTTAGAGTTGTAAGGTTCAGCTCTGGTATCCTCCTCGGATCATCAATAGTTGCAGGTCCGAAGTGCAGAGACCTTTTGGCTACCAATGTTGTACATCTGCATACAATATGGTATGGAGTTTCATTATCTTCAGAGCATAGTCGGCACCATGTTGTGTTGGTGAGCCCCATGGAATAGACTACAATATATGTAAGATTTTATTTAAAAAAAAAAAGACACTTGGCTGGACTTCTAAACATATTTTAACCTGATAATAAGCATACAATCCTAATGGTTTTGATTTTAAATTTAATCTATTTAACCCTTTCAAGATGGCAACCTGCAGGTTTTTGATCCCTGTGGAGTGGAGCCCTTTTCATCCTCCTGGTACCACAGGATGGCATTAAAATAGCTGAGCCTCCGGCCTCGCAATGGAAAATTGGCTTCCCCCCCGATATAGCTAATATCACCCTTAATGACCTCCTCATTCTCATCCACCCTATGTTCCTCATATGTTGTCATATTCTTGCTCAAAAAATATGTCGATGACCTTTTCCTTATCCTCAAGCTGAATAAAATTTGGTACTTGCACACTAGTTGCACCGGTCTCGAGAAGTGGGTCTCGCTCAGTGATCTGGATCATGAAATAAAAACTCAATATGGCGACAACATAGTAGCAATGAGAAAAGATACTTTTGAAGCAATGTTAAATTGCACATCCGCCCATTTTCCACCGAAAAACCAATGATCTATATTACCAATGTGTTGGATTAACTAGAGTTTCAAGATAACCTTTAGCGAGCGGAAACCCATAGCAATTATGCAATTAACATAAGTGATAATGTTATATAACCCAGGAAACCAGTAGCACTTACGTTTCTGGTCGCTACGCTCGCTCAAGGTTATATCGAAACTATGGCCAATCCAACTTGTTAATAATACTAATAAATGGTCTTTTGGTCGCCATATTGCCACAACTCCAATTGAGCTCTCATTTCATCCATGAACAAGACCCACTTCTTGAGACCTGTGCAACTAGTACGTAAGTATTTAAAATTCCTGAGATCCTAGCCGCCTTCAACTCCTACCACCCCCGACAGAGTTGGGCAAACGTTAGCGCGTGCTAAAAGCTGATACCTCTCCGCTAATTTAGCGAAACTGTAGAAAGCCAGCGCTAATAATTAGCGGTTAGCGGCGGCAGTGCGCTAACCGCTAATCTATTTATGAAATATCATAAATGCTAATAGCTTAAGCTATAGTTACAACATTTTGTCACCTCAAAGTTCACTTCCGGTCTGCTCTGAGCAACCTCACTCCTGTTCCACTTCCGCTTCAATCTACAGGATTTACGATCACATCAATGTCAATTTCGGTTACTTCCGGTCGACTCATGCCTATCACTGGGTAACTCCTGTTCGATCTGGCTTACTTCCGGTCACTCACGGACAATGGCGCACTCTGACACTCTTTAATCTAGGTTACTTCCGGTCCTATATTCATTCCTGGGTCGTTTCCGGAAGTACCCCAGGGCCTTCCAGGCACTCATGACAGACCAGAGGTGAACCCGCAGTGACCCGGAAGTAATTGTAAGCAACCGGAAGTGGACCGAAGTTGTCCAGATTCATCTGGAAACTGTCCAGGAGTAATTTTGGTGACCCGGAAGCCATTATGAGAACCCGGAAGTGGCCAAAAGTTGTCCCGATTCATCCGGAAACTGTCCAGGAGTAATTTTGGTGACCCGGAAGCCATTTTGAGAACCCGGAAGTGGTCTAAAGTTGCCCAGATTTATCCAGAAACGGCCCACGGGTAATTTAGGTTACCCAAATCCCATTTTGAGAAACTGGAAGTGGCCAAAAGTTATCCAGATTCATCCGGAAACTGTACAGGAGTAATTTTGGTGACCCGGAAGCCATTTTGAGAACCCGGAAGTGGCCAAAAGTTGTCCAGATTCATCCGGAAACTGTCCAGGAGTAATTTTGGTGACCTTCATTTTGAGAATCCCTGGGGCATCTCCGGGCGAATTTGAGCAGCTTTTGACCACTTCCGGGTTCTCAAAATGGGATTCGGGTAACCTAAATTACCCGTGGGCCGTTTCTGGATAAATCTGGGCAACTTTAGACCACTTCCGGTTTCACTTCCGGGTTCTCAAAATGGCTTCCGGGTCACCAAAATTACTCCTGGACAGTTTCCGGATGAATCTGGACAACTTCGGACCACTTCCGGTTGCTTACAATTACTTCCGGGTCACTGCCGGTTCACCTCCGGTCTATTATGAGTGCCTGGAAGGCCCTGGGGTACTTCCGGAAACGACCCAGGTATGAATATAGGACCGGAAGTAACCTAGATTAAGGAGTGTCAGAGTGCGCCGTTGTCTGTGAGTGACCGGAAGTAAGCCAGACCGAACAGGAGTTACCCAGTGATAGGCATGTGTCGACCGGAAGTAACCGAAATTGACATTGATGTGATCGTAAATCCTGTAGATTGAAGCGGAAGTGGAACAGGAGTGAGGTTGCTCAGAGCAGACCGGAAGTGAACTTTGAGGTGACAAAATGTTGTAACTATAGCTTAAGCTATTAGCAATTATGATATTTCATAAATAGATTAGCGGTTAGCGCACTGCCGCTGCTAACCGCTAATTATTAGCGCTGGCTTTCTACAGTTTCGCTAAATTAGCGGAGAGGTATCAGCTTATAGCGCGCGCTAACGTTTGCCCAACTCTGACCCCCGATTAAAACCGAAACCAATAACTCTCTACCTTAACAATAAACCCACCTACTCTAGACGACTCCTCCATTACCAATCATCACACCCTTCACATGAAATCCTAAATACCGCAAAAAACCTAGTATATCGATCCCTTACCCTATCCGATCCTAAATTTTATCCAAAGAACAAATCCCGACTCCTAGAAATGCTTCAGGTCAATGGGTTTCCGAAACACACCATCACCTCCCTCATAAATTAATGTAAAAATAATCTCCCTCTTAAGATAATGTTGTTCCCCTATTCAGGTCCCTTCCAAACATCCCAAACCTCTCTGAAAAAATCCAAAAGTCCCTCGAAGCACATTTCCCAACATAAACCTAGGACTTTCCACTAAAAGAAAACTAAAAACCCTATACACCACCCCAATCCCACAAGAAAATAGATCCAATGTTGTTTATTGAATTCCTTGCACCACATTCAACTGCAACAGCACTTACATTGGACAGACAAAGAACCCCATCAAAAACAGGCTCACAACACACAAATACAACGTTCTGAACAGAGACATAAAAACCACCCTATCCAAACACGCTTTCACAGATGGACATGAATTCGATTTCAAAAATTTCTTCATCCTTTCTGCCAAATTCAACTTTGAGAAACTTCTCCTTTCTGAATCCATAAATTTTAATGTCCATTATTATTAACTAAGAATTTTGTGACAGGTTATCTATAGGTTACCACCCTTTTCTAGCCAGGATAGGGTTTATACGTTTTGTATAATAAATTGAAATGAGATAATGTCAGGTTTTCCATTGGTTTTTAGTGACAAGACCTATATGTGTACTTACAGATTAAATGGTTTTCTAATTGGAAACCAATCCTGCTTTTTTCTATATGGCTCAGGAAAATCATATATAAATACAGGTTCTTCATCGTATTTTAATTCTTCTTGAAAGAATGCAGTGACAGATCTATCCCAATCTGCTTGAAACCAAGCAAGACCTGCAGGAGTCATCAGAGATTCCCGTTTCCGATAAAAGTTGTACGTAGAAAACGTTCGACTCGATAAGTCCAATCTGAAAAACGGCAACAGGAAAATGTAAGCAAGGTGAGGCACAATTCAGCTACAGTTTGAGGAAAAATATCAGAAATTAACTGAAAAACTTCTGAAAAATTAGAAAGCTGGATTTATCTTCTTAACTTACAGAATAAATTAAGGCTTTAAGGAAATTTCTGTTTTTAGACAATGTCTAGATAAAATAGAGAGGAAAATTCGTGTTCAAAGAATAAAATCAATGAACATTATTCTCTCATTGAAAAGAGGAGATATGAGGCAATTGTCAAATATTTCAGGGTATTGCAAGACATTGTCCCTATTGTGTGAGAGATATAACTGGCTGTGGAAGAGTAGGGGAAGGTGGGGGCGCTTCTAGCCGATGACGGCATGGATGGTTTGCCACTCCTAGTTCCGTGCCAAGCCATTAACATCTTTGCTTTCAAACGATCTAGTTCTCTTAACCGGTTTAGAAAGTTATTAATTTAGGATATTTAATAGAATAATAGTAAATAGTGTTTTAGTTATTTTTATAAATGGTTCAACTTAGTTTTTGCTTTAGGGTATTTTATATTAATGCCATAACCAAGGGAGGGTTGAGTTAAGGTCTGCACTAGGCAGTGCAGGGATTGGGAGGGTTGTAGAACTGGCAACGTTGAGCCCCCTCTATGCTTTCCCCAAGTGACAAGTTATATCTCACACAATATTGTTATTATTTAGGAGCCATCGAAATCATTATTTATCTTTCAAAAAAATTAATTCCATCAGCTGGGATTCGAACCCAGAATCCTCCGTTATACGCTTTGTCAATTCCTACATTCGGCTCCATATCCCAGCAAAGCAAAATAATTCATCAAATAGAGCCTATGCATATGCTACCTTCCTATGCTGCGATATAAGGCTTAGTACTGTAATTGAAAAAGGTGTAAAATGGAGGATCCTAGATTCGAATCCCCTAGCGAATTCATTTTTCTAAAATATAATTATTTAAAAATTAAGTCACAAAGGGCTGATACCCTCCTGCAAAATATACACTGGTATAATAAAAGAAATTATTTATGAAAATGGCTTCTTAAAAATAATATTATCCCTGTTTTATATCACCTTTTATCAAAATGTTTAACATGCAATAATATCATAATTAATTGAAACTCACTCAGATGATGACTCTTTAAGTGCACTGAAGTCTATAGGTTCTTCTTGCTTGAACAGTAAGAAGATATAACGGAGGTATCCCAAGCCTTTCATAGGGAAAGGTTGTACATATCGTAATATTGTTTCACCAGTACTGATATCATTTCCTTTGATATTCCCTCTGAAAAAATATTAACATGAAAAAAACACCTGTTGGGAAATATTATAATGAAAATGAAACTCCAAATATATTTTCAACTAGCTGTGCCCAAAGCTTTGTCCGCATGGAATAATGACTTTGGGAAGCATTTTATGGATATATCTTTTAATTTTATATAGACTATTATTATGAAGTTAAGTTTCAGTATATGCTACTGACCAGTTATATTTTTATATATATAGAATAGAAGATATATGGAAGATTTAGAAAGAAGAATAGATAGATATACATAGATAGTTTGTCAAATGTTTGATGTGATTCTTTACATTGACATTATTTTTGATTGACATGAAACAGACACTAAATGTTAAGTGAAGAATACTACAATATATTAGTGAAAATTGCATCTAAATTGGATTAGCCGTTTCTGAGATTAGCATGCAAAAATGCACAGACAAAGCTTCTAATCACCATTGTTGTACTTGTTTTTGTGTTGTTAAAGGCCCCCAATAATATATTTTTCGTGTGTCTTCCATGTGCAGACAGCATTTCTTTACACTTTTATTATATGTATAGATTAGAAAAAAAAATGTGAATTTGTCATAGTGGGAATTTGTTCCTTCAGTAAAGAAGTTCTTGGAAGAAAGAATTGTAAAACACTTCCTTTGAATAAAAAGTATACTTAAAAAAAATACATTTTTAAGATAACTTAGGATATAGAAATTAATGAAAAAAATTGCTTAATTTTTTTAATAATAAATCATCATAAAATAGTTACAAAATAACTTTACTAGATTAATAATGTTGAGATATTAACACTCCTTGCCAAGGTTCGCTGGCTTTTCTTTAAAAAATATCAGCCTATTCTGATAAACTAGTAACCCTTTCGCAGAATATTTAAGAAAAAAAAAAATGTTCCGTATATTCAATGGTGTTTAGAAATAACTTAGAAAAACAACAATTATTTAGGGATTTTGTAGATCCACACACTTCAAACATACTAATCACATATTTTTAACATACTACTAAACTGAGATAAGCATTAGGCTTAATCAAATATTTTTTAGAAAAAAAGTTATTATTAATTTTTTTTTTTTTTTTTTTTTTTTTTTTTAAAGGTGCATCTACTGCTATGGTCATTAGCACCGGTTTATTATTATTAATATTTAAATTTTAACATCCATTATTATTAACTACGAATTTAAGGATGGGTTATCTATAGGTTACCACACCCTTTTCTAGCCAGGGTAGGGCTGATGCCTTTTATTTTTTCTAAAGAAAAGCCACCACTCCATAGTGGAAATCAAACCCACGCCCCTTGGCACAGAGTGCTAAGTGCTCACACCTTAACACTCACGGCCACCGGGCCTCCTAAGAAAATAGTCAAGAATTGTAATCTTTGAGAGCAAATTAACTACAAGTGTAAGGTGAATAATAGTCTTTATATTAAACTGTGTAGGTGTGGATAATCTGGGTTTGGTAGTATCTTCTTTTCTGCTTAGAGAAATGTCCCCCCCCCCAAAAAAAAACACAAAAAAAACGGACCTGTTCTCCCGCTCCTCCAGAGCCGTGAAGAAGGCTCGAATTTCAAGCCAAAACGTTGGCAGAAATACAACTCATTTAAGTTATAAAATGTAGTTTTATTCAATATACGATCAAATCCTGATTACACTGTTCTGCACGAAAATCCTCCTTCAAACCAAAACATGCTGATGAAAAACAGTCATGTCCAACTGATAGCTGACCATAGTTGGCGGCAGCTTTCTAATCATTCCAAGGAAAATCTTCTTTTGTATTGTTTCTTTTTTCCTATACACTCTTTTCTGCTTGGAATGATAGTAAGCTTTCGGCCTGTATATAAGCCATCAAATGGGTACATGTGTTGTATTTTATTGTATTCATTTTCTTTTCTGAATTTTCTTTTTAGAATTTATGGGTTTTCTAGTCGTTTCCTCAGCCGTACAAATGATGATTGACAATCCTAATGGAGTCCTTTATTATCGAACGAGCCAGTGTTTCAAAGTCACATCTAATGTTCCATCTTTTGAAAACATTTTGTACGAATGAAGGCATGGAGCCTCTTGCGCCAAAGAGAAGGCCGATTACCTCCCAATTTTCGATGCTGTAGTTTTTACGAAAATAGGGAATACATTTTTCATAAATGGATTTTTTCTCTTTGTCAACTGACAAGGGCTGATTCTCGTCTATCTCAAACCTCACAGTCGGATCCAGAATAATTCCAGTGGATGCCTGGCGATCTATGACGACAATGTCTGCCCTCCTTGTGGAACCATCTTCTGCTATGCAGCTCACTTCCTCATACACCTCAAATCCAGTTTTCTTCCTGAACAAATCAGCAACATAGGTTCGCACCTTATGATGTCAATTTATTCTTAGAAGTTCTGATTTCTGACAGACGCCCAGGACGTGGGGGAGAGTTTCAGGCTCGTTGCAGGCTCTGCAACGGAATCCTGAGCTTCTGCCAGGAATCGTTCGAACTGGAATTGAGTTGCAATTCAGCTTGATGGCTGTGCTCCATTCGCTGCAGGGCATTCCTATTTTCGTCGACATCCAGGAATTACTTTTTTTATATTGAGAGAAGAGAATCACGCCCTTACCCTTTGACGGAAGCTGACACCATTTATGAAAAGAGTCTTCCCTTAATTTTCTTCTAATTCTTCTGACCTCATCCTCTTCTTGGTCAAGTTTTTTAAGACAGTCTTCTTTTTCTTCATTCAGTCTTCTTGTTTTCTGTACATATTCATTGCCATCTTCCAGAAGTTTATTTGCAATGTTTATGTGTTGGAGGTATGCCTCCCATTTCGCTCTGACAAGGCCCAGACCGCGAACATTTCTGGGTGCATATAACATTGCGTCTGGGCAGTCCATGGGTAGAGCCATTATATCCTTTACTGCACTTCTTAGAAGTTTGTCGACATTTTCGAGAAAAGAAGGCGTTATGTCTTTTACAGGAGCACACTGTAATGGGTAGATCAGGCTTGGCCAAATATATTGGTTCATGATGTTGATTTTTTGATCGGCCTTAAGGCGTGGAGATGAGATCAAACTTTCAATTTGAGTTTTGAGATACAATAATGTGGTCTTCTCATCAAATTTTATTTCCTCTTTGAAATTAATCCCTAAATATTTTATGCTTTCTTCTCCTGCGATTCCTCTAATTACTGTCCCGTCAATGCATTGAATTAATCTTTCTTTTAGTACACCCTTTTCAACTATGATAGCTTTACATTTGTCGGTGTTTAATGAAAGACCAATCCTACATAGAAAGGAAAGAACAAGGTTTATTAAAGACTTTGCCTCTTCAATTCCGTTAGACATAAAAAATAGGTCGTCAGCAAAGGCAAGAGATGTTAACGGAGTCATATCTTCAACTAACCTATATCCATATTCCTTTTGGATATCATGTTCCTGTAGTTCTTGTAGAAGGCCATTGATTCCCACATTGAATTCTAAGGGTGACAAAGGGCAGCCTTGAGGGACTCCTCTACTGAAAAATATTGGCTTTGTTTTTTGTTGCCGTCTACAAAAACTTGTGTTTTGTTATTTATCAACAACCCATGAACCAGATTTTTCAGCTTTTGAGGGATAGGAAATTCATTTAGCGACTTCATGATGTGAGAATGACCTATATTGTTGAAGGCCTTCGCAATGTCGAGGAACAAAACACAACAATCCTTCTTTTTCCTTTTGGCTTCCATATAGAAATATGGCTAATTTCTTCAACCACTTGTAATATTCCCATCAAATTTTTTTCCGTTCAAATATACTTCATTGCGCTCAAAATCATCGGGCTTTTGGATTTTTTTCACTATGTTTTGTTTCCAAAAAAAAATTCGTCAAATTTACAAAAAACTCACATTTTTGGATAAAAAACTAGAATTTCTCAAGAAACTGTGCATGATAGACAGAATCTGACTTCAAATTCGTGTTCAGCACATTTGAAAACAGTAAGAAAACATGTTTTGGTTTGAAGGAGGAGATTTTCGTGCAGAACAGTGTAATTTTCAAATAGAATTTTTCATTTTTTTCAAGTTTCTCCTCTTTTCTCTCAAAATCAGAGGGTGATCGAATTTTTCTGAGTTCAGATTCGGACTCAGCACACCTGAAAACATGAGAAACAGGCAAAATTGTTCAAGGGAGGGGAGAAAAGTTTTTTTTTGCAGAACAGGGTTATCTATACCTGCTCAATCTCAATGGTGAACTATCTCTTCTCAATTAATTGGTTTATTGTTAATTTAATATATATATATATCTTGACATTGATTTGGCTGGACGGTGGTGGTACTGCATCCCAAATAGGAAAACCAACAAACTCCAAGGTCTCCACCACTATATATATATGTATATATACCATATATATATATATATAAAAAAAAAAAATCAGTCCCGTAACAGGCCACGAGGGCCCAGAGGGGCAGATACTGTAGAGGTATCTGATTCTTGACCGTACGGCATACTAGGGAGATAGTGTGGTCAACACTAAGCTCTGGCCGCCTGATTTTCCCCTTGGCTGCTTCGACTGCTAGAGTCATTAGCACCCAAGGTACCCATTATTAATTAAATTAATTAAAGGCTGGGTGAGCCTAGGGACGGTCTGGGACCCCAAATCCAACCCTCGAACGGCAGCACTAGAAGAAAAAATCTTTAGTGCGCGCTCGGGTTTTGAACCTGGTCCTCCAGTTCATTAGTCGAGTGCTCTACCACTGAGCTAACCTCGCCCCCCCATATATATATATATATATATATATATATATATATATATATATATATATATATATATATATACAGGCACATACAAAATTATTGAAATTGTAAAGTCATGCCAAAAATAAAAATTCAAGGAGCTTACATTAACCAATGAGCATATTCCTTTTCCCCTCCTTCTAAATGGCCATCTGGTGTTGTCATAAGCAATGACCACAGCGATTCAGGATTTGATTCGAAAGATACTTCAGGATTTGCTGTAGACTAAAAAAATGAGCAGACAGTAGAAAAAAAAAAAATATTGTCAGATACTTCATACAAGAGTTAGGTAAGTGGAATAAATACCATTTCAGGTTTGAGAAGATTTCCTCTGCAAACAGGATACTGGTTTTCTCCAAGATTATAATTTATTTCAAGACTAACGACTGGCAAAAAGAATCCATCTCCAAAAAGATGATCAAAAATTCCATAGTGTTCAGCGGCTACACGAATGTGTTCTGGGCCATCGGTCTTAGACCACTCTTGTTCAACCTCTTCTAGTGGTATAATCACTACATTAAACGCAGATTGAAAATAATGAGAAAGAGATCAAAGTAAAACTGACCAGTGATTAATTTAGTTGTTATTAAATCCTCCCATGGGATGGAGGCTTGTTCCTGTAGAGCATATAATAAGTAAATTAAATTCAAGTATTTGAACATACATGTATTTTTTCTAGCTGCCAGTTCTAGTTCTTGATCTGTTTTATTTCGCCTTAGGTTTTCAAAACGTTTTTCTAAAACTTCCTTGCGTGATACTTTATTTCTTTGAAATCCAATATTTACTTTGTAATAAACAGCAGGATCTTGAGAATCCATCTCTATAGGAAATAAAAGTTATTATTTTATTTTATTTATTAATAGGGTCAAACTTCAGTTCTTTCAACATAAAATAAATAAAAACCTTCAAGTCGTTGAGCTAGAGTTTTAGCAACTCCTGGTGGTTTACCAAGATTTCTTCTTTGGCTCTTAAGTCGTATTGGGACTTTGCTGAGGTACAAAACATTTCTAGATATTAATTTTTGAAAACTCAATGCCATCCTACAAAAACTGCATTAAAGCATACTAGAGGTTTCGGTGGACCAGGTTTGATATAGCAAGAATCTCATTGCTCTATGGACTCTTCTATTCACTGGGCAAGTAGACACCAAATGGGAGACCACGCCTCCCAACTGACAGTGACACTTCAATTTCAAATAAAAAAAAAAAAAAAAAAAAAAAACAATTCATGCAAAACGTATTTACTTTACAATTCTCAGGTATAGTTAAAGTCAAAATGAGGCTATTTTCGTATAAATTCAATGAATTTCTATAGCATTAATTCAGATTGACTAGCTCGTAATCTCAAGAAATAAGATAATAGAATTTCTGCTTTAATACCAGTATGCGTCAGATATTAAAATTTGTCTATCATGATCGTAATATGTTGTAACTAAATTTACTAAGATTACTTGCAACGTAAGGAGGTTACCACACGATTAATCAACGAAATCTATTAATCTTAAAAAAAGTTGCCACGCCCTAAAGAAAACTGCCACCGCAGAAAAAAGTTAGGTAAATTTGAAGGAGAGCGTCCTCAGCTACGATTTTCTTCAAATTTTGCACTAAAACGTATTTTGGTGCACTAAACACGAATCCGTTGAAAAAAAAAAACCCCGCTCTCAACTAGGAAAGAAGTTATTTAAAAAAAAAGTTCGCTGTTATGAAGGTTAGGGAAGAATGCCTTGGACAACTTTTGGGCATAGAATTCTTTTCATTTCTGCGAGTTGGATTGACTAGGGGTTTTGATGATTTCTTGAGCGAGCGGAAACGCATAGCACGTATGCCCAAAAGCGACAGTTAACGACCAAGTCAGCTACCACAGGTGAGTCTAAATTTCAATTACACTTCGTCATTAAGGACTATTGCGCATGCGCGTGTTTACATATAAGCTGTTTACCCCGTCTTTTATAACCTCCATAACAGTGAACTTTAGTGCTTAATAACTTCTTTCCTAGTTGAGAGCGGGGTTTTTTTTCAACGGATTCGTGTTTAGTGCATCAAAATACGTTATAGTGCAAACTTTGAAGAAAATCATAGCTGAGGACGCTCTCCTTCAGTTTTACCAAAAGTTACCCTGGACAAAAAGAAATTACTTCTAGATCGCAAGCATGAAATTAAGCCATCAGCGGAAGATAAATTACTGTGGATATCTTTCTGTAGTACAAAGTTTTTCAAAACCTTAACAAGATCCTAAACCAATCAGCCTCGCCTAAACTTATAAGAGCAGATAAGATATTAAACATTTCATACCAGTATCTATTTCCTGTATTAGTATACTCTTTACAAAAGACAATTTTCGTTAAATTATGTCCCAAGTTTCAAGAAAGGCTTGATACTATAATTATAAGTATTAAATCAATTCCTGCTCACCCAATAATGCGTTTATATAAACAACTTCACAATAAAAACGTTTTTCACCAATGCATGTGAGAGTTCCTCTTCAATGAGAGTTGGGTATTTTTCAACCTACACCAGGAAAAATAGCGACATCAAGAAAACTTTTGAAGTTTCAAATACGTTTCTGTAAGAAGAAGATGAATTAATTGGGGTTGAAACTATTTTCTCCTTATTCTCCCAAAGGGAACATCAAAATGCGACACGTAAAATTAATTTACACCTAAGAAAAACTTCGTGAAAAGGTTGGAGATAATAAAAAACTATTTAAAGCTAGGTACATGGAATATTTTGGCAAAATAATGACGTCTATAGAGTGTACAATGCAATAATACTTTTGACTTTGAAACGTCAAATTTGTTTTTAACGCATTAAAGAACCTCTATATTTGGATTATGGGAAGTCTCCAAAAAAAAGAAAAAAAAAAAAATGTATATAACTTCGCTGAGGCCTAGACTCTTAATGTTTTGGGTACTTACGTATTAGCGTCAAAGCAGGTTAAAGAGGCGGGCCTCGTTCAGAGATCTGGATCATTGATAACGCATTTCTATTGGTCAATCACTATCAGAGATATCACCTATTGTGTTTATAGTAGCCATCTTGTGCCCATTGTCTTTCTAAAGCAATTCATTTGTGCTTTATTTACCCACGCAATTGTTGTTGTTTTTTTTTGTTACGCGATTTCAGTTTTTGTGCGAGTTAGCGACAACAGAATAGCTAGGATGAAAGCTACTGTTTCGAAGCGATGCTTATTAAGGAAAAACCTTCCTTGATCTTAAATTATCAACGAGTTGGATTGACTAGAGTTTTGATATAACCTTGAGCGAGCGTAGCGAGCGGAAACGCATAGCAATTATGCTATTAATATAAGTGCTACGCGTTTTCGCTAGCTACAGGTTATATCATAACTCTTGTTAACCCAATCCCCCTTGATCCAGCTCTCTGACCCGGTGTAGATCCAGTTCTCTGAGACCCGACTCTTTAACCTGCTTTGACGCTAATACGTAAGTACCATGTTTTGTTAAAGATTCAAAAATACGACCACATTTCAGAGAAAATTGAACCGATTCAAACCAAATTTAGACTGTCGATAAAGGATAACGCTCCAAAGTGACACATTTTCATCCAATGTGGGCATTTCTACGTGTTCTGAAATCAACGTTATATGCAAAAAAAGATATTAAATTTCAAAACGTCACGTATATTTTTTCATCAAAAATTTTGAAGTTGTAATCACTTTTTTCTCCAACTGAGATGACCCCACTGAATATTACTTTAGAAACATTTTTTTAAGAGAATTTAATAAACTTTTAAATGGCCACCTTCCACTTACCATGCTTTTCCGAATGTTTTCGCGAGATTTAAGAATATCACAAAACTGTTTATGCCTGTTAATAATACATTTTTTCCCTAGTACTTACTCTGCTCCAAACGTAACCAAAATTTAAAAAAATATAATTTGGATGAATGTCAAACATCTGGAACAATTTTCAACTTAATCCATTGTTTATGAGAACCCAAGCAAGAAATTATTTAGGACAACAAGTATTTTCAAATGTTTCTTAACATTTGAAAAAACTTTTCAAATGTTTTCTTAACTACCATCTTTGAAGAACTTGAATGATATTACTCTTTAACACTCTCAAATTTCTCTAAATGGAGCCAATTTCCGAAAGGACGAGAAGCATGCTACTTGCTTAACAATACAATACAATTTTATTTTTAAAATGAAGTCCTTTTTTAGTTTCTGGAAAAAGAAATGAAAACCTTGAAAAAAAAAAAAAAAAAAAAGAATCTACTGTGTTAAGACCATAGATTTAGAAAGGACCTTTCTAAATCTATGGTTAAGACTTATCATAAGTCACCATAAGGCGTTCGACAACAATTGGGAATTAACATTACCGATGGCGGCGCCACTATCGTTGTCAAAATGGCTGTTTACAAAGGGGAACCTGTGACATTTGTACATAGTGATTGCTGATAACAAGTGTTTCTATTTCACGTTAATATTAGTGTTTTCATCAAGAAACAGGGTTTTTGGAAGCTCTATTTTATTTGTGTACTCAAATATGTAAGAATATTGGACTAACAGTGAGTTATTGTTATTGTGATGGATAAGCAAAAGTGAGGTAAATATTATTTCATACCATTGTGAATAGCTTTGAATACAATAAATGTATTTTATAATAAATATTGCATATTATTGATCACCAATAAATCATGAACAATTTGAAAATTGAAAAAAAATACTTCAAAATCTTTATTTTCACATGCACCATTATTTTTTTTAGTTTTGAATCGTTTCTGATAACAAATTTTAATTATTGCTTACATTATTTGCAAATTATAACTGATGTAAATATAATTTCATACCATTGTGAAAAGATTTGAATACAATAAATTTATTTTATAATAAATATTGCATATTATTGAACACCAACAAATCATGAACAACTTAAAAATTGAGAAAATATTTCAAAATTTCTTTGAAACTCTATTTCACATATTACATGCACAATTTCATTTACTTATTAAGGTTGTAATTAAATTATATAAATATACTTTATCAAAAGGCACCGTAATATTTATGAAAGGAGTCATATGTATCAAATATGAAGTAGTACACTCATTTAAATTTAATACAGCCATTCCTAATTAGTGTGTTTGTGCAAGTGCAAACAACTTAATAGATTGGTTGGTCTTCTCCAAAATACCGCAGGTATTTAGGTAATGGATGTGCATTCACAATTGCTTCACATTCAACTATGCACCTGAAACTACTTAAGGCTTCTAGATAGACAAAGAAGTTCCTTTGTTCCAATATCTATTTTGACTTTTGTTCATCAATATCTATACCTTCTGAATTTCTAAAATTAAATCAAATTCGGGTAAAATGGGTTGCAAGCTGTTTATAGTCACACAAGAGTGAAGGTTGCATAAATGTGAATTATTTCACTACCTATTACATATATTGTTTAAAAATAATTACTTTGTGAAAGGGAAAGGTTCATGTTGTCTTTAAAAAGACAAATTTGTCATAAAACTGTTGGGAAATTATTAAATAGAAAAAAAAAACACGTACAACACGCCATAACTTTACAACTGTCATAGCTTTACATTTGTAAACAATGCAGGTTCCCTTCGTCGTTAGTTCCGAAATTTTCCGCATGGCGGCGTATCGCTTAATGTTAATTCCCAATGGTTTTCAGTACATTTATGTTTCGAAGTGCTTAATCACACATCTTTCACTTTTCAGAAGGTTTTATCTATATGTATATTGTTGATCAGATTGATGAATTTTTCATGAACGTTCAATAAACATATTGCCTTTTATCATTCAACTCAAGCAATATTTTCAAAGATTGTGAAAATATGTGGCGGTTTGGAAAACCTATAATTTTTAGTGAAATTAGTATGAAACGTCGTTTGGTATGTTTTTTTTTAGAGGTGTTTCTCCCATGCACGATTTTTTCTATATCAGTTAAGGAATCAATAATAGATAGTCTTTATATTTCATTCTTCAGGATCATTTACAAATTTAAAATGTAGATAGCGTTTATGTTATTATTTATCTTTTTAATTTTTAGATCAAGTTTATGGGTGAAATGTTAACTGCTAAAAAGTACAGCACACAAAAGATTGAAAAAACTATTCCGAGATTTGAAAAGAGTCCAGACTTTAGAGTTTCCAAAGTGAAAAAAGAACTGGATGGTATGGCTCTATTCCTACTGGTAAGTAAAATATTTTATTTATTTATGTTATTGCAGATAGGACTTGTGTAACTTAGTACACCTTAGCTTCAACTGAATGAATTTTCTATTTTCCTTTGCTGTAAACTTTGAAAATTGAAACTTTTGTTAGCACATTAAACACTATTGAGATCACATTCACAAAATAATTGTTGAAAATCGTCATTAAAGGTACATAAATATGTTGACATGAGCAGCCACAACTTTTATTGGTGGTACGATATTCAAATAACAGTACTAAGTTTCTCGATCAGGAAATAGGTTCATGATGTAAGGGATTTTATCTCAGTCCACCACCTGTTGGTCGTGATTTTGGTTGTATTTAAGTGGTTGTAATTTTGGTTTTCTTTTGCCATGAAACTCAGTGTATATCATCCTAAACTAATCCTAACCCATGAAAAAACTACAAAAAAATAATGGGAATAGTAGAAGTAAGTATTTACATGTAATATTATTTTATAACTAATATAAGGAATTTGGTTCTTAAATCTTCGATTTAATCAATCCGATTAAATTTCTTATCAAATATTGAATCTTGACCATAGTGCTAGTTGAATTTTGATCTTTTTCTTCTGAATCCCAGACATTTTTCAGTTCGTCTAGCACATTTTCAGACCACTCTATTTTCTCCTGAAGTAACTGTTTTGTGAAGAATTTTTTTGTGAATTACTAGGTTGATTGTTTTTATTGCCAAATAAAGTGAGAATGACTTACATATATATTATCAAGGGTGGCATATTATTATAATATGTGAAATTGTTTTGGCTATTTCTTCTTCTTTTTGTTTTTTGTTTCAGTGTATTCCAATTTCAACATTCTGTTTGGGAACTTGGCAAGTGAAAAGGAAGAAGTGGAAAGAAGATCTAATTGAAGGGTTGATGATTAAAACAAAAATTCCAGCTATAGACTTGCCTAAAGAGTTAGCATAGTTTGAATTATATAAAATTGGCAATTTCAAAGTAAAATAAAATGCCTTATTTAGTCTTATAAAATGAATTTACTCAAGAAAATTTCTTATTATGATTTTAAATCCTAGTGAGGAGCAACTACAAAATTTGGAATTTCGAAAAGTGCGAGTTACCGGTGAGTTTGACCATAGTCAAGAAATGTACTTGGGACCAAGGTCTTGCCTAGTTGATGGCGAATCAACTTATAATGGAAAATTAATCTCAAGATCTGCTAATGGGTCAAGCGGATATTATGTTATCACACCATTTGTTCTTTCTGATACCAAGTAAGCAAGGTCGAACTTATTTAATTTCATTAAAAAGTTTGTCACTACTCTTCTATTATTGATCCACCATTAAAAACACTTAGTTTCTTTAAAAATATAGCACCAACAATTAGAATGACGGATCCATTTATCTGAATTACAAAATATATTCATTATTATTTTTGCAATGATTGTCTACTAGTTAATCAATAATGTTTTGCTTTTATCCCATTCAAGACGTGGATTTTTTTCCAATACGGTCCCAGGAGCAAACTTTTTTTTATATTGTTAATTTTAAACAAAAAAAAAACATGTTTATTATGGAAATCACCCAATTTGTGAATTCACATAAATAAGATCAAAGCACACTAGGTGTGCAGCTAGCTCTTCCGAAAAATTTTATTGCGAGGAGCGGATTGAGCACCATTAAATTTTGTTTTCCTGTACTTAACAGATTTCATTTGTTCAAGAAAAATCATATTTCGACAACTAGTTTACTCAGAATAACTGATAATTGCACATTACCGTTATTGTACACACGTTGTGTAGGCTGTCGTATAGCCTCGGAAATCAACTGCACAGTGGGTCTCAATCAATCTGTCTCAAATGGGTTAATTATGTTTTTTTTTTAAAAACTTAGTTTTTTTTTTACTGCTGGGACAATAACAGAAAATAGAGAAATACGTCTAAAATAAATATGTTATTCATTGTGCAACATAGAAAAGATTTTATTCGATATCTGAGGAAATGTCTATTTCAACAGTTAGCTCTGTCACTTTAATGTCCAAAGGAGTTATATTTAGTTTTATACAAATAACTTATTTCCATATACTCTAAATTAAATCAGAGAGATAAAAAAATTAGTATAAAGATTTTTATAATTAAATGATTTAATTAATGAAGTATTTTCAACTTAAAAGTGGATAATTGAATATTTCAGAGAGAGAATTCTTGTAAATAGAGGCTGGATACCATTTCCACAGAAGAATCCTAAAACCAGAGAAGAAGGACAAGTGACTGGTGTAGTTCAAATAGAGGGTATCTTGAGAAAAACAGAGCCCAGACAGCCATTTATTCCTTCTGATTTACCAGATGTAAAAGTATTTCTTTCCAGGTAATAATTCTATCTCTAAAGATCAAATGTCCACCCAACATATTTTTTATAGTAACTTAATAAATAAATAGTCTTAATAAATTATTATAAGATAGTGACCCTATTTTTCCAATATATTCGTCTGCGGCAGAAGGTCAATTTTATAAAAACACTTACTTTCTTCTCTACTCTTTTATTACGCTCTACATGTTTCACGTCGTTGTGACTCAATGAGTCCAGACGTAGCCCTACCTGCGGAAGGTTCTCTAATGTATAGGCTGTAACCATATTTTATTTTATTTAATTTAAGTGCTCCTGAAGAGGCGTCACAACGACGTGAAACATGTAGAGCGTAATAAAAAAGTAGAGAAGAAAGTAAGTGTTTTTATAAAATTGACCTTCTGCCATGACGTGACAGATCATATTAAAGCCCAATTCAACAGCTCTAAAATGAGAGAACTCCCAGGTTAATATCACCACTGGCTGCGAGCCTATAGGCATTCAAAGGTGACAAAATGTGACACTTTTTCATAAAAATTTAAATCTTTAAAGTTTAATAACTTCCAAAATAGTTGTGCTACATAACTGAAATTTGGTATTTTCCCATAAGTCTATGATATATTACTGCATACCAAAAATCATGAGAATCTGAGACATCCACAGTATTATTGTTTACAGTTAATTTAGCAATGCAAATGGTCGAACAGAAGGGAGAGTTAAATTGAAATTTCCCTCAAAAGTTTGCACATCAACAAAACAACAAAAGTTGAAACATCAAGTCTGAAAAGTGTGTTGATTTGACATGGAATGACCCAGTTGTAAAAAAACTTTCATTTTTGATTTAATATAATGACTTTTACATATAATATCCTAATCTTCATTCTCTTCTACCCAGAAACGTAGAAAAAATGGCAGAATTGGCTGATACAAAACCTATTTTCATTGAAGCAACTGTTGAAAGTACTGTACCTGGAGGACCAATAGGAGGTCAAACAAGAGCAAGCCTTCGTAACGAACATCTATCGTATATAATTACATGGTTAGTAACCTGTTTTGTTATTGCTAATTTCATGACAAAAGGAAAAGTGTAATAGTGATTCTAACTTTTATTTATTTTATTGGTATTTACCATTTCTACTGAGGTCATTAGTAGTGTATAAACTATTATATTTACATGAACTGGACAAATTCACACTTTTGGGACCGATGGCTTCGAAAAAATTTCCATTGAGTCTTCCTTTTGTACAGTTTTTTCGGCAAACATATAACAAAAAAAAAAATAAGTGAACTTTTGAAATGATTTACTTCTTGTGGATTAATTACAATTTAGTTAAGTGTCAAATACGCTACAACAGCGGGCCCGCTGAAGGAATTGCTCTGGCGGATTCAGTATCATATGATACCAGACCTGCAAATCTAACCGGAAATAATGTAATGAGGTCCCAAACCAAATACAAAGGGTTTAGGACAAGGACTGGAGTAGTGGGGATAGAAAGAAAGCCAAGCTATCTGCTAACACCTCACAATGCCGGCCACACATCTCTCTAAAGCATATGCCACGACGCCGGACCCTAACGTGGTAATATCTTTCAAAAATTTTACAATTTTGTCAGAAGGCTTGAGTCTTATCTCAATAATTCCATTATTTCCTCTTCTCCCTACTTTTGTAGCATTGTGTGAGAATTGAACCACAGAGAGGGGTGTGTTATATCACTGATAACATGTTGGAAATCTGGAACTTTTAATGTTAAGTCACTTTATTGACCTGGTTCATAAATTCAACTGCTACAAGTTTGGATATAACTGCTTATTTGGATGTAACTGCTCTCCAGAAAACATATTGACCCATAGTTGAAAGGATTTACTACAGTGGAAGCCAGGACAAACATAAGTTTGGTATAGCCTTTGTTTTGACAAAGCAGATAAGGAAGACAGTTCTTGATTTTCAACCTATAAACAAAAGGTTATGTAAATTAAGGATTCAGGGAAAGAAGGTTAATGCTAATAAATGTGCATGCACCAACCGATGAAAGACTGATTTATGAAAAGAGTAAACCGCCAGGGTAAGAGAAGAACTGAAAAAAGAGGAGAGTCAGTATGTTTTTCTGAGAGATATTGTAAAATTAGAGTAAAAAAGAATGGGAAGTCGTCCAACCTTTTGCAGTTAAGTCAGGAGTTAGACAGGGCGACCACCTCTCGCCACTTCTTTTTAATATTTAGTTATTACATTGAGAACTTGTGGGGGGGGGGAGTGATAGAGTTCTTTTAGCAGATAGGAACGTGGTAATTTGCATTCACCTAGTCTCAAAATTATTTCTTCTCTCTGTTTTTTTTTTTCTGCTCCAGTCTTCTAAATTATATGTAACCGTCTTCTAAATTATATGTAACTTATTACGTTTAGCTGACCAAATCATTCTCCATTTCTGCATTAATTTATTTCTATAATAATGGGTCCAATATCTTTGGGAGAGGAATGGCTTTAGCCCGCTAAGTCCTAATTTTTTTAAGTAAGATAACAAATATATGTGGTTTCATATAAGTGTTTTATTCCAGGTACAGCTTGAGTGCAGCTACTGCTTTTATGTGGTACACAAGATATCTTAAGTGATTGCGTTCATACAAGAGCTTGTAATCAGTTATTTTAAGTGCATATGAAATTGTCCTTTTGTTTATGAATTTCTGTCGTAGTTACTTTTTAATTGTAAAAAAAGGTGTCTGTACATACCGGAATGTTTGTTAATAAAATCTGATTTAGGCATTTTGATTGTAAATTATTTTCTTTAAAGATTATGTAAGAATTACTTCAATTGTGTTATTCTTTTGTTTTGTGTTTTAATTAATATCACAAAGATTTTGTATACAATATTGTTTCTTCCTTCTTCCTAAAACATTGAATCAAAAGCTAAAAGCTCATAGCTTTGATTTTATGATACTAATATTCATATTTGTTTGTATTCAAATGTGTAGGTATATTAATTGTAATTATAAGTTAACAACCTAATAATTATAAAAATATTTACAAGCATTTTTATTTATTTTATTTTATTTTTATATGTATAAGTTATGACATTTATGATAGAATGATTTATAATTTTATTACTTTTAACTTTAAAAATAAATAAAATAATAATTTATGGTGTGATACAATATTAATACTTATCAAAATATATAGAATTCCAATGGGCAGCCAGGATGGAAAGAAAAAATATTTAGCTTCTACAATTTATTTAAAAAAGTAAATATGTACTAAACATAAAAATACTTATTTACAAATATACATTGGGTTTACAATAAATGATCTGGTGAATAAAAACAATTCTTGAGAACAATAATAAATACTATTAACTCTTTTCATTTAAAAACAATTGAATTCGTTATTTATACTTAAAATACATTAAAAGTTGTTGAAACAAAGAGGAAGAAGAAGGGAATAAAATGTTAAAAAAAGACAGTGACAATTTACAATAAAATATAACAATAAGATAAAACATTTATTTTTTTTATATTATCCTAGATTTTTATTTATTTTTTACGTACAAAACAACCAATTTAACTAAAAGGCAACGTTGTTTTTGCAATAATACATATATGGAGGTTTGTTAAGTTTATTATACTTTATATAACAATATATATATAATTATGAAACAAAACATGAGAATGTTATGGTTTTCTCTAAAAAAAACAAATTATCCTATTTTTTAAATGTACATGTAAAGAAAAGACAGGGTAGGTTCTAAAACAATCGTTTACAATAATAAAAACAAAATAGCTCAATACACTCAAAAATATAGTTGAAGGGCACAATGAACACCCATTGAAGATTAACCTACAAGACAGCTTTCAATGATTTGTATTAGATTACTCAAAAACCATCCATCTTTTTTACTGTTGATGTCTGTAAGTCAATTTATTTATTGAATTCTGAATCAAGTTATATAATCGTTACCGTGGAGTATATAACCACAATTTTCTAAAATGGAATAAAACTCTGAGCATATTTATATTTTATTTTAAAGATTTTATTATTTTTATATTTTGTTTAAAGATTAATTCATTAAAAAATTATAACAAAGTACTTGCTACTCCAATAAAAAATTAATAAATGCAATATTATTAACATTTAAAATAAAAATTAATTAAATGATTAGAAAACCAAATGTAAGAAAAGATTTTTCTTTTAAAAAAATTGTATCTAAAAAATGAAGAATTTACATTTTAGCAGGAGAAGTTAGAAAAATATTTATAAAAGGGAAAGCCGTTTTCTGGAAGATGATTGGATCTTGAAAAATGTTCCGAAGTGAATAAAGTTTAAAACTAACTAAAAGCCCTAAATAAAACTCAAAAAGCTCTCACATGCTGCAGGAAATTACCTTATTGTTTTAATGAAACAGTTTAAAATGCATTCCTAGCTAGATATTAAAAATATAATGACCTTCTTGATTAAGTCCTGGAAGTTCTCAATTGGAACATGCTTATCAGAAAATGAACAAGCGACATGCTTTGAGAAAATGAAGTTTTGGTTCCTTTGTATAGCTATTCAGTACTTTAGACATCCATATAAATAAAATAAAGGTTTTGGCCTGCAACTGGACAGAATCATATGTAAGAGACAACAAATCCTCCCTTAAAGAAAATTCTGTCTGTTTGCCCAAGGAAAGTTTGTCAACAATAGACTCAGCTGTGGTAGACTTAATGCTTATGGACATTAGACGCAGTGGTAGACTTTTGAGGTTTTGATATTTTTTCTACATATCCTTGAAAACAGAGGCTTTTAATGAAAACAAGATTTGAGCAGAACCAAAATTATTAAGGCTTGAGTAATTAGATGCGACAAATATTAAAGCATAGAGTTACCACCTCGCCCAGATTTCTGACGTAAAGGTATATATGGAGGCCTTGCAATAATTATTTTGATGGGCATTTCTTAGAGGATTCAAGGATAATGTTTTATTACGATTGTTGTGAAACATCACTCCCATTTCCCACAAAAAAAATATAAGTATTCACTTTCCCTTTAGCGGTTTGGAGTGAAATTTGGATTTCCCACATTCTCTGATAAATGTTGAACATTTTGGCACACCGTTTGTAAAGTATGTTATTTATTAGAGGCAAAAAAAGTGTTACAAATTACATTGGTCAGACGGTACACATCTATGCTCTGGTTATACAACTGACAATGGTGGATACATCTGCGTTAAAAAGTAGAATCACACTGAAAATAATTTAGAAATATTACATAGTTTACGTACAAGAGATTTAATAAAATTAATTTACTGAATCTCAGTGAAGCTACAATATTAAGGAAAGTTTCCTCAAAAGATTGAGACTGTCACTTGGTTACTTTCTGCTAAATATGAATCACTAATGCTGCTTTAAGTAAAGATCATTCAAGTTACAAAGTTACAGTGAATAAGAAACCTTCCACTAAAATAACAATAATTTAAATAAATTGGTCATGAAACTAAGAAGCTGCGTTAAGTATTTTTCAATACTTACCAAAATGGTGTTATTTATTAAAAATGCCTAAGTCAAAAAGTGCTAACAATTATTTTAAGATCATTGGCATACCGGGTCAGGTAATTTCTTATAATTCAATTTACTCAAATGCAAAAAAGAATGGGATCAAAAATAGAAGGATTTTTCCAAAAGAAATAAGTACAATGATTGCAATTGATAGACTAGAAATCAGTTGTTTACGTAGATGGTCAAATTGATGGAGCAAAGACATTTCACGTTTTCCCTCTTCGAAGTTTAGCTCTAGCTTGTGCTTTAGTGAATCTTGAATGAGGTCTCTCTGTTGATGTCTCATTACTGGGCCCAGAATCAGGCGTTTGGCCATTCATTTCTAAAAATAAAAAGAAGTTCATTCGTTAGTAGTGCTACATTTATTAAAAAGTCCACCACGCATTCTTCCCCACATTACTGACATATTTTCTTAAATTTCCAAAAAAAAATAAATATAAAAAGTTTAGCTATTTTAACCCTATTGCAGACAATCACCGATTGAGCGGCTTTTTTATTGGAAATTTTCAATGTAGTGCTAGCATTGCTGGAATAGTTGTAAACATTCCCGCTAAATGCCAGGAGGACATAAAAAATAGACTAGGGCATCTGGAGCTTGTCTTTATCAGGTAAATAAAAACCCCTTTATCAGGTACTGGAGTAAACCCCACTTTTAATAGACTCAATTTTGCTTATTTTCACAACAGGTATTCTCATTAGTTGGGTACAAGGTATACCAAATTTTGTTGCAAGGAAGCAAAAATTACAGCCAGTGCAAATTAATTATTCGTTTACAGAGTAAACCCCAACTCCTAATAAATATATTCAATATTATATATTGAAACCAAAATCAAAAGTTATGCTTGCTAGGCGCACATAATATGTTGTCCATACAGATGGGCTCCATGTAAACTCCTACTTCTAATGAATCAATTTTGTTCCTGACTCAAGATGTCAAAGTACATAAAAAATGAATATAAATGAAAAAATGGGGACTGTTCAGCAAGATGCTAAATATTTAGCAGTATGACAGTTCTTGTTTTAAATACAATTCAACTACCCAGTGGATGTCAAGCTCTGAGGTAATGTCATGAAAATATTATAGATCTCGTGAAGTTTAAAAGCTGATCTCTCTAAATAAGAAATTTCATGATAAGATGATTTATTTGAAGGTAGGTGAAACACAAGAATATATCACCTGGCAGCAGATCCACAGGAGGCTCAAGGAGAGATTTCGCATTGCATTCCAGCTGATACTTCCATGCTCGGGCTAAGCCATAACCAATGGTTGCCACAGCCATCGTAATAAGAGCCATAAGGAGTGGATGCTAGAAGAAAATAATAACATATAAATTAAATGGTTTGCGAAGGATGGTATTTCTCATATGTATGTTTTGAAAATTATATTTGATTAAGCTCATGGTACTCTCTACATTAATTTAAAAAAAAAAAAATATGTAACAGTGAACTAATTAACTCATTTAAAAAAAAAAAAAAAAAAAAAAAAAAAAAAAAAAAAAAAAAAAAAGAAAAGAAGTACATAAAGTAAAGATAGGATAAATAGTTTAAAATAAACTTACAGTGGACCATTACTCCAACAAGGAAAACAAGAGGTCTTATGATATAAAACCAAAGATAAAATGCAGTGAAATGGAAGATGATATCCTACATACATATTGTTATACTGTACACTTTATTAATAAAATTGAACTAAATGTTTGACAATTAGACCAATTTGTAGTGAATTAGATTTTTTTCAACTCCGAAAACTAATCCACATAACATGTATACCAATTTATAGTGAATTAGAATTTTTTCAACTCCAAAAACTAATCCACATAACATGTATAATTCTTTTCAGGTGCATTAAAAATCAGGGAAATTTTTTTGAATAAATAGGTTTTTAAATTAAAAAAAAAAAAAAACACAAAGAAAACTAAATAAATAATCCTTTTATTATTCGTAATTATTTATTTTTTTATTCTTTTAATCTTCAAAATATATGTACCTGTAGTATGTATATTATATTAAATGGTGTGCTCATGGCCTTAGCAGCTTATGCACAATAATTTATATATAAAAAATTATATTAAATGATGTTATTTTACATACAGCTTAGCACGTTAATCAAAACTCACTTTAGACTAACTAAAATCCTTCCTAATTCTACGTTTAGCATTAACCTTTTCCTTACTGTAGACTGCTGTATGAGTTAAGACACATTGTGCGTTGTGGAACGAAGGATTTGGCTAGCAGTCGAGAGCTGCTGGGTCCCCAGCACAAAGGACTTTTACAGCAGACCTACACTCCTCTCTCGTTTAGGGGCTCCCTACGGCTGATTTTTCCAGGAGTGGTGCTATTAAGCAAGGACTGAGGGAAGGTTTATCTATTTCTTGCACCACTAGTTGTCGGGGGAATTAACTCTTTGTGACGAGGGAGCTATGGATTAGGGATACCTCGATCAAGCTCGAAAAAATTAACTCCGCCAAGGTTAGATCCATAGCCCTAAATTGAAAAGAGGTTATTTATTTATTTAGCGTAATTGATTAGTACCTATATCATAAAAAAATATGCATTTCTTATTAAAAAAAAAATTATTGGAGCATATAATTATATAATTCAACCTAAATATTTAGAGCTAAAAGAAAAAATCAATAAATAATAAAATAAAGCTTTCCAAGGATTTGCAATTTTAAGGAATGAAATTATATAGAAGTACTCATGCACGTAGAGAGAAGGCCTAGAATAGCTTTGTAAGTGGTGCTCGGCCAGGTAGAGAGATCACCTTACAGCTGGGTTGGTCAGCCCCCACCACCCGCCATAAGGTAAGGGTTAAAGAAACAAACTCAGCAGGTTTAGATTAGAAAGTTTCATATTAGGTTATCTAGGTAGGAAAGTGAACAGAACTGTCATATGATAGCATCGTCCAATTTAATGTTTTGATGGCCAGCAATTTAGATCAATATGGATCATGTACGTTTTATTAAGATCAATTTTGAATATTTTGGGAATAAGTTTGTATTTAAAGGGGTCTCCCATGATCTAGTTGCTCGCACCTTAGATACATAAGCGGGAGATGGTGAGTTCGATTCCCACTGGCGGCAGGAATTTTCTCATCCCACGGCTCGTTGGGAAAATTCCTCGCTGTGCCCTGGACATCGGCGCTAATGGCCTAGACGTCGAAGCGCCGTAAAAAAAAAAAAAGTTTGTCTTTAATAATTATAATGATGGATTCAAAATTAAAATTTGTAAATAATCTGTATTTATGAGCAGAGGTCAACATGATGAGGATCTTGGATTGTTCAATTTGAGTAATTTATCTAGGGGAACTCAGAGAAAGTCACAACACAATCATCATGTCCTCTACCGCTCTGGAAATAAAACATGTTAAAGGTGTGAGAGGAATTAAAAAATAAACAAAAACAGAAAAATGCTTAAATATTTCAAAAAATATGAAAAAAAATTATTTTAATTTTCAAGTTTAAGGGACTAATTTACTGATGTGCCTACTGCAAATTAAGTTGATACGACAGAAAAGAAAAAAGAAAAGAAAAAAAAAAAAAGAAAAAAAAATACACATGCATACTAATTACATTTTCAAAGTTGTATCTGTGGTGGTACTTGGTGAATCTTTAGCAACATGTTCATGTAATTAATACTAACAGATATTGAAGGTGTAGCTGTGAGAAGCTGGTCAGAAATTATAATGCCAACACCGACAATGATACCCAGACCCGCACATAACCACGGTACTTGCTCTCCTGAAAAATAAATGAATATACACAAAAACATTAAAATATATTAACAAGTAATATCTAATACAAAGAATACTTTACAAGTGAAAAAGGTGAGGAATTTAGAAAGATAATAGCTAAGAGGAATAAGTCAATAATTCAGGAGGTTTGTTAAATAGTAATAGTTAATAATAATAATATGAATTTGTAGCGGTTATCAGATAACATTAAAACACAAGTTAAAATAAATTAATAACATTCTGTTTAACATTTGCTCTTGGAAGGGGAAAAATTCTTTGTAGTGCAACTACCAGGCCGCGAAGCCACCATATCGATAGACCGGCTTAAGCCTGCGTTCCTTCCCTCGGAACAGACTCAGCACACCCCACCAGTTCTTCCAAAAACACAGTCTCACTGCTTACCATCACGTCTTAAGAAACCTTTGTACCGACCACCACCGCCACCTACAGGACCCGTTCCGGGAGAACAGTGGAAAGAGTATGCTTCTCTGACTCCGAGGAGGGGAATCCTGTAGCGGTTATCAGATAACATTAAAACACATGTTAAAATAAATTACTAACATTCTGTTTAACCTCTGCTCTTGGAAGGGTTAGTCAAAATATATTTCTGTGTACTCTGACATTGAAAACTGCAATTCTCACTCAGTGTTAACTCAGCCAAAGCCCCAGCACGTGATGATAGTACCTTGTCAAGACTGGACATCGGCGAGGCAGACCGGACATATGTGAGTACGAATATTACTATTCTACTACCCGGAACAGTTAACAGAAGAGCCTGCTACTTTCAAGAATAGGATCTCTCACAACCCGCTGATTTTTTTTAAACTCATTTAATCCTAGGAGTCAGGATTTTAATCAGTTGTTTTAATAAAGTTCTATCTTATTTAATAGTTTAAGGGTTTATTGGAATACTAAACCTAAACACTTAACAAATTAATAATTGGTGAAAACCAAAAATAAATATAATTACACCAAGTCCCACTTTCAGTTCAGAGAAAATACTATATTTTTATAATTGCCCTAATATATATATATATATATATATATATATATATATATATATATATATATATATATATATATATATATATATCTGTGGCTTGGTGCTAAAAGGGCCTATGTCAATTTTTTCATATTTTGTGTTTTCATTTACTTCCCTTAAAATACTTACATAAAACCAAATATATAAATATATTATATATATATTTGTATCATATACATACATGTATATAAATATATATATTTATATACATGTATATTAGTTTTTTTAGTACCAAGCCACAGATATACATACATACATATATACATAAATATCAAATAAAATATATTACTTCTCTTTTCCTTATCAAATGCAGTATTTGCTCTTGTGAGTGCATCATTAATAGATGTATCATTTGGCTGCAACCGTCGTGCCAAACCATAAGAGAATGTTGCGTCCCCAGGCCGTCCTGCACTCATTTCTACTTCACCCTTTCTGAAGTAACCCTAAAATAAAAATTACATTTATAAAGATTATGTTTGATAAACTCCATACCAAATATTCTTTAACCAGATAACTTCAGTCACAACATTTTTCCCATGTGTCGGTTAATTGTGTGTAAAAACAAACAAAAAAGTACAACAAAATGGATTAAGAATTGTACAATAACCGATTCGACTTTATTAAAACGGAATTTTTTGAACTCTTTCTTATACAATCCTATTAAGTTTATGATTATCGCTACTACATTGTAATGTTCTTTCAATCAGTGTAATTGAATAACAACAGAAACTAATGGGTTAATGAAAAAGAAGAATTTAAAGACAAACAAACAAGTTCACCTTAGCCCAATCAGGCCGTATTTTAATTGTCTCCCGAGCATCCATAAATGCATAATAGTGTTGACCAGATTTCAGAAATGCCAAAGATCTATTACTGTACAATGTAGGATTCTTTGGATCTAACTTAATTGCTGCAGTATAATGCAATATAGCTTCCTCAAATTTTCCATTTCGCACACATTCATTCCCTTTTTCCTTCCACTGCAAGGCCTGGAAAATAGAGAGACCAATGTAAATCTCAATAATTAAAAAAAAAAAAAAAAAAAAAGAACAGTTAAAAGTTAAGAGATGATAACACTAATAAAACACTAACTTCTTCATTGGCTGACATTTTTGAAAACTTCACTTCATGAATTTATTTTTGAATGAAGAATATGTTTAGTAGCACAATATTTGAGGATCAAGTATTAAATAAACTGAATAAAATAACTGAATTAAGCAAATTTTAATTCAAATTCGATTAAATAACTCGATGTCTTTTTTTGAAAGTAATGCTTCACCAAAGAGAACTTGGCTCAAAAGCAAATAGGTATAACAAGATCTAGTAGAGCAAATGTAAGGATTTACAGGATTGTATCTTTGAATTGGTCTGTAAGTTTTCTTTTAGGTAAAAAGCACCGACAAGCGTTTATTATTATCCAAGTAATCAATAAATATGATAATGTAGATTTAATATAAAATGAGGAGATTAGCATCAAAGTTGGAAAACTCCACTTTTTATTTTTTTACAGGAGAGGTAAAAAACCATATCTTCTATAGGGTTGTCAGTATCATGGTGAATTATTTATATGTTATTCTCCTAGGTCCAAAAAACAAGTTTTCAAAGGCATTACAAAATTATATGAGTATTTAGGCCGTAATCACACTTTAAATAGTGGAGTTGTCCATGTTTGAAACCAAGTCATGGAGTTGTCCGTTTTTGAAACCAAAGGGAGCCATTTTAAAATTGAATCTATCCTCTTTTGAAACAAAAAAAAATATGAATTTGATATGCACGAGAGAGTTTTAATATAATATAATTATGTTTAATGTATTTAATAAATCGTATAGTTAAAAATTACTTGAAAAAAATTATTTAAATGCAGTTTGACAAAATTGAAGTCTTTGAATTATTCTCACACCTTAGAAAGAACTAGTTCATCAAAATCTGCAATCAAAACACTCACAGTGTCCACTGATAACATTAGCAGTTTCACTCTGTACTGTGAGGTTGCGGTACCACTGCAAACGGTCTCTTTCTTCCCAATTTTCTCCGAAGTACTTGGACAAGAGATTCTTAACATCTGCAAGTTTCTTGGGGTTGACGCTACAGCCGACGGGAATTGGTGCAGGATTGAGTTCTAGAAGTGACTTAGCCTTCTTTGTTATGGACATAAATATACCGATATTTGTGTTGTATGGCACCTCACCAGATACTAGTATATTCTTGTGGATCTTGGATCTTTTAAATAGGAAGCGCTTACATCTGGAAAGCGGAAAGTGAAGGCTTTGGGTTGGCCTTACCACCACCTTAGCTTCTTGCCTCCAGTCCTGTGCTAACCAATCTCTTGTCACAATTTTCACTCCTCCATGTTTCGCAAAGACTTCATGATATTCTTCCACGTCAATTATGGTGTAGTATGGCAAACACCGCTTTGATTGTGCAGATAGATTGTAAAGATATCTGTAATGAAACTAAATTATCCTTAGTTTATTCGGTTTAGAAAAAATGTGGTACTTAGCTATCCTCTTCGCACAGTTTTACCTAAAAGTACATGTATTGAAGTTGCTGTCCTATAATTTTCATCGCCGTACTCAACTATACCTGTGCAGAGCTTATTAAAATTAATTTATCAATTAGCGATGCGATTATTTTATGAAAAACGAGTTAACCATTATTATTTTCTGGAGATAGTTGTTGAAAAGCTTGCGATAGCAAATAACTGAATATTAACGATGAGATCTATTTAATATCTAGTGTGAAACTGTCAATATTTATTTGTTATACGCGAAAATTTAAATAAAGAGGAATATCGTAGAAGGTAGAAAAATAATGTCTCTCCACTGTTTTAAAAAAAAACAGTGGAGAGACATTATTTTTCTACCTTCTACGAAATCGAGAACTCCACAAATAACGCTGCATACATCACAAAGAGGAATATGTCAAGAACAGTTACCAGTATTACATTAGTTGTTAATTTAATCACCTGAGGTCTTGAAAATACATTTGGAAGGATTCATAGATCTACCAATGGAGTAAAAATGATTTTTTAAAATTGAATAGTTGCTGTTTTTCACGGTTTTTTTTATATAAAACCCGTTTATCATTAAAATAATTATTCTGAAGAATTGGAAGTGGTCTCATTCTCTCATGAAGAAATACTTAAAAAATGATTCCTAAATCAGAAAGATTCAAGTACCTAGAAGTTTTGCCCCAAAATCCGGCGTTCGGCACTATAGTGTGCCGGATAATAGATAGTTATTAATTAGAATTATCGCTAAATGCACTCATTACAAGTAACTACAAACATTCAGCCATGATGGATTTGCAATGCATGTTGGGAGCAGATTGCAGAAATGCAAGCATCTCATTGGCTACTGACGGAGTTGTCTTTTTTTTAAACCAAACTATGTTGGAATTGTCCATATTTTGATTCTGAACGGTGCAAATAAACGCTATTTTAACTATTTTCTGTTTGTTCTTAAGGCAAAACAGTTGTAAAACCGAATGCAGCATAAAAAGCTCCTTAAGAATAGACCAAAATCTCAAAACCGAAAAAAATGGAGTTGTCCAACTTTGATACCAAGCTCCTCAAATAATGCGAAAACAATTAACTTAACGGTACTTACGTATTAGCGTCAAAGCAGGTTAAAGAGTCGGGTCTCAGAGAGCTGGATCAAAGAGTCGAATCACTTTTTACCAATATGGCGACGGGATTATCAACGATTTAGGTTAACTAGTTTTTATATAACCTTTATCGAGCGAAAAGGCATAGCACTTATATTAATAGCATAATTGCTATGCGTTTCCGCTCGCTAAACTCGCTCAAGGTTATATCTAAACTCTAGTCAATTCAACTCGTTGATAATATCGATCAAGAATGGTTTTTCGCTGGATAATGGACTGATATTCAATTTAGCATCGCTTCAAAACTGTCTCTTTCATCCCTGCTATTCTGTTGTCGCCGTATAAACTCTGCTAAATATGAATCTAAATAATAAACAACAACTGCGTGGGTAAATAAAACACAAATGAATTGCGTTATAATGACAAAGGGAACAAGATGGTTGCTATAAACACAATAGCCAATGAACCTATGCTGCTTTGATAGTGATTGACCAATAGAAATGCGTTATCCATGATCCAGATCTCTGAACGAGACCTGCCTCTTTAACCTGCTTTGACGCTAATACGTAAGTAACAACTTAACTACTAATTATCATAGTAAAAACATTGATAAGGAAGAAAAAAAAAACGAACCGTTTCTTTGAAAATTTACTTACAAATTCACTGAAGGAAAAAAACTAAACTTAATGCAATAAATAATTAATATTGTCTTTTAAATTAACAGCACCTTTAAATTAAATTATTAAATATTGATACATTGAATAACAAAGTATTGTTTCATACAGCATAAGGTTTTATCTTTTGAGTTGATCTTTCTGTAAAACAGATGACATACTAATTAATCATAATGCTTTCCATGAAGTGGACAATAATGTTTGGTTTTAGTATAATTCTACGCAAGTTGCCAACCCTTTTGTTCGTGGTTGCAGCTTCATTCCAGACTCTCTTTGGCCACGATCTCTTTGCAATGTTTACATTTGTAACCATTCAACAAATCTGAAGATATTCAAGTGTTTTACTATTAGGAGGTTATCATCTCAGAAGTCCATTTACCATTTTGATTTACTTCGTCAGACTTCATTCAGGCATAATACCAAACTTGTTGCTTTTAGGGTCAAAACTTACCTGGAAGCTGAATCCATTTTCAAATTATGGTTAGTGATGGGATATTAGAAACAAAAATTTTCTTGCTATGTTGTTAACAATAATAATTTTGGCTTATTTTTTTTTTCAGTCAGCGATTTTCAATTTCCACAGCCTTTTGAGTGTGGTCCTTTTATTAATTTGTACTTGTGCTTATATAAGATCTATATTCCCAAATTTATTGGATAGGAATAAAACTGGGTGAGTTACCTCTTAACTTTTATTACAATTTATACTGTTAATAAGCATTGATTTGTTTTGTAGTTATTTGTCTTCCGAGGCCTGGTGGCCACAAGAGCTAAGGCTTAAGCACTCCTTCCCTAAGGTCATAGGTTTGATTCCCATTAGGGATAATGGTTTGGCTTTTCCTGCCTAGATAAGGGTGGTAACCTATAGATAACCCATTCTAAAATCTGATTATTGTTTAAGTTTACGTTAATATTTAAACAAGTAAATACATTGTTGTATTCACCAAACAAGCTTTTCTTTATTTTGTCTCTGCCTTGTTTAGAAGATAAGAAGCTTTACCCTTTAAAAGTAAAAATATTATTCAGCAAATAATAAAATAGTCCATTTTTGCATAAAAAAATTACTTTAGTCATGTTCTGATTTTTGCGTAATTGTTTTTGTTAGAAATGTTTTATATTATGACTCAAATATTTTCAATAAATATTTTTTCTTTATTATTAAAAAGTATTTTAATTAATGAACTTTTAGAAATTTGTTTGCTTAGAGAAATAAAGTTAATAATTACATTTTCACTTATGGTTTATGACTCAACATTTATTATTGGTTTCCAGGAGCTGATAACTGGCAAATAATAATATGTAAATAGCATATGTAAATATAATAATAATATATGTATTGTTCATGTGATTTGCTACTTGCTTAAATTAACATTATATTGGCAAGGAACCTAAGCATATAACAGGAGGATATCGATGGCCTAGAATGAAAACCTCGTATATCAAAAATAAAATTAATTAACTTTTATACCTAAATACATGGATATTATGGTTATTGAGAAGCCCGCAAGGTTTTCTTCTTCGTCGATATAGTCCAGGACGAGTAAGATAGAATTTCTTTGACTCTCAAGGATTGTCAAATAGAATCTTAACCATCTAATAATGTATAAAAGTTATTAACGTTTTTTTAGATACGAGGTTTTCATTCTAGGCCATCGATATGGGTTCATATCCCAGAGTGGCAAGTTTTCCCCTCAAAAATAAAGAGTTGTTGATGCATCATGATCTTTTTAATGTAAAAATATCTATTTAGTTTCTAAATTTTCCTTTCTTATTCTGTTGGATCTAGTTTAAATTGCTTTTTTTAAATCTCTGATTAGGTTATTTAATAGTGATAATTTTAATGTTATTGATCATATACATACAGTATATGATACAGTATTGTATTGCGGACCTCATAGAGTACTTAGTGTTTTGTACTGTGTATCTCATAACATTAATATGCTTTCTGCCATGTTTTATAATTATATATATTTGTTATTTTTCAGAGTCCTGGGTTTTTTTTGGAAATGTGCCCGGATCGGTGAAAGGAAAAGTCCATATGTGTCATTTTGTTGCTTAGCTATGGCAGTTAGCTTGCTCTTTTGGTGACATTAAATAATTGAATATAAATGTACATATATGGTGCTTGAAATGAATGTGATAAAGTACTTTCCAATAAAGATCTATTTATTTTTAGTGTACATTTCTTTAAATTTTGAATAACCTACAATTCTTTGAATGATTAAATGCCATATTTTACAGACAAATGTCTGAACTTTTGGCTCTATTTGACAAATTAACTTGTCATGCTGTGATATGAAGCCTGGTAGTGGCTAAATACGAGAACAAACGATTGAACGAGTTCGTTAACCACCAAAGTCGGTCCACCGGAAGGGGGGGGTTTACCCCGAAACCAAAACACTAATTTGACCATGTCAGCTGTAATATTTGTTATATTTCAAAGAAACTTGGTATTCGTAGTGGTAATATAGAGAGAAAAGTGAGATATAAAAATGAACTAAATCGGTTCATTAGGAGGGGGGTTTACTCCAGACCCACAATACCAATTCGCCACTACCAGCCGTGATTTTTGGTATATTTCGACTAAACTCGGTATTCATAGTGGTAATCCACAGGTAAATATGTGTTGTAAAAATAAACTAAATCGGTTCATTAGGAGGGGGGGGGGGGGTTTACTCCGGACCCACAATACCAATTCGCCACTACCAGCCGTGATTTTTGGTATATTTCGACGAAACTCGGTATTCGTAGTGGTAATCTACAGGTAAATATGTGTTGTAAAAATAAACTAAATCGGTTCATTAGAAGGGGGGGGGTTTACTCCGGACCCAAATTCCTAATATACTCTTACCGGTCGTAATCTCTGCTGTATTGTAACGAAACGCGGTATACGTCGTGGGTAACTCATGAGAAAGAAATGTTGTAAAAATGAGCTGAATCGGTCAATCGGAAAGCGGGGGGTTATTTTGTAATATATTTCAATGGAAAAGCCCGCCAGACGTAGGTTCACAAAGCCGCCGCAAGAAGCGCTTTCTACCACTAGAGGGACTGTATCCTATTCCTGCGTAAGATCAAAATACGATAATATGAGGTTTTTTGTATTTATTACGTAGTATTATAGGTACCATGTGTAAACATAACTCTGGAAGCAAATTAATAATTGATCAGTTACTCATTACAAATTTAAAAGAGAACTATTCATGTTTTTACTTTATTTATGTAGGATATTTTAAGCAAATTGTTCTGGAAAGCAGTCTACACTGCCCAAATTCTGAGGAAAGTGCTTAGTGTTTTTTTTTTTTTTTTTTTTTTTTTTTTTTTTTTTTTTTTTTTTTTTTTTTTTTTACGGCGCATCGACATAAATCTTGGGCATTAGCGCCGACGTCCAGATTGCAACCAGCGATTTTCTCAGCGAGCCCTGAGATGAGAAAATTTCTGGCGCCGGTGGGGATTGAACCCACCATCTCCCGCTTATGAATCTAGCGCGCTAGCCACTAGACCACGGGAGCCCCGCCTGGTAGTGTTATTAGGAACACACTCGAGCATAAAACAGAAGAATCTGAGTTCATAATCTGTTGACTTAAGGTTTCTAGTTCTAGTTGAAAACTCTCCTATATGTTTATTATGTTTTTCTTAATTGCTGACAAACTGCTAAGAAGAGGCAAAACCTTTTTATATAAATGAGGCGTCACAAGTATTAAGGGCAAACTTAACATCCGGCCAAATTTTTTCCTCCCGCCATCTGAATCTAGACGCTTGAGAATTTGTCATGTTGAGTTCGCCCTTCTTTCCCTCTTAAAATACACAGAGAATGAAAAATGGCTGGAAACTGTCATACGAAGGCGGATATGAAACGCTAACACAACACTCCACTGCCAATCCGTTGGATGGTGATATAAATACAATGCTCTTTTCAGTTGAAAGAGAAGTTCACACTAATCCCTGATCAATTATTATATATATATATATATTGAACAATGAAACATCCCACAATGAAAAAATGGTTTGAAAATACTCCAGTGGAGTTTGCTCTTATGGAAGAAATATTCAAACGCATTTTCTTCAAAACTACCTTTTTTTGAGTTTACAGCAGTGCCTCAAATGGTCTGTTTGATGTAGGTTAAATAATAAAAACAAATAGATACAGAATAAATTCAAATTTATTGATTACATAATTGTATAAAACAGTCCATGAATAAGTGATTAACTTCCTCTATAAGTTGAATACCCGTAAGGGTTAAGTAACAAAGGAACATGGTAATGCTCCTGCTGAGAGTTTATATCAAAAACAACCTGAAAAATAAAATTTAAAAAAGTATAATGAATATAAAACAATATTAAACGAATCTTCTTATAAAATTCTATATTACAGGGATAATTATGCTTTCACAACCTCAAGATGGGTTTTATGATCCAACATCATAATTACGATTACAACTATAATCAGAGGTTATGATTACGATTAGGATTATAATCAGACACCCTGGAGATATGATTATAATCATAATTACAATTTCACTTGTAATCACAACTTTGGTTACAATGACACTTGTAATCACATTTTTCTGTAATTGCGACTGTAATCACAGCTGTTTCTGTGATTATGACTAATTATTTTTTCTGTGATTACAACTGTAATCACAAATTTATTCTGTAATTACAAGTGTAATCATTACCTTTCTCACATCATAATCACATATTTTTCTGTAATTGCGACTGAAAAGTCTCAAACAAAACATCTGAGCAGTATAATCTGAAAACTATTTGCTTCACGATAATGAAAGTCATAGATATGAAGAGTTGAGACTTTTTTATCCATTGGTATTACGGTAATTACCGATAAGAATCCTGTAATAGCATCTTAATCTATAAAAATAAAAGACGTATTAATTGCAGAAAAAGTTGGGATAAGTAATCATAGTTTGGTTATGATTACACTCGTTATCACAGAATGGTTATGAATAAAGTTTTAATCATAAAATAAATTTGTGATTACAGTTGTAATCACAGAAAAAATAATTGTAATTATAGGCATAAACACAGAAACAGCTGTGATTACAACAAAAACCAAAGATGTGATTACAAGTGTAAGTAGTGAGTTCAAGTGCAGTCACTCTTGTAATTAAGATTATAATCCTAATCATATCTGTGTCTGTGATTACAATCGTAATCGTAATCACATCTCGAAAGCCAGTGATTGAATCGTAATTACGATTATGAATATGCTCGTCTCTGTCCAACATCTAATATATATATATATATATATATATATATATATATATATATATATATAAAAAAAAAAAAAAAAAATCAGTCCCGTAACAGGCCACAAGGGCCCAGAGGGGCAGATACTGTAGAGGTATCTGATTCTTGACCATACGGCACACTAGGGAGATAGTGTGGTCAATACTATGCTCCGGCCGCCTGATTTTCCCCTTGGCTGCTTCGACTGCTCGAGTCATTAGCACCCAAGGTACCCATTATTAATTAAATTAATTAAAGGCTGGGTGAGCCTAGGGACGATCTGGGACCCCAAATCCAACCCTCGAACGGCAGCACTAGAAGAAAAAATCTTTAGTGCGCGCTCGGGTTTTGAACCTGGTCCTCCAGTTCATTAGTCGAGTGCTCTACCACTGAGCTAACCTCGTCCCCATATATATATATATATATATATATATATATATATATATATATATATATATATAAATATAAATACACACACACACAAACACATAAAATATCTGGGTGACTATTCCTCCATTTAGGGAGCGAGTATCATAAAAAGATTTCAAAAGTTTGTAAAATATTTTAAAATGAAGATTGGGAAAGTATTCAACGCCTTATAAGGTGGTTGGCATAAAAAACAATTTTTTAATATTATATTTTTTTTTTAGGCTCCCTCTATTTGTTGGCAATTTTTTTATGTCAACTCAGATCGCTTCCTCTATTCAAAAACAAATTAACCAGATCTCAATATTATTTTTTATTCAATTTTCTTTTTTTTTTATGGCAATCGGCATCTAGGCTATTAGCTCCACTTTATTTGAATGTGAAAAGATTTTTCTATTTATTAAAGATAAAATAATCTAAAAAATGTATGTAAATGGTACTTGTTTAAACAGGTTAGTAATACTTTAATAGGTGGAGATTAGTATGATGAAAATGTGAAACAATTATTTACTTCAACAAAAGGGTAAAATGTAGTAGTATTCGTCCTTGAAAAATACTCTTTCGTTTCAAAATGAAGTTTATATGTTCCAGGCTTCACAGAACTCGGTGTTGTTAAGTCTTGGCATCTTCCATCTGAATTTGTAATGCTGGAACAACCAACAAAAACAATAATTTAAGTTTAACTTAAACGTATTATTGAATTAATGGAAGTAACAAAATCTTAATTCATCAATATTTTAAATATAATTAGTTTTAATAGTTTTTTTGTAAATATGTTTTGTTGCATTTAATACCTTTTTGAGTAAAAAAAATGTGTGGGAAAAGCTCATAAATCTAAAATATTTATTTATATCTTTCCAAAAATAATTTCCATATTTATCTCTTACTAAAGTGTGCATACGTAAAACACATAAGTTATGAACTTATTAAATACAACATGTGCACCTCTAATGGTCTAGATCATTTATGGGCAGCAACCGATCTGTTAGCAAGATCCGGCCCTCTGTAAGATTTGATCCAGCCTGCGAGACATTTGAAAAAAACAATTAAAAAAGAAGAAAAAAGATTACCCTTTTTACTCAACTCTCTGCAAATGAGGAAGATCGAGTGAGATGGGGTTTGTCGGTTGCATCTGCGGAATCAAGTGAGAGAGCAAGCTGAGTGTCTCATTGATTTTGAGTTGCCATATACTTTCGTAATTTTTTATAATTCCAAAATTCACGATTTAATTATAGTGTTGTACCTATTTTTTCATTTAATTTTGTTATTTTTAATAAATTGTATTACAATAACGTATTCTTTCATGTCTGATATCTATCGCTAAAATTATAAACACGACTTTAAAATCCAATGTTATTTTATTTTGAACCATCTTGTGACCCGCAAATGTAATTTTACACCTATGCAAAGGTTGCCCATACCTGGATAATGCATCAAGATATTGATGCACCGTAATATATATATATATATATATATATATATATATATATATATATATATATATATATATATATTTATATATATATATATTTATATATTTATACGTTTGTCCTTACTATCCCCTGTTATAAGAAACAATAGAAGTTATGTTTCTAGGCTTTGGGGTTCTTCCCGCATTCAGAAAGGTGGAGAAATTTAAACCTTTACATCAATTAAAAGTGTGTTTTAACATAATAATTTATTTATTTAAATTTTAACGTTCATGAGTATTAAATAAGAATTTTGAAACAGATTATCTACAGGTTACCACCCTTTTCTAGCCAGGATAGGGCTGATGCCTTTTATTTTTTCTAAAGAAAAGCCACCGATCGAACCCACGACCATTGGCACAGAGTGTTAAGTGCTCACGCCTTAACAAACAGCCACCGGGCCTCCACATAATAATTTCATTTGTATTGATAACTTAAAAAAAAAAAAAAAAAAAAAAAAAAATATATATAACTTTGACCTTTCTTGGCAAACCATATAGAATATTTTAATTTGATCTTTTTATAACATAAATTTAATAAGGTTATTAAAAAAAAAAAAAAAAAAAAAAAAAAAAAAAAAAAATTTAAAATCGTGGGCACAAGTGTGAAGAAGCACGAAGGGAGTACAGTGAAATATTATATTGTAGTGAAAAACTATTGCTCGAGATGGAAGCGAATAATAAAAATAATCCCTGATTATAAAACTTTTGGCCAATCGTTTTCATAATGGATATAACATTTGGTTAAGGGGTCTCCCGTAGTCTAGTGGCTAGCGCGCTGGATTCATCAGCGGGAGATGGTGGGTTCGATTCCCACCTCCGGCAGGAATTTTCTCATCTCAAGGCTCGCTGGGAAAATTCCTCGCTGCACCCTGGATGTCGGCGCTAATGACCTAGAAGTAGATGCGCCGTAAAAAAAAAAAAAAAAAAAAAAAAAAAAAAAAAAAAAAAAAAAAAAAAAAAAAAGAATTGGTCAAGTATGCTTGACAATTTGCCTTGAGTATTTTAGTCTAAAAACATCTTATAGGACCATTAATTATATTGTGTACTGAAAATACCTCTTTTTCAACAATGCCCAACTTCCATTTTCAACCAAATGATAAAGACACACTGTCAAGTTTGGTGCTGGAATACCAATTGAAGTATCGAGAACATGTGTTGTTAGAGGAGGTCTCACATCCTATTCAAAATAACGAAAAGCATTGCATTTATCATCATTTAATAAATTTGTTTAATCTAAGTTTTTAATTCCAGCTAGGATTTGACAACTTACTAAATTATGTCGAAAAATGCTATACATTAAGTGAAAACAAATTGTTATACTCCAAGCTGAATAAAATAAACAAATCATTATAAGCAATGTCTTTGGTAATTAATTATTTTTAACAGATAAAAACTTACCATAGTTGTTAAATGGCTTCTTATAACCTGAAGTCTTGTAGCCATCAAGAGAACACAACAAAGAAGTAATCTAGAATGAAGATTTTAAATCCATGTATAACTATGAATAACTTAATACTGTGACACCACTGACAAAACAAACCAAACAAATAAAAAGAGTTTACATTTGTAAGATAAGATATGAATTGATTGATTACTGCAATAAAAGCTTCAAAAAATACAATGCACAGAAAGTTACTAATATTGTGACTATCAGATAAAAATATTTAATCCACCAGTAGTTTAGGTCCTGTTGTTCTATAACTCCTTTATGCTTTATTTTGTTTACAGAGAAAATTCAATTCTACCAGTTTCCACAGTTTACTTAAAACTTCACTTACCTGAGCATTATGTAATACCAGTTTCTTTTTCAGGTTATTAATACAATTTTTAAAAAGATTTTGAAACTGTTTGTTTATGGGTAACCAGGTACTAAAGACCTCAAAATATTATTACTAAATGTCTATAAATTAAATGGGTCAGTCAAATTGGTAATGTCTAACAAAATCTATCACTTTGTATTTTAAATTCTTAAATGGTCAAAGAAAAATGTTAAAATTACCTAATTATATACTACTAAGGTTATTGATTTTTTTTACGATTATTATTTTTTTTTGTTACTAACAGCAATATTTAGTTGATTTATACCTTAAAATGTTAAAGTGAAGTCCTGGAAACTTCTCTACATTTTTCCATAAACAATACATAATGGGTCTTCTTTAGTTTACAATCTATGCTGTATTACGTTCTGTGATATTTAATTCAATTACATAATGCTTCTTGACAAAAAAATCGGAAGATTAAAATTAACCCTTTTACTATTTCCAAAGATATAATATGAAAAAAAAAACAACAATCAATCATTAGAATTTTTTTTAAAATGCTCTGATTCTTCTTCAATTTTTTATTTATTAAAGTGTTCTAATTGCAACTCATAACTACAAATGAATAATGGGATCAAATAATTCTAGAATTCATTATTATATTGATCCTTTCTTTACAGATTTTAGGAAGAAAATACCAATACAGTTTAAGGACTCATACATTTGAAAAACTGTTCAAGTTCACATATTTTTTTAAGGTATTCATTATGTATACCCAGGAAATTTCCTTTATTTCCAAATAAAATTTAAATGTCCCTTGAAAAAATTCAAACTTTAAATTTAATCATTAATGGGAAGAAAAAGCAAAAACTACATAGCTCTTATTATATGTATATATATCTTTATTTCCTAAATACACAATGACAATTACTGTTTAAATATGATAAAATAAAAAGAATGTGTTTTAGTTTCTTACATATTTAATTAGAAAGTCAACAAATCTAAGATACTGTTTATTTCCTTAAGATAAGAGTGGATATTTAGTAATGCAAAGGTATATAAACAGCTTACAACATGGTATAGAAAATATTCATAATACACAAAATTAAGGAATTGATTATTAAAGGAAATATTCTATGTTTCACTAATAATTAAATATCAAATGGAAAATTCTTAGTTATAGTAGGGACAAATTATTGAACATATTTTAAAAGGAAAATGTAGTTCCATAAGAAGTCTAATCCTTTTTGGTATCGCCATCATTTCAAATACTATGTATATACTATGTACTGCCTGTATGCTTACGCTGATGATTTACTGATATATTTTGTCAACTAAATCATTTTGTGCAAACAAACAAGTTATACATAATGAAGATGGAGATAGTTAGCCGTTGCAGAGATACGAAGACAAGGTATAGTTGGGATTCAGCTAGGAGAAAAACGTCAGACTTTCAGGAAGAAATCTGTTCCCACTACAACAATGAAAATATGGTTTTCCAACTACCGTATTTTCATTGTTTAAAAATAAGATTGGTTAAAATTTGTTGTCTTGCTGTATATACTACACTCATTTCTACCTGTTTTTTACTTACAAGTTGTATATTTATTTTTTTTACTTATAAGTTGTATTTTTTAGCTGAAGAAGGCTGCCAATGAGCAGCCGAAACGTCCAAATACAGATTTCTTCCTGAAAGTCTGACGTTTTTCTCCTAGCCGAATCCCAACTGTACCTTGTCTTCGAAGTTATACATAAGATAAAAAATAAGGCTATTCCAGGTGTACATTATTCACAAAGAAAAATAGACAACATCGAATAATTACACTTTAGGGAAAAATTCTAACGAATACAGAAAATATAAAACTTTTAGGGACTGCAACGAACAACTGACATGGTTACCCCATATTACAAGATTACCCCATAAGAAAAGACTTCTTACTAGGTGCAAGTAGACATTGAATTTGGACCTGCCATGCTAGGCATCATAACATAGGTAAATAAAAAAATGTTTAAATGGACCAATTCATTATTAAAAGTATCAGATATAGTGAAACTGGAATATTAAGGCTCTCTCAAACTGGTGCGGGACACGTAGCGGGAATCCCGCTCAGGCATGGGACAGAGTACCGAGGGGCACACGTGCTCTAGTGGCTAGCGCGCTAGATTCATAAGCGGGAGATGGTGGGTTCGATCCCCACCGGCAACAGGAATTTTCTCCTGTCAAAAAAAAAAAAAAAAGCGTTTAAGTTGGCTAAAACTCTTCCAATATCTAAATTGTTAGTATTCCATATACCGGAAATGGTCTCAGCCCCCCCCCCCCCCCCCGAAATTTTCCCAGCCCCCTCCGAAATTATTTTCTATATACGCCCATGTAACATACTCCAGATATAGCCTTACACCTAGGCCAAAACCTAAAATTGCTTTATACATTATGATATATAGCATGCATTCACAAATACACACACACACACACACACAGAAGATACAAACTCGCTCCAAACGCTCTCCTACAATATTTATAGAAACAATTTTTTCACAAGAGGATCAGTTGATATTAGCACTAGCCGTATAGGTCTACCAAGAGTTAAGTACTTTACCCCTTTTTCTATTAGAAAATATATATTTCCAGGAAATGAAGAATATGGAAACAATCGACTAACGGGGAATATCTCACCTCAATGCCTGAACTCCGTGGAGATATAAAAAAAAATATATATATATTTACTATATGACTCCTGATTGTTTTGATGAAATTTGTAGCTTAATTAAGTCATATAGAAGTGGATAATGCTTGACGAAAGTGATGAGCTTCTCAGTTAGCTACATACTAGATGCAGGATGGGGAAAATATTGTGCACCAGGCGAACTGATACTAGAACGCTGCTGACAGCGAGAGATCCCGTGGCTGTTTGAACACTCCCATAGCTCATGGGTATATATCAGGGGGCATATATGCAGACCCCGCTCCCCCAATTTTGATTTCATCGGTACAAATGTGTCATATAAACCTTAAAAATAAATTCAATAAGATCACTTAGTTCAGAAAAAGTAATTTATTTTGCGTGTAATAGCGTGTTAGTTGGCTAACTATTCCAAGTTCTAGATTGTTAGTATTCCATGTCCCCCCCCCCCCCGAAATTATTTTCTATATACGTCCATACCATAGCCAGCCATGTAAATAGTTCTCGCAAATACACCCGCTCCCGCCCTCCCGCGCCGGTTTGTAAGAGCCTTTATACAGAATAGATATAAGTTGTTTGTGCAATTTGAGTAATATCTGTGCCAATATAAAAAATCAAAGTTTTGTATTGGCTGATACAGAATGGATATAAGTTGCTTGTGTAATTTGAGTAATATCTGTGCGCCAAGAGCAACAAATTGGCGGGAAATTGGTTTCTGGTTACTTTCAAAATGGAAGACCATTTGGCCAGTAGGTATGTTTATCACTCTCATTAACGCACTGCTATCACTCTTTTGCAATATTAGTTAATTTTTGTGTATTATATTAAAGGCTTTTGATAGTTTTTTCGGTTTTCCAAAACCGCCTAACAGAAGATTATAAACTACCTCCCAAACTGCATATTCTCAACCCTGCACATCAATCCCTTTTATTACCACTGATAAATAATTATTCAGTGGTAATAAAAGTTATCTTGAATGTGGGTGTTTCTGTGCTCATTTGGTTTATTATAGATGCAAGTATAGAGCATGTTTACGTAATCTGTGATTGCTGGTTCTTTAAATTCTGGTAGTTGAGGGGTGTTGATGGACTAATGTCTCAATCAATGTATTTTATTCGAAAATGTATATGTGTCAACTGTTGTTTTTGTTGATTCATAAACCAGTAGGCTGAAGCTGCGATATCTTGATATTTTGGGTATACAATTTTGCTCTTATTTTTAAACAAAACAGTTAGGGAAATTGCTGATGAAATTAAATTATAAATATTATAATTGAATTTCTAGAAACAAGTCATTGGCTTTTTAAGTAATTTATTCAACATTTTTTCCATCCCACTGATTTCTTCCTTGATAAATATAACCTATTAATATTATTTCACTCTCAAGTTTTTGTTTTAATCTTTTTTCTTTTGAGGTAAAGTAATCCTGGTTTTCTTCAAGAGCAGTAAACATTTGAAACTTTTCAAAATTCATAAGGTCTAAAAACTAAATGCATTTTTGAGGGACACATATACATGAAGTTTTAGTTTAACACTTGTTTTCATTATGGGACCTTAAATCGTAAAATTTTCTTTCTTCGATGTAATACCTCTAAGACAAATTTCCTTCATAAACTTCGTTTAAAATAATAAAATAACTTCATTATTAATATTGCACTATTTTTTTCTGGTTATCTATGAAATAAGTCAACTTTTTTTGTTTGTCAGCTAATTCAAATAGTTTTTTTTTTAAAGAGTGAATGAGCAATGATTTTTTGTATTGGCTGATCGTTTTATCATATTTTTCAAAGGAATTTATGTGGGCATTGCCTTGTTTTTTAACATAATTTTCAGTTTGAAAAGAAGGAATTTTCAAAATTTTATCAAAAGGTTCACTTGAGCAAGCAATTTTACTGCTTGTAAATTGCTTAGTTTTGGGATTAATTAAAAGTTTTGAGATCTCTTTTTCTTCACAAATGACTTTATAATCTTCAGAAAAATCAGAGTAATCTTCTTTGGTTTCAATTGATGACTTAGACATCTTATTTAGTTGAATATTATATCTACTAAATGTTTTATCATTTTGAGCCCTATTTATTACATTTACAATGCAATCAATAGTTCGAATAGGAATTTCATTCACCGTTCTGGCTTTGATGACACTGCTAATGGTTGTTATATCACTATTGCTTGTGGATAATTTTTGTTGTGAATGAATGTTTACTGTTTTTTTATTACTTAAATACAAGCTTTTTTGAATTTGCGCTTTATTAAAAAAATCCGATGTTTTAAATGTTTTGCTATCTTTTGAGCCGATTGCTGTTAACTTGATTTCAAATTGCTGGTTCCCTTTTTTTAAAATTGTATAATTCGTCATTCGAGATGTTTTTGTATTTGAAATATTTTTAACATTTTCTGGTAATTTTTTATTTTTATTTTCAGGCATTACTGATGATGCTTTGAATTGAATTATTATTTTTTCGGAAATATTTGATAACACTGGAATGACAGTAGCCTTACTAAGTTTTGCATCTATAATAATTTTTTCAACGTAACATTTTCTGTTAATTTCTACAATCCCTGACTGTTGTTTTGCGTTGGAAGGCGGCAGTTTCTTATTAATCAAAGCCATTTTCAAACCTCTATCAATTATTTTGTTGGCTCTAACGATATCCAACTGAGAGTTTTTCAATTTTTTTTCTCTTTTTGTTAAACAAAGAGTAATCAATTCGCTTGGAACATTTACAAACAATGGTTTCAATAAGATATCCTGTACAAGTCTTTCCAGAAAACTTTGAGAAATTTCTCTACTAAGTAAGCATTCAGGATGATTTGATGGCAAGTGGCCAATAACTGAGAGACAATTTTCTGCTTCTCCACTGGAGATTTTGCTATAACTTGGAGCATTCTTGAAAATGTCTTCATTTCTTAATAGCCCATGTGTAGTATTAAAGGTTTTCACATTTTTATTTTCAAATGTAAAACAAGTTTTGCTGGCACCCAAGAGTGCAAACTGCACTACTTTATTTCTTGACTGACGCAATTCTTCAGACTTCTGAAAGGGAAATTTTGTGTCACTAATTTTTGGGAAAGCATCAGTTTGCTGTGGTTCTTCAATGTCATATTTTTGGTCAGTTCCTTGAATGTTTGAAAGTAAGTTAAAAACAGAAGATTCTTTATACGATTCATTCTGATTTGTTTTACATCTCTTTTCTTTTTCATCTCCTAGAAATTGAGAAATCTCTGCTTTACGGATTATAGCGCTCTCTTTACTGAGGAACTTTTTGCTATTTCCTGCGTTCTTAAAAAAACTTGATAGTTTGAATGACTTTTCCCCAGATTCAATTTTATCAATATCCTCCAGAAAATTTAAGTTTACTTTGTTTGATTTTAAAAATTCAGAATTAATAACATTTTGTGCGATCATATTATTCGAAGAAGTTTTGTTCCCTTTATGATAATTTTGCAATAATTTATTTGTAAATGACGAATATTTTATCACTCCTTTCTTTCTCGCTAAATATTTCTTTACTAATAAATCAATGTCCTTTTGTTTTGTTTGAGGTTCTAATTGTTTAATCTCCTTCAAATTTTCAGACGATTTCTCTGGCAAATTTTGTTGATTTTTTAAATATGTCTTTCTAGAATTGAAATTGAAGTTGACATTATTTTTAGGTTGATCGTTATTTTCTGTATCTTGCTTTCCAACTGTTTTTGATTTATCATCACCAATAGAATACATTTCTCTGTGTATTTTTGAAATAGCTTTCAACTTCTCAGACAATATTAGCGATTTAATCATTAATTCCAGTATATTATCTTGAATTTCTAAATTAAGCTTATATTTGTTGTGTGTCTTTTGTGATTCAAGATTTTTGAAAGAGTTGCGAGTTAGATTAGTTGGGGTTGTCTTATTATTCAAATTTAAGACACTATTAATTTTCCCAGATTGTAAATGATAATCATCTTTTTCTGAAGTATTAGTTGTATAGGTTGAAGAGCTCTCTTTATTTGTTGTTGTTAATAACTTATTTATTGCTTTAGATTCAGAGGATTCATTGGTTTGTTTTTTGGATGTTTTATTAGCCATTTGAAAGGAGTTGGATTCGAATGATGAAAGATCCATACTTTTTTCATTTAATGGAGTCGATATCATTGGAGATAAACTTTTATTTCTGCCAGACAATACTAGTTCTAATTTTTCTTCTGATTTCATACTTCCCTTGATAATTTGTTTAGGTGGTATTCTCAATCGAACAAATTCACTTCCATTGTTTTTAGAATCTTTTCGTGAGAAATTATAGTCATCAGAAGAATCTTGTATAAAATGTTTACCTGAAAACTCTACGTTTTTTACTTTTGCCACTCTTCTTTGATCTGGAGTAATTTTCTCTTCATTTAAACAGTCTTTGATTATTCGGCCTCTCTAAAATAGAATTTGAAAAATTATTAATATTATCGTATTTCATCAATTATCTTATTTAATTTAGTTTAAATGAATCTTATATTATGATTACCTACATTTACATCTCATTCAACATAAATAATTTTCAGTCAAAGCAATGAATGATTCTGCTAAGAAATAACTCTTATTTTCAAAAGAAACTATATTGGCATGTTCTGTTGCAGCCATCTCCAACCAAAATACTTAAAAAAAGATAAACTAAAGTGCAAAATGATAAAAACATTTTTTGTACGTACATATACACTCTAATAATATAAAAATATGAAAATAATACAGAATTTTAATGTTAAGAGGGAGGCCTAATGTCTGTTAACACTCTGTGCCTGAGGTTGTGGGTTAGATTCACCCTTGAACTTGTGGCTATTATTAAAAAAAAAAAAAAAAGAAGAAAACTAGAAGAGCTGACAGCTATTTTACTGAGGTCCCATGTGTTTACGATTTTGATTACATTTGGAGTTAAGGAAATATTCGAATTGAATTGGTTTAGAGCCTTCTGCTCAAATTCAGGGACATAAATATGCTTTAGCTCCACCCGACAAACCTATGTAATGTACCGTATAACATATAGTTCCCTTTTTTGTACATGGCCACCCCCGCCAGCGCGAACACCAGCAGACACGTTTTTGTGACACTTGTTTGTAACACTTTTTTGTAACTTTTTTTTTCAGTTTAGTCATCGCTGAAGCATATTTATGCTAAAAGACAACACCCCAAACCTGACCAAAGAAACTAATTTAGAAAAATAACGCAATAAGAGTAAATTTAGTGAGATGCTCAAGTAAAGTTAACAATAATCAGAAAGTTGATGTTCTTATGCCAATAGCTCTCAACCATACAGCTTCAAACCAAGCCAATTACAAGGTATAACATTCATGATATATTTTCTATGTAAAGAAGAATTTAGTTTGAAGATGGTGAAAAAACTTATAAAGTGGCACGATTAAAATATTAGTTTTACAGCTGAACTACTTTTCTGAGGAAATATTCTATTGTGTGTACCTCAATGTGCTGTAATTTTGCATTTGACGTTCTTGTGCTATACTTTATTTGAGAATGATCTAGACCAGTTTCTTTAAATTGTCTATTTTTCCAGGCGACCCATTTGTCCTAAAAAATAAAATTTATTTTAATTTATTGTTTTTTTCATAAAATAAATTGGTTGTAATCTTCTTTGGTTTCAATTGATGACTTAGACATCTTATTTAGTTGAATATTATATCTACTAAATGTTTTATCATTTTGAGCCCTATTTATTACATTTACAATGCAATCAATAGTTCGAATAGGAATTTCATTCACTGTTCTGGCTTTGATGACACTGCTAATGGTTGTTATATCACTATTGCTTGTGGATAATTTTTGTTGTGAATGAATGTTTACTGTTTTTTTATTACTTAAATACAAGCTTTTTTGAATTTGCGCTTTATTAAAAAAATCCAATGTTTTAAATGTTTTGCTATCTTTTGAGCCGATTGCTGTTAACTTGATTTCAAATTGCTGGTTCCCTTTTTTTAAAATTGTATAATTCGTCATTCGAGATGTTTTTGTATTTGAAATATTTTTAACATTTTCTGGTAATTTTTTATTTTTATTTTCAGGCATTTACTGATGATGCTTTGAATTGAATTATTATTTTTTCGGAAATATTTGATAACACTGGAATGACAGTAGCCTTACTAAGTTTTGCATCTATAATAATTTTTTCAACCTAACATTTTCTGTTAATTTCTACAATCCTGACTGTTGTTTTGGGTTGGATCTAGACCAGTTTCTTTAAATTGTCTATTTTTCCAGGAGACCCATTTGTCCTAAAAAATAAAATTTGTTTTAATTTATTGTTTTTTTCATAAAATAAATTGGTTGTTTGGACTTGACATTTCAACATTTTTAGGACATGTTTGAAGCAATAAAAGAAGAATTGATTTGTAGAATACCAAGCAGTAGCAGATGTATGATTTCATTATTTATTGTTTCCTATAGTAAATAGTACAAGAATGCTCAAAAATATATAAAGTTGTACAATTTTGATGCCTCAAAAGATCAATACGGGTAAAAACATTCTTTTATCCATTTGATTCAACTAACACAGATCTCTGTGCTGGGGCGGCATGGCTCTAGTATTTCTAACACAGATCTGTGATTCTGAATACCTGTTACTCTCACATAATTCTGTGCCTCAGAACCGCCATCCAGCGGAATCTAAACTAGTAGATTCTTAGCGTTGTCTGTAGATAGTGTAGGCACCTCCTTTTCAGACTATGTCAGGTTTATGATTATTAGGCCTCATACCGTTTTCTATATCTCCTTTCAGAACTCAGCATTGGGTTGTGACTAAGGCACCAGGCCTTTAGCTCTCAGTCAATGTCAGCTGCAAATGGATTAATGCAAAGTCGGACAGAATTATTCATAAACCAATATCTATTCGAGTCTATATTTACCAACATCAAAATTGAACATTTATATTTTGTAATTTCAATATGGCAGAAGGTTAACCCTATTTGTACACACTATCCCTCAATATTAATACACTCAGTACACTCTACATGTACAATGTCCCAATGACGACGCTTCAGGAGCATTACAACTAGAAATTCAGAGCCTTATTCTATGAGTACCTGCTACTAGCAGGGCCATGTTTACCTTTGTTGAAATGCTATTGAAGAGTCCTCAATGGGAGGTTAATATGTAGAGCAAACTAAATAAAATCAATATTCTGGAGTGGTGTGTTTAAAAATGTTTTGTCCTTCTGGTATGTTAAAATCACAAAGTTATAAGTATGGACATGTTCGTATTATATAAAAGTTACATCATCCAATTATTATTTTTCCTGAATAAGCACTAATACCAGTTATATCCGGTAAGTAAGAATACAAAAATGATTAAAAATCGAAAAATGAATACATTTTAATGAAATGTTTCTATTTATTTTAATTTGCCAAAATTACAGTTGAGATTGTAGTGAGTGCTGCAAGAGTTATTAGGTCATTTTCTGCCTCCCTCCATAGGATGGAAATCTGCTTTGGATGTTCTTCTATTTCTGTAACCTTTTAATGACAATTCCCAAGACCAATGCTTGAAGTTTTTTATTATTGAAAAAAGGAAAATAGGCCTATTAAAAGTTGAGGTCTACTTGAAACCATGGGCGTATATAAGGGGGGGGGGCTGCAGCCCCCCCCCCGAAATTTTGATTTGATTGGTAAAAATTTCATAAAACCCTTAAAAATAAATTCAGTAAGATCATTTAGTTCATAAAACGTGTTCTATTTTGGGTGAAATAGCGTTTAAGTTGGCTAAAACTCTTCCAAGATCTAAATTGTTAGTATTCCATACACCGGAAATGGTCTCAGCCCCCCCCCCCCGAAATTTTCCCAGCCCCCTCCGAAATTATTTTCTATATACGCTCATGCTTGAAACGCACTCCAAACTAAAAAATAAATGTGTAACTGGGAGGCGTAATTTTAGCGCTCAATTCCTACATTAAGAAGAGATCCGCCGACTCGATAATGCAATCCGGAAGTACCGACTAAATTGAAAGTAACTATTCTCCAACAAAACAAAACAGAAAATTAACATGTCTTCTTGTCTATAGTGTCTTATATTACAATATTATTCCTATATTGTAATAACTAAAAATTTGAATGCTTTCAAGAACTTAATCTGTTAAAACATATATTTTCCTAAATTACCTTGATTATTTTCAAGGTTGCTCTGCGAAGGAGATCTCCATTTATAACATCTTCATTCTGAAATTTAAGATTAATTATTGAAATTATAAATTCTATTTTATAGGATAAAACAAAATCAATGATTAGTGTTTATGTTTGTGTTGAACAGAAAATTCACATTGTTCAGTTTTATGTAAGGATAATAATCATTAGAAGGGGGGGGGGAGGTTACTCTACCCAAATTACTAATATACTCATACCGGTCGTAATTTTAACTGTAATGTAACGTAACGCGGTATACGTCGTGGGTATCTTATGTGAAAGAAGTGTTGTAAAAAGGAACCTAATCGGTCTATCGGAAAGGGGGGTTTACTTTCTACTGTTTCAATAGAATTAGACTGCCAGACGTAGCTTGGTAAACCTGCCGCTCTAAGCTGCAATACCCAAATTCTGAGGAAAGAGCTTAGTTATCCAGCTCCTTCGTGACGGATTTTTTTCCTGGTAATTCTGCATCGACACGTGTCCAAGCATTCCGTCCAATTCGCCTTAGGAGCCGAGAGAGAGAAAAAAAAAAGTGGTTATAAATGCTTTATTTTATTTCTTGAGTTTAGAAAAGGATATTCACATTAGTCTTTAACCAAATTATTTGCTTTAGAGGGTAGATTAAAGGAAAAATACAATCGTTAAACAATAATTTATATTTCGTCAAATATGTTCAAAAATATGCTCACGTTTTCAAGTAAACTAGTATTATACATTTTTTTTACACCAAAAATAATATCATATTGTAAATCAGCCCCCCGAGAAACCCTAATGTGGTAAATATCGTCAAAAACAAAAAATAACAATTTTTCCCAGTTAGGAAGAGACTAAAGCGAAAAGGTAACGTGACGTTTTGAAATTCAATATCTCTCCTTGAGATAATCCGATTTTTACGTCTTTGAGCTCTTTCAAAAGAAGAAAGAATCCTTTTTCTAACCATATAAATGACAATTATATTACCTTTCTCAGAAGGTACTTGTAAAAAATGGGTCTCAAAATAAAAATAAAATGTAAACGTTTTTGCATATAACGTTGATTCCAGAACAAGTAGAAACACCCCGATTGGAAGAAAATGTGTCACATTAGAGCCTTTATCGACCATCTAAGTTTGGTTTGGATCGGGTAAATATTCTTTGAAATATGGCCGGATTTTCGCTATTGCTCGTCGCTCTTCACTCGTATCGTAGCCGAGGCCTTATAGTGTCTCCAAGAATGAACTTTGAGACAGAGGATGGAGTAATTTCCGCTAAGGATACTGTAAGTTTCCTGTTGTGGCACATTAAAGTTCCTTCTCTTTGAGATTTTATTTTATATCCGTTATGAAAGATCAAACCATACCAATAATTGCTTCTATCCGTTTACAAATGGCACTGAGGATATGATCGGAATCGCGCTAAGATGACGCAGTTCCTGGATCTTGAGTTTTTTTTTTGTATTTAGATTGAAATGAAGCAGTACTTGGGTTTTCACGAATATCCGGGTTTGGCCAGTAATTTCTCAGAAGTACCGTAAATTTATTTGATACCTAGCCTGCATCGTTGTTCTAATAGCGTGGATTCTACAGTCTCATAATTTCCCTTAGACTAATCCCAATAGCTTCTTGTAGTGTAGGGTGTTATTGAAATAAAGGGCCTTAAATTAGAGCGTTTTAGCACTTTCCTCCGAAGGAAAGTAGCTATTGAGGTTGCACTCATGGCGGAATTTTGGAAAAATGTCTTCGAATCTTTATCGATCCTACCTAGTAGACACCGAAAATGACCCCAGCTTAAAATTTATATATATATATATATATATATATATATATATATATATATGTGTGTGTGTGTGTGTGTTTATATGTATTTACCATATACATATACATAGTTATATATGTGCCCGTTAACACGATAAAGGCCAGAGTTTTCGCCACGAAACTTGGTATGTAGTATTCTCCCATCAAACGATTGAACGATTGGTCTATCCGGAGGGGGGGGGGGCTACTCCGGAGCCAAAGTAGTTATTTGTCAATACCAAACATAATTTTTGTTATATTTCAACGAAACTCGGTATTTGTTGTGGTCAACTAAAGAGAAAAATTTGTTGTAAAAATAAATTAAATCTGTTGACTAGAAGGGGGGGAGGGTTACTCCGGACGAATATTACTAATTTCCTTATAACAGTAGTAATTTCTGTTGTATTGTTACGAAACTCTTTATACGTCCTGGCTGTCTAATAAGAAAGAAGTGTTGTGAAAATAAACTAAATCGGTCTATTGGAAGGGGGGGGGGTACTTTGTACTATGTTTGAATTGAATTCTTCCGCCAAACGTAGGTTTGCGAAACTCGTGAAGATCAATAGATCAAAATGTGAAGCTTTGTGTATTTATTACGTAGTTTAGTACCCCGCATACACAAAACTCTGGAAGGAAATTAAAAGTAATAATTGAAACAGTTGCTCATAACAAATTCAAAAGAGCAGAATAATTTATGTTTTTATTTTATTTATCTATATAGGTTATTTTAATTAAATTATTCAGGAATGCACTCGACACTACCCAATTCTGAGGAAAGTGCTTTGTTATGCAGCTCCTGTGAGACGGACTTTTCTATTTTTTTCTATTATTGCTCTGCTATTTATATAAGCCTTTAACTGCTTGTGTTTAGTTTACCTCCTTTGATCCCATTGCGACAGGCTTCATATTTCAGTGAGATGGATGAATATGAATAAAATTACTTAAAAAGTTTACATTTTATAACATTTTTTAATATTCTTTACTGCAACACTTCAGGAGAAGTGCCATGTGTTCCTGTAACACATGAATTTGATTTTTAACAATGGTTATTTTAGTATAATTTCTCTTGCGTAAAATTGCATTATGGTTATAGCAACAAAGGATTTATAGAAGAGCCTGATGATAGGAAGATGTTAGAGGAAAAGCTATAACTTGATTTGATAATTGTTTTTTATTGCCCCGAACAGTACAAAAACTAAGTTTAGAAAAATATATAATTATAAACATATGGTGCAAAAAAAGATTTATTTCATCATTGTAAAAAGAATTAAGATATTTTTTAATTAATGTAAATGGATTCGTGACATAAACAAATTTCACATCAGGCTATCATGATACACATTTTTAAAAAAAACTTTTTCCAAATTCATCTTCATCATCATTTGAAAAAATGTATGATTAGTATATATACATTTATTTAAATGTTGTCATATGTTTTAAATATTAACTTAGATTTTTTTTTTTGTCGGGGCAATAACTGAAATGTACTTTTGTTTTATACCAGAAGTGTTCTACCCATTCGAGACTGTAATCCACTTTTGTGCCAGCTGGCATTTCTTCGCTTGGGAACTAGGAGCCACCGCGGTGACAGCTTCTTGCGTGTCCACCGGTGTTTTGGATCTGCCAGAGCTCATAAAAATGCAGTTTTAATAAATATTGAATCTCTGCTAACCAGCCTCTTTACATAGTTCGGGTCCCTCTGAAGAGTCTTATGAGTGTTCAAGCAGTCGACATGGGCGTATGTAGGAAATAATTTCGGAGGGGGCTGGGAAAATTTCGGGGGGGGGGGGGGGCTGAGACCATTTCCGGTGTATGGAATACTAACTATTTAGATCTTGGAAGAGTTTTAGCCAACTAAAACGCCTTTTTTTTATTTATTTTATTTATTATTTTTTTTTTTGAACGGCGCATCGACAAATCTTGGCCATTAGCGCCAGGGTTCAGCGTGGAATTTTCTCAGCGAGCCCTGAGATGAGAAAATTCCTGCCGCCGCACACTGTAACGAAGTAGTGAGGCTTATGGACAAAACTCATTAACCACTAGTTATTTTCAAATAAGCATTAATCAACTCAAAACAATGTAACGATAGTATAATAATGCATACTATACGGCTATAATAATATTAATTGTAATATTAATAGAAATAATATAGCAGGTAAGAATATTATTAATAACAAAAATATATTATAACTGTAACATATAATGTAGTAATAGTATAGTAGTAAATTATACTTATAGTAATATTGCCATAGAATAATAATATTTTACCATTTTCTTTCCACATTGTTTCAACCAGTATTTATATAAGAGTTTTTTTCTCTGCGGTGAACACGTTCCCACATTTTTTACATATAATATAGGACTAAAGGGGTCTCCCGTGGTCTAATGGCTAGCGCCTTGGATTCATAAGCGGGAGATGGTGGGTTCGATTCCCAACCTCCGGCAGGAATTTTATCATCCCACGGCTCGCTGGTAAAATTCCTCGCTGCACCCTGGATGTCGGCGCTAATGACCTAGATGTAGATGCGCCGTAAAAAAAAAAAAAAAAAAAAAAAAAAAAAAATATAGGACTAAACTGGCAGTTTTTTTTAGTAGTGCTCAATATTTCTTTAGGAGCATCCTGCAGATTAAATCGAATCATTTGCCCGAGGATTAATACCGTTTTCTTGGATTTATTCACGTTTTTGTTTTTCAAATTTGGAAGAAAAAATGATGATGGATCTAAAAATAAAAATCGTTGAAATCGGCAAATTTCGGCAAACTAAATTACCCTCAGTACATTATACTTGAGGTAAACTTTAAGCTCTAAAAAACTTGGGATGTGTTCAGATGAAGTTTTTTTGCTATGGTCTATCAAAGTTTTGTATTTAAAAACAATTTCAAAAATCAATGAAGAATAATTCAGGATAAATAATAAGGGAGTAATTTCCCATAACCAATTATATCAGATAAAAAAGGAATATTTTTGACGTAATTTCCTTCGGATGACTTAATAAAAACACTGTCCTTTCTTCAACGAGAGAGGCTTAAACTGATTGTTGCTATAAAGCAGGTTTTAAAGATTTTGCCTTATTTATAATACTACAAATGTCAAAATAAAACTATGTAAATCGATCAAAATAAAACTAATATTTATTAGTTTTATACGATTTTAATTCCTTGAATAGTTTCTAAACTTAGCTAGAGGAGTAAAAATTAAATATAAGAAAACAAAAATTTAGGTTTTTGTCCATTGGACGTTACACTGTGCGCCGGTGGGGATCGAACCTACCATCTCCCGCTTATGAATCCGAGGCGCTAGCCACTAGACCACGTGAGACCCCTAAAACGCTATTAAACCCAAAATAGATTATTTTTTATGAACTAAATGATCTTATTTAATTTATTTTCTAAGGGTTTTATAACATTTTTTAACAAAATAAAAATTTCGGGGGGGGGGGGGGGGTGCGCAGTCTTTCATCGTCAGACTCACTCATCTCCACTGGACCATGAGTTCACTACTAACGAGCTGCGACTAGATCGGATCGGTTGAGGTGGGGGGGGGGGAGCCAATGCAGGCACTCACGATCAGATCAGAACGGATCGGGAGAAATACGGATCCAATGTAGATGACGCCTACTTGAGTATTAAGATCAATGTTTTCGTGGCAAGCTAGCCAGTACATAATCAGAGATTGGTTCCGGGATGAAATTGTTGAGTAAATATAAGTGTTTTTAAAGGATTGTCACGGTAAATGACCAGTAATCGTAGTAATCTACTTAATGAGCCAGTACATGTTTATGTGATGTGTGTTAGGAATGGTGTCTAAAGCAAGTATTATTATACTTTGTTGAATTACATCCTTGGAGCCCTGAAAACCAGTTTTTGGACCATAAAAGAGATCCAATCAGTCACGATGAAGACCTAGCGAGAGATTCCCGAAGAAGACGCCTTCAGGAGCGGGTATCGGTGATATCAGAGTCGCTGGAATAAATATCTACAGACCCAAGGATATTTCTCGAAAGAATTTTAAGTATTTGTGCAAATCTGTTCCAAGAATTAGTACAAAAGAAAATAATTGTATTACTTTAGGAACGCTACCTGTATTATTTGAAAAATTGAAGTAAAAATAAAGAAAGGAAATTAATGATGAGTAACAATTTCTCCCACTACACTCTTGACAGTGAAATATATCAACCCATCGATCAGTACAGGGACTTGAATCATGGAGAGGGAATTTAAGGAACTTTATCTGAGGACAGGTGAAGAAGGAAATATACTACAAATCACTGCGCTGGAATTGCCTGAGTCCGCCCGGATAGGCGCAGGATTTATTCTAACCTCTCTTTATCGCCTCTCACTTACATTACTCTAAACCTACTTTTAATGGCTCTTTTTTATTACAATTACTTCCTTACTGATTAAAAATTAACAATAAAAAATTGTTCCTCACGCAGGAGCTGCATAACTTAGCACATACCACGGCAAAGTGTGCAATTTAGGCCGCATTAATCGCTTAATGACCGAATTTATATTAAAAAAAAAGTCCGTCTCGCAGGACTGCATCATCTTAGCGCGGTTCCGTTCATATCCCTAGTCTAATTTGGAAAGATTAAAATAGAAGCAGTTATTATTTTGGTTCCACCAGTCTTTTTTTTAAAATTAATTATTATAATGGCGTGTCAACCCTTAAGGTCACTAACGCCATTCCTGTGAGTAGTAAAGTCTTGAAAGGTGACATACATGATTTACAATCTTACCTGGAAGGGTCCGCTACACTAGAAACAGACCCGCTAGTGACAAGGTCTTGGAATCTTGGAAATCTATATTTCTAACAATAAATTGTTTTTGTTATTTTACTTAACCAGTTTTATTGTCAAATACATTATACAACTATAAGCAACTAGCTGAATACCCGTGCTTCGTCACGGTAGATGAGTAGTTATTTTATTGCGTTAAATAATGTTTCATTAAAATTACGTTACTACACAATTCTGTGCAGTTTATTACAGCACGGTTCCCGTCATACTATATTTTATTCAATGGGTGTTAAAATTTAAAAGTTTGTGTTTCCAAGAAGTCATATGGTAACACCCAATATATTTACAAGTATTACCAAGGTTATAGGCGAGGAGGCTGTGCAAGGGTTCCGGATATTATTACCTCGCCTGGAAAACCTAAGGATATGCCATACATCACGGTTTGACCGGGACTGTCCCGGTATTTTGCAACTGTTTCGGTGTCCCGCCCAGTTTTATCAATGTCCCGGAAAAGGCTGTAAGATGTAAAAAGTAATGAATTCATGTTTATAAGAATCTTTTTTAAATCGGTTACTTTTCTACAATCAACATTTTTACTACTGCTCACAGTGTCAAAGAAATCAGAAGTAATCTAACTGTAAAACGCTGAAACTACCTGCACAGCGCTGCCAGCTGCCAGACACTACTATTTGGCTGAGAGATTGTTTTAAGAAAATCAAGTGGCAAAAAAAGTTCCGTTCTTATTTTTAAGGTTTGGGTAGACTAACAGTTTGGGATTCCCCCTTCCCGTTAGTTGCTAGGCTTAAATCTCAACAACCATTTTGCTTATAATTTGTACTCTTTTTATCCCCCCCCCCTGGTATACCCATCCCATATTAATGTGTCTCGGTTTAACTCTCCAAAAATATGGCAAGCCTATCTGACGGGGACAGGCAGAAAAGAAACGCAATTAAAACTCTATGAGGGACAGTTAATTTCTAGTAATTCAAGGTCTGCCATCATAGTTGAAATTAACCTCAATTAGAAATAAAACTATGAGATAGATAATGTAAGGTAACAGCTGTTCTTTATCGTCCTAGCAACGCATGCTGCCTAGGCTTGCCTTCTCTAACCAACTCAAACTTTAAACCCCTCTAAAAATGCTTAAAAATACGAATATCAAAAAATCCTTTCTTAGCGAGCGCCTACGTTATATAGAGAGTGTCCATGCAAAATTTCAAAATTTTCTGTCGAGCGGTTTGGGCTGGGCGTTGATAGATGAGTGAGTGAGTGAGTGAGTGAGTGAGTGAGTGAGTGAGTGAGTGAGTGGTATTTGACAAATATATAGTAGATTAAAAAATAACAAGAAATAAAACAGACAAAAAGAACCATTGAAATAAACGAAATCAATTAATTTAAAGCTTTAAGCACTTTTTTCTCCGATTGACATCGCCTAATTAAAACTTTCTTCAGAACCTTTTTTTGTAGAGCATTTAGTAAGCTTCCGAATGGTAATCTTCCGCTTCACAAGATTGTCAACGGTTTTCGAGATACTAACGAAATTATACAAAGTTACGCAAAACTTTTTTTGTCTGTTAATAAAATATTTTATTCTAACCCTTCCTTTACTCTAAACGTAACAAAAATTTCAACATATTAGTGTTGATGAAACTCGAACATGCAGAAAATGTTTCAACTGTATCCCATAATTCTAAGTACCAAAATCAAAGACAAAGAACCCTCCCTAGGAAGGACGCTAGGCAGTTGAAAAGCTATATATCTTGGAAATCCATATTTCTAACATTAAAATTGTTTTTCTTATTTTTCTTAACCTGTTTTATTTTCAAATACATTATCCAACAATAAGCAATTAAAAAATAACAAGGAATAAAAAACAGACAAAAAGAACAGTTCGAATAAGCGAAATCAATTACACTAAAGTTTTAAGCTCTTATTTCTCCGATTGACATCGCCTAATCAAAACTTTCATCAGAACCTTTTTTTTAGAGCATTTAATAAGCTTTCTAATGGTATTCTTCCGTTTCACAAGATTCTCAACCTTTTTCGAGATATTAAGGAAAGTAAACAAAGTTACTAAAACTTTTTATGTCTGTTAATAAAATATTTTATTCTAACCCTTCCTTAACTCCAAACGTAACCAAAATTTCAACATATTAGTTTTGATGAAAGTAGAACATGCAGAAAATGTTTCAACTGAATCCCATGATTCTAAGTACCCAAACCAAAAACGGTATTCAAAAATATATTTTCCAATTTTCTCGAAAACGGTTAAAGCTATCGCCTTGAAAATGGTTTTCATTCGTTTTCCTAGCCCAGGAGTCATATAAAACGAGTACTTAGAAGCTTATGAACTCAAAAACGTAAGCGTTACGATTTGTTTTGCGCGAATTTCGCCCCAAACGCCATCTTCCAGTAGGCGGATTTTTGCTGGTTAACGAACTTGACCTTTCAAATTGGACGAAGGATTTTTGTACCAAATTTCATCAAAATCGGACCATTCGTCTTCTATTTAGAGAGCGAACAGACAAATATATATATATATATATATATATATATATATAAATATATACATATATATATATATATATACAAATTTGAACCACCGTTATTTTCGGTCTCTAGGGGGTTCTGAAACGCGAAATTTTCTAGTCGGCACTTCCGGATTGTTTCATTGTATCAACCCTATAAGCGGGGTTCCTCCCTATGGGGGAGGGAGGAACCGCGCTAATGATGCCGAAAATGGCTGTTTTCCCTACACTTTTTTATTACTTACAGATATAGCCCTTTTAAACGAAGCTGTGTAAGGGGCAATAGAAAAAAAAAAACGATATTTTCTCCGTAAAAAACAAAAAACGTTTGGCAAGGACACAATGCATCACCTCTTTTCATAAATCTCTTGGAATTGCTTCGCAGACGATGTCG